>NW_019014661.1:382200-393993 GCF_000150535.2 Carica papaya | reverse complement strand
TAATAAAATAAACATAATAGTTTCAAGCTACATCAATCTTCTTAGTTAAGAAGCTTAATTAGACATGCTTGAACTAAAACTCAAAACACAAAGTAAACTCGTAGAAGTCATGCAAAAAATTTAAATTAAGAAAAATTTATATGGTGCATATTGCCATTAATCAAAATCCAATATACTAATTAAGAATATTTATAGACATAAAATAAATAAAAGTAATTAAAATATAAATGTACAATCCGAATTTTCTAATTCTTCCATTCTCCTTTTGGCAAGCTTCATTATTTGTCCGTATTACCTGTCATTTGTTATTAATATATTTTTTATGCCATTTTTGTGGAACTTTTGTCCTTCTAATTATGTACATGGATATAAATCACATTCTAAACAACTGAATAATGAAACAGATCTGCAGTTCCGTCAACTAAGACCCATAAAAGAAGAAGACCATTGCGGTTACCAGCTTCTTCTTTCTCGAGCTTCGATGAAATGCTTCGCAAATTCACCTTCCTCTTCGAACGCGGCTTCTTCATCCTTCGATCATCATCATCATCATCATCATCATCCATAGTTCTCTCTCACGCAAAAGCTACTGAACTCTTACCCAACGCGCTCTCCCTATCCTTCTCCATCTTCTATTATGCACGCCATCTGAAGCAAGGTGAAACGGCACCGTTTGAGATTCCTCTTATGATGATGGCTTAATTTTGATTCGATTTGAAAGGCGCTGGCTGGGCTTGGCTGGGCTAGTACTAGGTTGAAAAGAAAATGGGGTGGTTTTATTCCAATTTGGGCTTAAAAGACGGGGATTGAACTTTCTATCTTTTACTTTTTTCTCTCTCTTTTTTTCCCCCTTAATTTTCTTCTCTTTTATTTCTTTTTTTATTTTTCTGTTTTTCCTTCATTCTCTATTTTGCTTTTTTGTTTTTTTTTTTAATCTTTCTCATATTTTTTATATTGTTTCTTTCTGTCTCTTTTATCACATTCTCTATTTTTTCACATAATAATAATAATAATACAATAATAATAACAAACTATAATTTTAAAAAATAAAAATAGATAAAAATTAACCCGCATAAAATTAGAGTATTACAAAAACAAGATAAAGATTTAGATTCTGGAATAAAGAAAAAAAAAGATTGAAAAGCTAGGATTGAAGCTTAGTAACTAAAATTTTCCTCTTCTTCTCTCCTTTGGCTACTTTTGGTCTTGCCTAAGCTTATCCTCCAATTTCCTCCTAATGGTTAGCTCTCTTTTCCTTTAATATAGGTATCAAAAAAAGGTTTTAAATTAACCTTAAATTTTTCTTGTCGCAAAATCATGTTGCAACTAGATTTTTTCTCGCTACTGTGCAGGAACACACATAAAACAAACCCTCGGGATAGTAGCTTCCCCTTGTAGTGCGATTTTCTCTCACTACAACTAGAACTTTATTCTTTCATATGTTTTTCGAATGAAATTTGCAGGACAGCCCTGAAATATGCTATAACACATATAGTTTGGCTTTTTGATCCTTTTTTACTCTTTTTATATTAGAAAATACTTCCTTTTGCTCCTAGAGTGCCTTAACGTCTAAATAGAAACAAATACATAATATTAATGCACAAATATGTAAAAACATATAACATTCCTTACTAAAGTACAAAGCTTAAAATTCTTTACCCAGAAGTGGAGTAATAGATTTATTTGGCATCTACTTTGCCGCAATAAATGATATTTTAATTGATACGAGGAAAACAGAGGTCATCATATATTATTTATTAGGCTTTCCTTTGAAAGATAAAATTTCCATACTCTAGATTTCATATGTGTGTATGTGCACCATTCCTACCTAATCTGTTGTTTCTTGAATGATTTTATGCAAATAAACAGTGACGTGATCCTATATGGTACAAAATTAGTTCCAAAGATGCAATCGCGTATCAAGGAAGAATCCCATGAAAATTCTAACTCTTGTGGAATAATTACCCACGAGTTAGCTGTAGTACGAGGTCGCACTCATGAAGCACAACAGACGTGCACACGCAGGTGTAGATCCATGCACTCAACATGCGCATAGAAAAAGGAAAAATCCTTTATTGAAAGGAGTCTGCAGGTCCCTTCTTAAACAGATAATCAATTCCAACATCCTCTTATTTCTTAACGGGATTAGCTTAAACGGAAAAGTAAATTCCAGCTTCCTAAATAGGAACGCCCTGAACAGAAAAGTAACTTCATCCTTGACTACTTTTCTAAATGGGATTATTCCAAGGAGTGGCCAAATTTATTCAAATGAAGCTTAGGGTTTGAGTAATGCTTCATGGGCTTGGAGAAGTTACAAGGCAAGAAGAAAAACCAATTTTTTGCCTAAACTGAGCTGACTTCAAAGCGTCACAGCAAAAATGGGCCATAACCTAAAGAGATCCATGGATAATATATGCTGCACATGTGTTTCTCTTATTTCACATGTACAAGAAGGAGAATTTGCACATGCGAGACCTCACAATGCATGATGAAATCAACTCGGGGACTCCCTCTTCAAAATCCAACAAGTGGCTTCTAGAAGACTTAAAGAAGGAAGGCAACTGAAGAAGGACTCCTACTGCAAAAAGGAGTCGTGCAAAAGCAAGAAATTGCGTGGAGAAGTTTCCACTCGCGTACTTGGACAACAAGTTAATTTCTAAAAAGGACTCCTTTTCCTTTTCCTTATTTCCAACTGATTCCTGTGCTGCAAATTAAAAGGACTTCCACTATTTTTATGTGATTAATAGGCTGAACTAAAGAGGGAATTCTACTCAAATGTGGAATATGAGTGGATAAGATCACATGGAGATTTAGATAAGGAGAGAAGATTATTATATGATTTTATTAATTATTTTAATTATTCCATTCGATTAGTTTAGATTATTTTAATTAAGTTATGATAACACTTAATTATTTAATTATTTTTGTATTTGTTTTCTACTTAATATAATATAAGAGTTTGGATAGGAATTTGTAATCTTATTCCGACTAAAAGTAGTGAATAAAAGCCTATATGAAGGCTTAACTTCTTAGGATGTAAATCACAATTTAGTTTATCTATAAAAGTTAAAGATTTTGTTTTCTCAAAATTATATTGACTAATTTTCTTTAGTATTTTTTAAGTTCTTTAAAATTAGGGAGCTTTTCGAAATTTTGTTGAGCTAATGAGTTGGGATTGACTTATCAGGTCGGAGTGTCTTTCCTCCTTTTATTTTCTCGATTATCTTATTTTTGCATGTCATATAGGTGGGTATAGATTTAGGTAGGGAGGGAGATTTAGATGGTTAATCTTTTGATTGCGTACGTTGATTAAGGTTTTGGGAGATAAAATGATCATCCCCATATCCTCATGCGTCAAATAGTGTAAATGATGTGATATCTGAGAGCTCTGAATCTATGTCAGAAGAGGAGTCCTATATTGATTGGGAAATCTGCAAGAGTTAGAGCGGTCACAGGAAATTACCCATGAATTCGCGGGTATGCGGGAGAGAATATCGGCTTACGAGGGGAGGTCCGCATGCACACACAAAACCTTCTATCTGCACGAGCACAATGGACACATGAGCACTGCCAGTGTGCACCCACACATGTCCCGGCCACAAGGCTGCATATCCACGAGTTCTTTTCCCGTATAGAAAAGAACTCTCGCCCATGGGAGGATTTCTGTGAGCTTATGGGCTTATTTTTAAATGGGCTAGATCTTTTTAAAGTCTAACAAGAGTTCACAGTCCATGGTGCATCCAAGATAGACCAAGGTAATTGGTCCAAGTGGCAAAAATCTAAAACCTGAAGGCCCAAGGACGTTGCTTCCAAGAATGGACCCCATAGTGGTTTGTCAAGCCCAACCCGAGAGGATCCAAGATGCTTGAGCCTGATTTCAATCTTGAAAGACTAAGAGTAAGCATGGTTGCTGCCCAAGAAGAAAGTAAAGGCTCGAACAAGCTTGACTTTGAGTCCAAGAGCCATGATCGAGAGAGCCTAAGGAAAAGGAGGCTCGACCGCCTGAGAAGGCTTATTCTTCTTGAATCTAACTTGAAGGAAGAAGAAAGGCAGCCCAAAATTGAAAAGAAAAAGGACCAAAAAGAACTTTTAGAGGAACCGTCAGCCAAAGATGTTCTTTGTCATAAAAGATTCAAAAACCATAGAGATTAAAGAGGAAAAAAAGAGGAGTTCTATGTCAATAAGGAGACCACTCTCCTACATTCCATGGAAGATTACAAGTTGAGAAAAGACAAACAATCAAAGAGATGAAAAAATAACTTAACTTGAAAAAGGAGTCCAAGAATAAACATGCATTCGGCCAACAAAACCTATTCCAAACTGAAGTCCTTTTGATGAGTCCTATTTCAAGTCTTACAAATTCTAGCAAGACTTAATCCAAGAAGGAGTGCAAGATCGGCTATGGGAGGGAATCTTATATTTCTAATTATTTTATTATTTAATTATCCTATCTAGATAAAATTTAATTATTTTATTATTTTAAAGTTTAAGCATTTTAGTTAAATAATGTTTAAGAGTCCAAATAGGAATATGTAATCTTACTTCTATTCGTATTAGACAAATGAAGTCTATGTAAAGGCTTCAACTTTAGTTTCATAATCACAATTCAGACTATTTAATAAAGTTAAAGCTTTTGCTTCATCAAAATTAGCTTGGCTAATTTTCTTGAGTGTTCTTCAAGTTCTTTAAATGTAGGGAGCTTTCAAAAGTCTTGTTGAGCCCAGAAGTTGGGATCGACTTATTGGGTAAGTCGTGATGTCTTTCGTTCTTATTTTATATTTTCTATTATCTTATTTTCTCATACCATATAGGTGGGTGTAGATTCAAGTAGGGAGGGAAAATTATGCTATTAAGTCTTCTGATTGCATGCTTTGGTTGAGGTTCCAAGAGTTTAAATGATCTTTCCCATTCCCTCATACGTCATATGATATCAGAGTTTAGCCTCTTAGTAAACCTACTATCCTGACTTCTTTAGCATTATTGTTTTGCATAAATTAACATTCAAAAATTTTGATTGCTAGTTCATATTGCATTTTACTTGGATTCATATTATTTGTTTAATTCAAGTGATTATGTGTTTATTCCATTAGTAAAAAAAATATAAAATGAAAAACCAAAAAAAAAAATCTTAGTTATACACCATAAGAAAATTGGCATGTTGTTTGCATTCAAACCATACAAAAGAAGAGTAACCACCTTTTAGTGTAACAAAAAACATTTAAAGTGCCAAAGGAAGAGTAAATCACCTATTAGGTGTGCGTGGAAACTTTCATTTTCATTATGCTGCATAAAGCAAAGGATGATTAGCTCACTTTGCTGAGCGAAATCGTACTGCATTGCATTGTTTTTGAGCTTTAGAGTCAATATTCCTTTTAGGATTCATTTATTAGTATCTTGAAACTAATGTGCAAGTCCCGATAAAGGAGACTCGACTCCAAGGCTCAACCTGAAAGACAATGAGTTCGTCAGGGCACCGAAGATAGAGATGTTAAAGAAATAGCATATGAAGATGTGTTCCAACATTCTTAAGTACCAACCAAATTATTTTCATTTATTTCTACCTTCTTTGTATGACCCAAGTTGTCCCTAGGATGAAGATTTAGATATGGGAATGAATCATTCTAAAGAAGGGGAGATGATGTGAAATCTAAGAGCTTTGAGATTTGAGAAAAGTAGTCCCAGATTGAGTGGGAAACCCACAAGAATTGAAGTGGTCGTGGGAAAATTACTCGCGAAACTGCGGGTATGTAGGAGAGAAAACCCACTTGCAAGGGGAGGCCTGCACGCATGGACACAGCCTACCATCCGCACATGCACAAGATAGGCATGCGCACTACCAGAGTGTATGCACACATCGCGGACACAAGGCCACATGCTTACGCTCCTTTTTTCGCACAGAAAAGAACTCCCCCTCATGAGAGGATTCTTGCAATCTTGTAGGCTTGTTTTTTAATAAATTGGATCTTTTTTGAAGCCCAAAAAAAGTTCATAGCCTGTGTTGCATCAAAGATGGACCAAGGTAGCCTGTCAAAGTGGCAAAAGTCCAATACCTGAAGGGCCAAGGCCCTTGCTTCCAAGAATGGACCCAACAATGGTTTGTCAAGCCCAACTTGAGAGGATCCAAGATGCTTGACCCTGATTTCAGTCTTGAAAGACCAAGAGGAGGTGTGATTGCCACATAAGAAAAAAGCCAAGGCTCGGACAAGCTTGCTTTGAGTCCAAGTGACCATGGCTGAGAGAGCCCAAGGAAAATGAGGCCCGATCATATGAGAAGGCTTGTCCTTCTTGAATTTGACTTGGAGGAGGAAGAAGGGTAGCTCAAAACAAAAAAGAAATGGACCAAGAAGACCTTTTGGAGGAGTCGTTAGCCAAAGGAGTTGTAACACCTCGTTCATCACTACACTGAATTTGTATTTGGAAAACCTCCATTTATTTAGGCCTTAAGGCCACTTGAACTCATTTAAATTTATTTCACAGATTTATATCGTAATTTGTAATCTCAATTTTATGCTGATTTTGTTATTTTATTTTATTTATTTTGCTTAAAGAAAATAATTTTTAGGAGAAAATAGAAAAAATGAGGGAAAAATTCCGTGGGAAAACACATGCGGGAGAGGGTCGCCCGTGCGAACACTGTATGTTGTGGGTGTGCATGCGTCTGCGAAGGGCACAGGGCCAGTCCGGCGCGCGCTGACAGAGCTAGGCTCTGCGCACTGTGCGTGCACCGTTCGCACAATAGGCCTGTACGCGGTAGGGTAAACCGGTGTTTGCAGGCTTGCCCTGCAGCATGCTGTTAACCTCGTGAGGCGCATTGTCGGCTCAAGCAGTGTGCTGCTAACGGGGCGTCGTGCACTACCTTGGGAAGTGTGCCATCGCTGGTTGAGGGATTTTTCCTCTATTTTTTGCACCACCAATGATTTGCGTCAAATCAACCATATTTTATTCAAGTTTCTCTCTCTTCACCAAATTTTGCCGCTTGGGGTAATCCGACAGTCCCCATTTTCTACAAATAGGGACCCTTCCTCCCATTTCCTCATCACTTTCATTCCATTCTTCCATCTTCCAAGAGTTTAGAGAGAAAGTGAGTGATTTAGAGAGAGAAGTACTATTATAGCTAAGTACTGCCGTGACTATAGAATATCTGATAGGACCATAGTAGTTGGCACGACCATGGTCATAGATCGTACTATGGTTTGGTAAGCCAGAAATGTGCCTAAGCAAATTACCATTATTTGTATTTAATCTGGTCGTTCCATATAGGTAGTCGAAAATTTGTATCTGTCCTGAGAGATGGAAGTCAGAATGACTTCGCGAAGCATGACACGAAAATCTGAGTATTTCATGATTTATTTGATTTTCTCTATTACCAAGTATGATTTTTTATTTTAATTATTGTAACTATGACATGATGTTTCCTTTAATAAATAAAATTATTTTCATAAAATAAGATAGGACCCTAACATGACCTGATGGTAAGTATTTATGTTATAATTATTCACCTTTAAAATCTTACGATGTTATTTAAATATTGTTTTTCTTACTGAGTATATGGAACTCACCATTTTCATGCCCTCTTCCCTAGATGAGGAAGATAGTGAGTGATCGACTGCAGATCTACACCTTGAAGTCTATGAGGATCCCATAGATCCACAACCCTTGAGTACATGACTCGTCCTGCACTCTGATAAATCCAATCACATAATGATAAAAGTGGCCCTTTGTATTTTTAGTATCTTGATATTTTGTATTTTGCCATTTCTAGCCTCAGTTAAGTATATGTGTAATTGAAACTCATATATTTTGGTAAGGGATTTATAATAATTGGCTTCGCTGCATACAATTTTATCATGCATTCACAATTTATTTCTGTATCTGGTACCCTTATGCCTTAATTAACATTTGGGATGTCACAGGAGTTCTTAGCCTTAAAGGATTAAAAAATAATGTAGATAAAGGAGGAAAAGAGGAGGACTTCTATGTTAATAAGGAGACCATTCTCTATATCCATAATGGCTCCAAAAGCAAGAAGAATTCCTACATATAATGGAAGATTACAAGTTTGAAAAAGAAGAATTCATTCAAAGAACAACCAATTAAGGAGATGAGAAAAGAACTCAACTCGAAAAAGGAGTCCAAGAACAAACATGCATTCAGCCAAGGGAACCTATTCCAAACCTAACACGATAGGGTAAATAAAGAATCATTTTTACTCCTAAAACCTCAATCCAACGTGTAACACTCTAAACCTTTGTGCTAAATTGAAATGCCAAACTCTATTATAGGTCCTCTTGATCATCCAAACTTCGTCGGTATTTTACTCTAAATCCTACTTTCGCTTTAAATTATTGTTAAATATTTTGCGAATTTAGTTTTGTTTTATCTAGAAATAATTATACTTGCATTATTTAAAAATAAAATTAACATAATTCCAAGCAAGATTACAAAAAAAAAAAGGAGAAAGAAGAGAAACAAAAAAAAAATAGGGAGGCCCGTGTACAGGCCCTACCCGCGCGTGCACGCTGTGCACTAGGCGCTAGCAAGGGGGCCTGCATGGGCAATTGGGCAGCATGCTTGCTGCCAGCCGCAGGCCACACTAATGTGACCGACTATCATGTCAGAACGACATCCCTTGCAGTAGAGGGCCCAAAACCACCAACCATGTTACACTTGGCCCCTCTAATCTCCCCTCCAATCCGTTTGACTGTTATCTCTGAGAGGTGTCTGTTTCTCCCTCATTTGAATAAATGTTGGTGAACCACTCCCTATGAATGATCGATGTTTCTCTTTAATGAGAGTGAATATGCGAAATGATATGTATGGTCATAGTGGCGAAGTACAACCGTGGTCATAGATTATACCCAATAAAGTTATAGAACTATCCCAAAAAAGTTATGGAACTATCCTAAGAAAGTTATGGAGCTGTCCTAAAATGTGAAATAAACGGGCCTCAATGGAAAAATTGAAATGATTTGGTCATGCAAAATGGTAGTTGGGAATCCCTTTTACCCTCAGTAGATATATATTGCAACGGCTTCATACGAAGGTTAGTAAAAGACTTAACAAAATACAAAGGTAATTAATGTTATTTGTATGATGGTGATTTTACTATAGATCTTGATTTGGGTAGCTTCGATTCATGATTTGTTCAATGCTATCTCTATCTTCACTGTATTGTTATGATTGCTTATTTTCATAATCAAATAACAATCTTTTCTAAGTATTTGAAATATGCTCGTTTGTGGAAGCTTATGAGGTAAGTCTTTCATATGTGAATTTTAATGTTTCTTTTTAAGGTAAATATTGTTTTCCTTATTGAGTTTACATGAAACTCATTCCAATCTGTGCCCTCCAGATGGTGAAAGTGATGATGCGCTCGATGTGTTGCCTCTTGAAGCTTGTCTAGATCCCTTCTTGGATCCTTGGGATAGTTACTAGTGCTTTATATTGTCTGCACTCTGATGACTCTTTTGTAAACATTTAAATGACTATTTTTATATATTCAGATTTTAAAAGTCTGCCATTGGCCTCAGGTGTAAAGTGAACCTTGATTATTGTGTAAACGATTTCTATTTTTTTGCTTCATTGTTAATTTAGTTATTAGCACTCATATATATTTCTGTTATCTGGCTTCCTTATACCCATTTAGTATTAGGAATGTCACAAAATGGTATCAAAGCATGATTCTCGGAAGAATCCCGCACACTGAGGCCTATAATGTAGACTTAGAAAAAACCTTAAAAAATTCTTAGAATTAGGAATAACCTTCCTATCTAGTCATCAAGTTTATTGTCTCCCTTTTATAGGGCAAATGACTTGAGGGAGACCATCTGTAGAACACCTTGAGGCCTAAGATGCTCCAACCTAGGTTGAGTTCATAGAATTATTTTGAGCCATCCTAGGTTTGACCGTTGCTGTTGGTCAAAACTAGAATTAGCCACCTCCTGTCAATGATTTTCATCCTGTAGAAAGAGCTATTTTCCAAAATATTTTTGAGGTTAGAAGATTGAACACTCCTTCTTTTGATAGTGGACCTGATCCCCTAACTGCTAAAGTTTGGATTCTGTAAATTGAAAAACTTTTCTCTATTTTGGATCTAACCAAGGAATAGAAGTTTGGATTCTACAAACAAAAAGCTTTTCTTTATTTTGGACTTAACTTAGGAACAGAAAGTCCTCTTAGCTGCTTTTATGTTTACTAGAGAAGTTGAGCATTGGTGACGACTTAAGAAGGATGTCTTACCCACTCCTACCACTTGAGATATCTTTATGGATGCCTTTCTAGAGAACTTCTTCCTGATATATGTTTGGAACAAGAAAGAAGAGGAATTTCAGGACCTACACTAAGAGGGTATGACAATTAGTAAGTATGCTGCCATGTTTATTTAGCTATCCCAATTTGTTCCCTTAATGGTTGCCACCAAGAATCAGAAGGCTCAAAAATTCTTGAAAGATCTTAACGTGGATATTTTTGATTGCATTGCCCTGATGAAGCCCAGTACCTATGCCGAAACCCTTTGAGAATGCTCTTTTGGCTAAAAGACTCATTTTAGCCCGACATCAACACATCACTCACATTTGTGCTCTGCAGCAACTAGAGAAAGATAACCTATCTTGGTCTTGATCATACTAATAAGAAACCCTGTATAGCTCTAAATCCTACCCTTACCCCCACCTCTTACAAAGCCCTTTTAGTTTGGCCAGCCCTATCGACAATGTGGATGGGATCATGGTGACCGACCCTGCCGTTGTCTAAACAACTCTTGCTATAAGTATGGGAGCACAAATCATTTCATAAAGGATTGTCCCCAGAGCCCTTTGGACAATGTGAAGCTAGTCTCATAAGGGAAAGTCTACCATCTTGACGAGCCCAGCATGATCACTACACCAATTGTCACCCAGGGTACGCTTTCTGTTTACAACTCTTGCCTTGATTGACACTAGTGATATTCATTCATTTTTATCTTACAACTTTGTTAGGAACTTAGCACTTAAACTAGAACCATAGGACAAGTTCTAGTAGTAGAAACGCCCTTTAAAAGACTTTTGGAAACACGCCTTATTTATAAAAATTATAGGGTAAATACTTTGGGTAAAGAATTAGTCGTAAATCTAATACTTCAGGATTTTTCATATTTGACATCATTTTAGGAATGGATTGATTGGAAAACTACCGAGCCATTATAGACTATGACGATAAAATTGTAACCCTGCTCTGGCCAAAAAGAAAACCATCTTAAAATTGTAATGGAAGGTTCTTGTAACACTCTGCCTATCATTATGCTAAAATGATTAGGAAACTCTATTTATTTAGGCATTTGGCCGCTATAAACTTAAGTTAATTTACATTGTTTAATATTTTTGAGATTAGTAATTTTGATCTATTTTTATTTTTATTTATTTTATTAATTTTATTTTCATTTTATTTTATTTTAAAATGTTTTATTTTATTTTTTTTTATTTCAAGGAAAAAATTTAGAAAAAAATCAAAAAATGGTGAAACGGGAGAAAACCTACTAACGAGAAAAATCCCGTGAGAAAGAAGTTTACTCGCGCGTGCTGGACACTGTGCGTGCACGCATGCGGGCACAGTGGCCGCAGGGCATGCGCACAGCATGCATGTCCCATCCGCAAACACGTACGCACAGGACGTGCACACAGCGCGCACGTCCCATCTGCGCGCACGGCGCGTATTCTGGACCTGAGGCACATCTTGTGCGTGTAGGCAAGCTGTTTGGTCGTTACTTCGTGTACGGACTGGCGCCGCACACTGTGCATGCGCCATCAGCATTGCAGG
>NW_019014661.1:350198-360767 GCF_000150535.2 Carica papaya | reverse complement strand
AGATCCTATAGATAGAGAAGCTTTTCTCTGTCCTAGACCTAACTGAGGAATAGAAGGTTCTCCTAGTAGCCTTTATGCTAAACAGTGAAGCAGAACACTAGTGGCGACTTAAGAAGGAAGTCCTACCTACCCCTACCACTTGGGAGGTTTTCATGAATGCATTATTTGACAACTTTTTCCCTACCTATGTCTAAGAAAAGAAAGGGGAGAAGTTTCAGGATCTCTACCAAAGAAATCTAATGATTTCCTAATATGCAGCCCGTTTTATCTAACTAACTAGATTTGCCCCTCTAATGGTCACCCCTGAAAGTCGTAAGGCTAAGAAGTTTTTAAAAAGCCTTCGTGTCGACATCTATGATTGGGTTGGGATGCTAAGACCCATCTCGTATGCAGAGGTGCTAGAACATGTTCAGTTGGCCGAAGATCTCATCTCGGCTAGGCATCAACTTATTGCTCGGGTCCGTACCCAACAACAAGCCCAATAGCCCAAAAGAAGATTGCCCGACCCAATAAGTAGCCACCCTGACAAATGAACTAGAGTTGCCTTTTCCCCTGCCTTGCCTCCACCAATTAGACAGCCTGCCCGACCTACCCAGCCCTGTCAGCATTGTGGTCGCTCATATGGTGACCTACCTTGTTGACGTATCAATCACACATACTATCGGTGCAGAAACACCAAACATGTTATAAAGGGCTACCCCCAGCAACCCAAAGGATGTGGCCAGGAGTATAACACAGGGTCATGTGTACCACCTAGATGAACTCTGTACTCTCCCCACTCCTGTTCTTATCTTGGGTATACTTTCTGGTATGATACTTCTACCAAGGCTTTGACCTATACAGGTGCTACATGCTTCTCACTCTTTTATCTCCTGTGTATTTACTTGTAAACTTGATATTAGGCTAGAACCTTTAGTGGAAGTATTAATAGTAGAGACTCCCTCTAGGAGATTATTAGAAGCTCACTATGTATATAAGGATTATAAGATAAAGGCTTCAGGGATAGAAGTATTTGTGAACCTGATACTATTAGATTTCTTAAGATTTGATGTGATATTAGGAATGAACTATTAGAAAAATATAGAATAATAATTGATTGTCAAAGTAAAGTTGTAACATTGAAATCCCTGAAAAAGGAATAAAATCTATTGTTATTATTTTTCCTAACAATTGAATGAACATGAATATGGGTATTGATCTTGCTGTATGTCTCATACTGATTGTTTGTAACTTTTCAGAAGTCTTTTTCGTTAAACTTCCTGGTTCTCCCGCAAGAGGTGGAATTTTTAATTGAACTGCTACCCGGAACCCAATGATCTAGAAGCCCACCTATCGCATGAGTCGTACTGAGCTCACAGAGCTAGAAAATCAGCTTTCTAAACTTATTGCCCAGAAATTCTTCTGCCCTAGTCATTTTTCTTGGGGCACTCCAGTATTATTCATGAAAAAGAATGATGGTTCCCTCAGACTTTGCGTGGACTACCAGAAACTTAACCAAGTAATGGTTAAAAGCAAGTACCCCTTAACTCGAATCAATGACCTCTTTAACCAATTGTAAGGAGTCATGGTCTTCTCCAAGATTGACCTCAAAACAAGATATCACCAGCTGAGAGTCAAATAGGAAGATATTTCGAATACCATTTTTCGGTGCAGGTATAGTTTGTACGAGTTCAGGGTAATGTCATTTGTGTTAACCAATGCCCCTATAGCCTTCATGGACCTAATGAACAGAGTTTTCCAGCACGCACTAGATTAGTACGTTATTATATTTATTGACGACATCTTAGTGTATTCCAAGAACCTAGAGGAACAAACAGTACACTTGTTTGAAGTGTTGGAGAACCTTCGCTGGAACCAATAGTTTGCTAAACTTAGCAAATACTCCTTCTGGTTGGATCGAGTTTCCTATCCTCAGTAATGTAATTTTGAGTGAAGGAGTTTTTACGGATCCATCCAAGGTTGAAACAGTGATCAACTAGAATCCGCCTACCAATGTGGCTGAGGTACGTAGTTTTCTTAGCTTTGCAGGTTACTATCGGCTATTCATCAACAAATTTTTTAAGATTGTTGCTCCATTAACTCAACTCACTCAAAAGGGTGTGCTATTTGTCTGGAATTATGAATGTGGTGAAAGCTTTATGGAATTGAAGGGCCGTCTTACAACTGCTCTTATGTTGATCCTCCCTGATAACACTAGAAGGTTTTAGGTTTACTACGATGCATTTCATATTGGCTTGGAGTGCATTTTGATGCAGCATGGTAGAGTGGTCACTTATGGATCCCGACAGTTAAAACCTCATGGTGAAACTACCCTACTCCCGACCTATAATTGGCGACCATTATGTTTGCCCTAAAGATATGGAATCATTACCTGTTTGGTCAAACCTTTGAGATTTACACTGACAATAAAAGTTTGAAGTACATCTTCTCATAGAGGGAGTTAAATATGAGACAGAGATGCTGGATGGATCTCCTGAAGGACTATGACTGTAAGATCATTTATCACCCCGGTAGAGGAAATGTAGTTGTTGATGCACTAAACCATAAGGAGTCTCTAGTGTTGGCCCAAACCATGGCCTCTAGTTGGAAGTTAATTAATGCTATGCAGTCGTTCTGCCTCAGCTACCTCACTCATATCCGAGCTCTGCTGGATTTCTTCATGAAAATTTGGGAAGCTCAATCCACAGACCAGGAACTCACCAAAAATCTAGGTAAGTTCTCTTCTGATGAATTTTCTGATTTCACAATTTCAGATGATGGTTTGTTTAGATTTCAGAACCGAACTTGGGTTCCCATTGCTGTAAGGCTGGATGTCCTCAAGATTGCCCATGCCTCCAAGCTATCTATCTACCCTGAGAGTACTAAGATGTACAGAGACTTAAAGCGTCGATACTAGTGGCCTGAAATGAAGAAGGACATAGTCGACTATATCTCTCGATGCCTTACTTGCCAGAGGATTAAAGTAGAATATTAAAGGCCCGCCGGTTTGTTACAAGGCCTCCCAATTCCGAAATAAAAGTAGGAGCATGTAACCATGGATGTTGTCACCGGACTACCTAGGACCTATTCTGGTCGAAATATAATTTGGGTCATCGTTGGCACACTAACCAAGATCGCCCATTTCTTACCCATTAAGACCACTGACTCCACCAGTAAATTAGCCTGTCTTTATGTTGATTAGATTTTTTAACTTCATGGTGTTCCCGCATCCATTGTGTCCGATTGAGGTCCTTGATTTACCTCTCATTTTTGGGACGGCTTTTAAGAAGCTCTGGGGTCTGAATTGTACTTCAACACTGTTTATCATCCCCAAATGGATAGTCAATTAGAACGTATGATCCAGACGTTGGAAGATATGTTGCGTTCTTGCGTCCTTAACTTTGGCGATAACTGGTATGAGTATCTTCCCCTATGTGCATTCGCTTATAATAACAGTTATTATTCCAGTATCAACAGGCTCTGTATGAAGCCTTGTACAGTAGGCCTTGTCGTTCTCCCACTTGTTGGAGCGAAGTCAAAAACCAGCGTCATTTAGGATCAGACTTCATTTAAGAGACTTTTGATAAGGTCACGATAATTCATAAGAAGTTTGCTACCGCCTAGAGCCATCAAAAAAGTTACGTTGATAATCGTAGATGACCCCTGGAATTCATCGTTGGAGACCAGGTCTTCCTCAAGGCTTTCCCTTACAAAGGAAAAATGTGGTTCGAAAAAAGAGGAAAGTTAAGCCCTCAGTATGTAGGACCTTTTCGAATCTTTGAATGCATTGGACATGTGGCGTACCACCTTACTCTACCCCGATTTATAGGTATACATAATGTATTCTATGTCAATGCTCAAAAGGTACCACCTTGACCCTTCTCATATCATTCCTCACGATGAGATGCAGGTACAAGCCGATATGACTTATGAGGAATTCCCTGTGGAGATTTTTGGATGGACTGACAAGGTCTTGCACAACAAGGCGATTCTCATGGTGAAGTATAGTGGCAGCATCATACACCAGAAGAGGTGACATGGGGAGTTGGAAAGTGAGATGAGGAAAAGTTTTCGGACCTGTTCGAGACAAATTTGGAGAAAACAATTTTCTAAGGTGGGAGGGATGTAACACCTCGCTCACCACTGTGCTTAATTTGTATTTAGAAAACCCTAATTATTCAAGCCTCAAGGCCACACTGAACTCATTTATTTTATTTCGCAGCTTATTATCGTAATTCGTAAATTATACCAATTTTTATTTATTTTGATTTTATTTAATTTTATTTAATTTTATCTAATTTTATTTTGATTTAATTATTTGATCGTCATTTTTTAAAATAAACGATTTTCAGGAAAAACAAAAAACAAGGGGGAAAAAGTACCGCGCAAAAAATCCCGTGGGAATGGGCTGCATGCGTGGGTGCACAGTGCGCACGTCCCATCGCGCATGGTGCGAAGGACAGGCCTATGCGTGCATCTTGTCGCGCGTAAGTAGGACCTGTCAGTGCGCATCACATCGCGCGCGGACAAGCAGACACTACACACTGTGCGCACACCGTCCGTGAAGCAGGCCTGGATGGATAGGCCTACGCACAGTACGCCTGCGCGCGGTGCCCCAGCAAACCTAGACCCTGCACATGGCAAGGTAGTCTGGTGCCTGCAAGCTAGGCCTGCAGCAAATGCAGGGCGGGTGAGGCCACTGTTGCCTCGAGCAATGTGTTGTTGTCCACATCAGGTGGCGTGCTGCCACTTGTGGTGCTGCTGCCGGTGGAGGTCTTTTTCTTTCATTTTTTGAGCCAAACATCTTTTTACTCTCTCTCTTCACTTGATTTCGTCACTTAGCGCAAATCCGACGACTCTCATTTTCTCCTTGCTTCCATTCTCCACCTTTCAAGAGTTAGAGAGAGAGAGAAAGAGAGTGATCTCGAGAGAAGGGAAGGAGGAGAAGAAGAACGGTGTAGAAGAAATTATGAAGGTTTTGGTAAAAAATTTGTATTTATTAAAACATCTTAAGGGTATTTTTAGACAAAAAAACATATTAAATTGATAATTCTGTGATTTTGGCTGTTTTTCATGCTTTGTGTTGTAGGCTTAAAAAGTTGAATTGTTCTTGATTTCAAGTATGCTGTATGAGTTATAGGCAGTTGATGATTTACATGTAATTAAAATAATATGAAATCGGTAAGGTTATCTGGAAAAGAAAAAAAAAAGTGGAATAAAGCATGAATTGTTCGAAGTGTGTATCTGTATTGACATGCATAACGCATCAAGTATCTCGTTAGACTTTTTATTTTTGAGGGGTATCTATTCCCCTATCCCCATCTAAGGTGTCTGTTTTTCCCTTCCCCTATCTGGTCTAAAAAGACGTAAGAAGACTGCTCCCTGTGGATGATGGCATACCCTCTGACGAGAGCGGTGACGTGAATATCTGTTTGGGGTCACCTTTGGCTAAGTACTGTCGTGAACATAGAATATCTAATAGGACTACTATGATTGGTACGGTCGTGATCATAGATCGTTCCATGGTTTGGCAAACCAGAAATGTGCCTGAGCAAATTGTCATTACCTGTATCTGATCCTGTCATTCCACATGGGTAGTCAGAAATCTATATCTTTCTTTAAAGATGGAAGTCGTAACGATTTTACGAAATATGACACGAAAATCTGAGCAATTCATGCTTTATTTGATTTTCTCTATTTTTAGATATGTTGTTTGTTTTATTTTGATTATTGACTATAATGTGATGTTTTTTTTTAATAAATAAATTATTTTCATAAGGCAAGATTGGTCTACGACGTAAGTAAATGGTAAGTGTTTATGTTAGAATTATTGACCTTTTAAAACCTTACGAAGTTATCTAAATACTATTTTCTTTACTGAGTATATGGAACTCACTATTTCTACACTCCCTCAGATGAGGAAGATAATGAAGAACCGTCAGTTAATCTATCCATTGAAGTTTATGAGGATCCCGTGGATCTGCAAACCTTGAGTGCATGAAGTCCCCTCACTCTGATGAGTCCAATAGTATAATAAAAGAAGTGGTCCTCTTTTATATTTTGACATTGTATTTTTCAGCCACTTCTGACCTCAATTATATATATGTAATTGGAACTCATATATTTATAACGAATTTGAATTAATTTGATCCGCTGCATATAATTTTTATCATGCACTCGTAATTTGTTTCTGTATCTGACACCCACATGCCTTAACTAGCATCTGGGATGACACAAATCCAAAGAAAACAAAGGACCTTTAACAACAAATGGAGGAGTTATTAGAAAAAAGACATGTTAGAGAAAACTTAGGTCCTTATTATGTTCCAATGTTACTAGTACCTAAAAAGGATGGTTACTAGAGAGTATGTGTCGATTGCATAATTGTCAATAAAATATCAGTAAAATATAGACACCTTATTCTCAAGCTGGATGATATTTTGGAAGAACTTAGTTGAGCTACCATCTTTACCAAAAAAACCTCAAGAGTGGTTACCATCAAATTACGATAAATGCTGGAGATGAATGGAAAACTACATTCAAAATAAAGTATGGCATATACAAATGGTTAGTAATGCCTTTTGGTCTTTCCAATGCACCTAGTACTTTTATGAGGCTTAAGAATCATGTCCTACAATCGTTCCTTGGAAAATTTCTTATAGTATACTTTGATGATATTCTTATCTATAGTAAATCTTTAAAGGATCACCTTCAGCATATCCAGTCTATCCTTGAGGTCCGTAAAAAGGAGCAGTTATATGTCAATGCCAAGAAATGCACCTTTTGTAATGACAAATTGATATTCTTAAGGTTTGTAGTAATGCACAAGGCATTAAGATTAATGAAAAAAATGGTAAAAGCGATTAAAATATGGCATACGCAGACAACGGCCACTGAAGTAAGAAGTTTCTATGGGTTAGCGAGCTTCTAACACATGTTTGTTAAAGATTTCAGTTCCATTGTTGCTTCGTTGAATGAGTTGGTTAAGAAAGATGTAAAGTTTGCATGGACTAAAAAACAAGAATATGTTTTTACTTTATTAAAGGAGAAACTACACTTTACACCTATTCTTACTTTACCTTACTTTAACAAAACTTTTGACCTTGAATGTGATACTTCCGGTGTAGGTATTGGAGCAGTTCTCATGCAAGAAGAGCACCCAAACCTACTTCAGCAAGAAGCTTAGTGCTGTACCCTGAATTACTTGACCTACGATAACGAGTTATACACCTTGGTAAGATTGTTGGAAGTACGACAATATTACCTACTACTAAAGATTTGTAATTTATACCGATCACGAGTCCCTAAAGCATCTAAAGAGTTAAGGTAAACTCAACTGATGACACAGTAAGTGGGTGGAGTTCATTGAGTCTTTCCCATATGTCATCAAGTATAAATAGGTTAAAGATAATATTGTTGTTGATGTATTATCTCTAAGATATGCCTTAGTTGCTACTTTAAGCTCTAAATTCTTAGGACTTGAACAATATCAAAGATATGTATGCAGATGATAAAGATTTTTCCACTATTTATCATGCATGTGAGCATTATGCATTCAAGAAATTCCATAGGTATAATGGTTTCCTTCTTAAATATGGTAAGTTGTGCTTACCAAATTATTCAATTAGGGAATTACTAGCACACAAAGGCATAGTGGGGGGGACTTATGGATCATTTTTGGGGTAATAAAGACTCTAGATATTCTGCATGAACATTTCTATTGGCCTAATATGAAAATAGATGTTGAACGCATATGTAGAAAATTTATTGCATATAGGTAAGCTAAATCTAAGGTTTTATCTCATGGATTGTATATGCCCTTGTATGTACCTACGATACCCTGATCGATATTTCTATAGACTTTATTTTTGGATTGCTTAGGATAATGAGAGGTATTCATAGCATATTGATGTGATATTCGAAAGCTCCAATTCATGTTAAAAGTGGAATCCCAAAATTAGAGGGAATCCTGCAAGAAGCAACCAACCCCCAGATCAATTGCTCGTGAATCCACAGACCCACCCACGAGAAAACTCACAAGAGGGGTGCATGATAAACACACCCGCAAACTTGTGAGCTTGAGGCCAAGTGGGCTAGGCCTACTTAAATCCCAACACACATACATGGCCCAAGATGGGCCCATGCAGGCAAAAAGAATCAGCCCAAGTGGCCCAAGGCAAAAACACATCAGCCCATAGACCATGCCACCAAAGATCGACCCAAAAGGGGTTTGGAAAACCCAACCCAAGGGAGAAAAGATGCTTAAGCCCACTGTCTACTTTGGAGGACCAAGATATAGCTAGTCGACCTCCCAAGAGAACCAAAAAGAATCGGCCAAACTCAGTTCCTCTACCCGACGGCGAAAGCCGAGGATCACCAAATAAATAGCAACTTAGTCACAAGAGGAGATTGATCCTCGTTGAATTTGATGAAGAGGAGGAAACTGAGCAATTTGATTCTAAGAAGGAAAAGGAAGAAGAAGACTCCTTGAAGCAATTGGCTAAAGAATTCCCAAGTCGTTTTTAAGTCAAACATAAAAGTATGAAAAGGAAGGGGAAAGTGAGGTAAAATAGAGAGGGTGAGGACCAGGTGAACTGGGTGAGTGGAGGGAGTGTAAATTCGCAGGTTAAAAGCATGAAAAGGAAATTAAGAGATGTCAAAACGGAGAGATGGGTGATCTAAAATAAAATTGGGGGTGCTATTAAGGGAACTTGGGGAATTAGCTAATGTTAAGGAGACTTGGGTTGATTAGCCGCTGCCTTGGACATGCTGGAGGTGCGAACAAACTGTAAGAGGCTGGTGTAGGTTAGAGAAGAAAAGCAGACTGGGTCGGGAATATCTGGGGGCAGATTAGTTGAGGAAATTGGGGAAATGAGTGTGAAATAGGGAGAGTACTGCCTGCATGGAATAGAGAGATTGATGTCATGGGTATTCTAGGTGAAATTAGCATGCGGTAAAGAAAAATATTGGGGCTACAAGAGAAAGGGAAGATATGGGAGTTTGAGGATATGGATGCACAAAAGATGTTTGAAGAAAGTAGGAGATTTATTTACTCTTATTTTAGTACGTTGGTTTTTAGTTCTAAATCAATTTTACTGGGCTTTGTAGCTCATCCCTTTATTATATTATAGAGACGGTTAAACAGGAACAAATCCAAGAGTTTCCGGCGCCTAATCATGACCTGGAATGCATGCATAATTTATCCTAGTTATTGATGAATTAGTAGAACATTTTTATGTTAAGATAATCATTGTATATCAGGTAGAAATGGACACTGAAAAAACAGGAGATTACTGCAGATTTTATATTCTTTTATTATTATTTTTCTATCTTCTCTTTTATAAGAGTATGTACTGTGACACATACACACTAATAGAAGATAACCTTAGTTATGTTATGATGTATGCGGATGATATGAAATGGATGAATAGTACTTGATGTTTAGTTTCCTATAATGAGGGTTGTTACAAAAGTTGAGAAAAATATGACCTACAAATGATCTAAATTGTCTAACCAAATTATCGAGCTGTCCAGTTCTAATAGGGAAATAAAAGAAAAGAAAAATAAATTAATAAGAATGAAAATGGGGTAGAATCGAAAAAGAACATTTTAAAACTAAAACTTTAATATTAATTTTTCTATTATATATTATTAGTTTTCTAAAAAAATAATTATAATTAAAAAATACTGACCAAGGCAGAGCTTGAGACTTGTAAAAAAATATCACATATTATATATTATATAATAATATAAATATTTTTTAAATGTAATTCTTTTTTGTAGCAATCTTTAATTAAACAAATTTATTCGATACAAAATAATTTTATCTTTTTTTTTCATTTTTTCATTTTTCATAGAGTTTATTTTTAATTTTTACTATAAAACTTATAATATTAAAGTTAAGAAAAATAAAACCTATAAATGATATGAATCATCTAACCAAACTGTTGAGCCATCCAAATATAAAAGGAAAGTAAAAGAAAATAAAAATAAATAAATAAATAAATAAGAACAAAAACAGGTATAATCGAAAAAAAACATTTCAAAACTTAAACTCTAATATTAATTTTTCTATTATATATTTTTAGTTTTTCAGAAAAAATATTTATAATTAAAAATACAAACCAAGGGAGAGCTAGAGTCTTGTATAAAAAATATCACATACTATATGTTATATAATAATATGAATATTTTCTAAATATAATTCTTTTTTGTAGTAGTCTTAAATTAAACACATTTGTTTAGTACAAAATTATTTTATTTTTTTAGTTTTGCATAGGGTTTATTTTTAATTTTTACAATCAAATTTATAATATTAAAGTTGAGATAAATATGACCTATAAATGATCTGAAATGTCAAGATTTGGAGAAGACTAGAAATTATTATTATATGTTATGAGGGTTGTTTGCCCACATATATATACACACACACACAATTGAGAGATAAGGATAACAATGTGTGGTACAATAAGGAAGAGAAAGGAAAGGAGGGAAGAGCTATCTCCCAACACACCCCATCAAGTCAATGTCGTCCGAGGAAGGAGACGAAGCTTTTTTTGGAGATAGAGAAATCGAGTGGTGGGCAGTGAC
>NW_019014661.1:322929-338101 GCF_000150535.2 Carica papaya | reverse complement strand
AAATTATGTATTTAACCTTATTATATATTTTTAAATACATATAAAGACTAAAATTAAATATATCAAATATAAAAAATTAACTCGAATATATTTTCATGCTATCAAATGGAAGGGGCATATTGAGGTGGGAGCTTTTGAGTGATTTTGGCCACCGGAAGGGTGTGTTGGCTGTTTAGTAGAATTTCATGGGCCAACAAGTGACTATGCAGTTCATTAAAAGGGACAGGTCGTAGGTTGAGAGCAGTAATTATTCTGTGATATTCACTTCCAATATTTCTGTAGATGATGGCATTGAACTTAGATGGGGTGATCGTTCGATCTGCATATACGAGTTTATCAACAAGTGACTTGGCCTTTTGGAGATATTGGGAGACCGTGAGATCATGTTTTTTGAGTTCTTGTAGCTCAATATTGAGTTGTAATAGTTTATTCGGAGAGATAGAGCCAAAGGTATCGGCTAATGCATTCCAGACCTCATGGGAGGAGGTCATGCCGATGACATAGGGAGAGACCTCTTCTGATAAAGAGGAAAGCAGCCAACAGAGCAGCATCTGGTCTTTTTGAAATCAGGTTTCATAATTTGGGTTGGAGATGATTTCATTGGGTTTATCAGGATTGTTTGTTGTTTTCGGTGGAGTAGGTGAAGTGTCATCAACGTATCTCATTAGTTTTTGGTAGTTTAGAAGGGGAAAGACTTGTGTTTTCCAGGCAAGATAATTCTTGTTTGAGAGTTTAATTAAGAATGAGTGATGTGAGGTGGAAACCGTGTTCTGGGTCAGTGCAGATGCCATTTGTAGCTCTGATACCATGTCAAGGTTTGAAGAAGACTGAAAATTATTACTATATATTATGAGGCTATTTGCCCATATATATATACACACAATGGAGAGATAAGGATAAAAATGTGCGGTATAATCAGGAAGAGAAAAGACAGGAGGGAAGAGCTATTTCCTAACATGAATCGTCCAACCAAACTATTGAGCCGTCAAGTTCTAATAGGAAGTAAAAGAAAAGAAAAATAAATAAATAAATAATGAAGATAGGGGTAAAAGCAAAAAAGAACATTTCAAAACTGAAATCTTAAAATTAATTTTTTCTATTATATGTTTTTAGTTTTTTTTTTAAAAAAAAATTATAATTAAAAAATACTGACTAAGGCAGAGCAGGGGTCTTGTATAAAAAGAATCACATATTATATATTATATAATAATATTAATAGTTTCTAAATATACTTTTTTTCATATTGGTTTTAAATTAAACAAATTTGACCAATCATTTTAACAAATTTATCCTTTTTTCCAGTTTTTCATATGGTTTATTTTTAATTTTTATCATCAAGTTTATAATATTAAAATTGAAATATATATGACTTACAAATGATCTAAACTCTCTAACTAAATAACCGAGTCATCCAATTTTAATGGGAAAGTAAAAGAAAAGAAAAATAAATAAATAAATAAGAACGGGATAGAATCGAAAAATAACATTTCAAAACCTAAACCCTAATATTAATTTTTCTAATATTATTCTTTGTTTTTTTAAAAAATAATTATAATTAAAAAATACTGACCAAGTCAGAGCTGGAGACTTGTATAAAAAACATGACATATTATATATTACATAATAATATTAACATTTTCTAAATATATTTTTGTAGTAGTCTTAAATTAAATAAATTAATTCAATACAAAACAATTTTATCCTTTTTTTAAGCTTTTCATATGGTTTATTTTCAATTTTGGCCATCAAATTTATAATATTAAAGTTGATAAAAATATGAATTACAAATGATCTGAACTGTCTAACCAAACAATTGAGCCGTCAAGTTCTAATAGGAAAGTAAAGGAAATAAAAATAATTAAATAAATAAATAAGAACAAAAACTATGGTAGAATCAAAAAAGAACATTTCAAAGCCGAAACACTAATACTAATTTTTCTATTATATACTTTTAGTTTTTGAAATTATAATTATAATTAAAAAACGTAGGCCAAGGCAGAGCTGGTGTGTTATATAAAAAACATCATTATATATTATATAATAATATTAATATTTTCAAATATAATTTTGTTTCTAGTAATCTTAAATTAAACAAAATTGTTCAATATAAAACAACATTTTCATTTTTTTTCAGTTTTTTATAGGATTTATTTTTAATTTTTACCATCAAATTTATAAAATTAAAATTTACAAAAATATAACTTAATATGTATTATCAAACCAAGAAAATCGAAAGAAAATATATATATATATATATATATATATAAAGAAGAACAAGGGTGCAATTGGAAAAAAAAATTTAAAAACCTAAACCCTAGTGATATATATACAGATGACAAATACATATACATATTATTGCTAATTCACTT
The DNA here is from genome assembly GCF_000150535.2 of Carica papaya. The sequence goes on along the minus strand of NW_019014661.1, from coordinate 335,732 downwards.
TTTTTCCAACCAAAAACCCTAGTTGTCGGCCGGATCAATAACTCTCCAAGTATGCTTTTCTTTATCATTTCATATGGTTTATTTTTAATTTTTACCATCAAGTTTATAATATTAAAGTTAAAAAAATTATGAGGCGTAAATAATCAAAACTGTCCAACTAAACAATCGAGTCATCCAGTTCTAATGGAAAAGTAAAAGAAAAGAAAATTAAATAAATAAATAAGAACAAGATAGAATTGAAAGGTAACATTTCAAAACCTAACCCTAATATTAATTTTTCTATTATTGTTCTTCGTGTTTTTAAAGAATATAAATATAATTAAAAAATATTTATCAAGGCAGAGCTGGAACCTTGTATAAAAAACATCACATATTATATATTATATAATAATATTAACATTTTAAAATTATATTTTTTTGTAGTAGTTTTAAATTAAATAAATTGGTTCAATGCAAAATAATTTTATCCTTTTTTTTAAGTCTTTCATGTGGTTTATTTTCAATTTTGACCATCAAATTTATAATATTAAAATTGATAAAAATAGAACTTATAAATGATCTGAACTATCTAACCAAATAATCGAACCGTAAAGTTCTAATGAGAAAGTAAAAGAAATAAAAACAATTAAATGAATAAATAAGAATGAGAATGGGGGTAGAATAAAAAAAAATTTTAAAACCAATACGCTAATATTAATTTTTCTATTATATACTTTTATTTTTTAAATTATAATTATAATTAAAAAATACAGACAAAAGCAGAGCAAAAACATCACATATTACATATTATATAATGATATTAATATTTTCAAATATGATTTTGCTTGTTGTAATCTTAATTAAACAAATTTGTTCAATATTAAACAACGTTATCATTTTTTTTTTCAGTTTTTTCTAGGATTTATTTTTTATTTTTACCATCAAATTTGTAACATTAAAATTGAAAAAAAATATAACTTAATATGAACTATCAAATAAAGAAAATTGAAAGAAAAAATAAATAAATAAAGAATAAATACAAAAATAAAGAAGAACGAGGGAAGAATTGGAAAAACAATTTCAAAACCTAAACCCTAGTGTTATATATACAGACTACAAACACATATATACATTACTGCGTCTTCTAAGTCACTTCTTTATCAACCGAAAACCCTAGCCATCGGCCGGATCTAGAACTCTCTAAGTATTCTTTTCTTTTATCATTTCATATAGTTTATTTTTAATTTTTATCATCACGTTTATAATATTAAAATTGAGAAAAATATGACTTATAAACGATTTGAACTCTCTAACTAAATAATCGAGCCATCCAGCTTTAATGAAAAAGTAAAAGAAAAGAAAAATAAATAAATAAATAAGAATGGGACAGAATAAAAAAAATATTTCAAAACCTAAACCCTAATATTAATTTTTCTACTATTATTCTTTGTTTTTAAAAAAATATAATTATAATTAAAAAATACTGACCAAGGCAGAGATAGAGTCTTGTATAAAAAACATCACATGTTATATATTATATAATAATATTCACATTTTCTAAATATATATTTTTGTAGTAGTCTTAAATTAAACAAATTGGTTCAATACAAAACAATTTTATCCTTTTTTTAAGCTTTTCATAGGGTTTATTTTTAATTTTGACCACCAAATTCATAATATTAAAGTTGATAAAACTATGACTTACAAATGATCTAAATCGTCTAACCAAACAATCAAGCCATCAAGTTCTAATGGAAAAGTAAAAGAAATAAAATAATTAAATAAATAAATAAGAATGAAAACGGGGGTAGAATCAAAAAAGAAAATTTCAAAACTGAAATGCTAAAATTAATTTTTTTATTATATACTTTTAGTTTTTTAAAATATAATTATAATTAAAAAATAAAGACTACGGCATAGCTGGTGTGATAGCTTGAAAATACCTCTGAGTTAATTTTTTATATTTGATATATTTAATTTATCTTTAAATGTGTTTGAAAATATATAATAATGTTAATGACATAGTTTAAAGTCAAATGGAAAAAGGATGGATAAGAATGAAGGAACTAGAATAAGCACGAAGAGGTATGAAAAAAGATGAGAACCTTTTAAATGAAGTGGTATAATAAAAAATAGTAATTATTAGATAAAATGACATAACAAAAAATGACAACTTTTAGATGAAATGACATGTGAAAATTAGTAACTTTTAGATAAAGTGACATCATAGAAAGTGATAATTTTTAGATGAAGTGACATGTGAAAAGGCCTTTTAAATAAAACAATATGTGAAAAGTGGTAACCTTTTAAGTGAAGTGACATGATAAAATGTGACAACTTTTAGATGAAATAATATGATAAAATAGTGGCAACCTTTCCCTCGTGGCTCCCCACTCATATAAATAAGGGATATGAGAAGGGAAGAAGAGACATTCCTGATGAGAAAAAAATACTGAAAAGCATAGAGGTGAAGGAAGAAGAGGGAGTACGAAGTGTGTGATATTTGAGAGTATTTTTAGGTATTAGATAAAAATCTTGAGGAAACTCTGCTGAATTTGTGAGAGCAGAGAAAGAGGAAAAGAAGAAGACTAATGATCACGATCAAAAGAAAGTTATAAACCGTTAGAAATGTAAGTTTTTTCTTAAGTTTTGAAGTTCAATTTTTCTTTTATTTTTGGGATTAGTTTTTGAGTATTGTGTTGGATATTTTTGAGTAAAAAAAGTGACCAAAAATCATCCTGAAACTCTGTCGAATTTTTTTTTTTAAAAAAGACAAATAAAGTCAAAACTCTACCGGAATTAAGACTACGACTGCTAAGGACCTAAGGTAAGTGGATATTATGGATTCATAGTCTATGTAGTTTTGAGATATTTTACGTATTTTTAACGTAAAAATGTGCTCATGTTTAATTTATCTTCCGTATTTGCGAAGTATTTGTTTAAGTTTACTTTGATATGAGTGTTATTTTATTATGTATTTTCAAAATGTGGTTTTGATATGTGTGCATCACTCATTATGAAAAGAAGTTATTCCGAAAGTACCTGCATTATGCTAGACTTCAATCTGGCCGTACATAACCATTCCGTGTTCGGGTGTATTGGCAAAGTGATAAGCGTGTATCCATACATAACCGTTCTGTGTTTGGGTGTATAAAAAAACAGTCTGATCTGCGTGCCCAAACCATTCTGTGTTCGGGTGTATGGAAAAATAGCCTAATCTGCGTGCCCTAACCGTTCCGTGTTCGGATAGCAGTGTTTCAAGGTACTTATGTTTGTCGTTCCGTGTTCAGGTACATGAGAACCAATGATAAGTATATGTGCATACACATAATGTGTGGTAACTAATTGATCCTCTATAATAGTGATGAAGTATACAATATGAATCCATTTTCTGATTTATGCCTTCGTCTTCTGATTCATATTTTTTTGGAAAGATTATATGATATATATTTTGTTGTGTATAAAGAAATTATATATTGCATGTACTATACTATGATTTCATAATATTGATTGTTGAAATATTTTATCTCATCCCCCTATCATCCTCCAGATACTGAAGATACTGCTGCAAAGTGAACGATGATACGGAAAAAATTTCTGAAGTTTAGACTCTGATATTAAGGTTACTGTTTCGTACTTTCGTTTAGTAATGTAAGTAAGAAAATTTAGAGTCTCGAACATATATTTAGGTTTTATATTTGAGGGATATAATGCTTCTGCGACTCTTTTATTATTAATAAAGTTAAGTTATTTTACTTTACTCGAGTTTATATGATTTAAGAAAGTATGATCCGGTCATTACTCTATAAGACGGAGTGTGGTCTGTGATAGCTGGTTTGTTATATAAAAAACATCACACATTATATATTATATAATAATATTTATATTTTCAAATATAATTTTGTTTCTGGTAATCTTAAATTAAATAAATTTGTTCAATACAAAAAAACGTTATCATTTTTTTTCAATTTTTTATAGGATTTATTTTTAATTTTTACAATCAAATTTATAACATTAAAATTAAAAAAAAATAACTTAATCTGAATTGTCAAATCAAGAAAATTAAAAGAAAAAATAAATAAATAAAGATAAATATATAAATAAAGAAGGACGAGGGTAGAATCGGAAAAAAAAAATTCAAAACCTATACCCTAGTGTTATGTATACAGACTACAAACATGTATACACATTACTGTGTCTTCTAATTCACTTTTTTTCTGACCGAAAACCCTAGCTGCTGGCCGGATCCAGAACTCTCCACGTATGTTTTTCTTTATCATTTCATATGGTTTATTTTTAATTTTTATTAAGTTTAAAATATTTAAATTGAGAAAAATATGATTCACAAATGATCTAAACTCTCGAACTAAATAATCGAGTCATCCAGTTCTAATGGGAAAGTAAAAAATAAATAAATAAATAAATAAGAACGGGATTGAATCGAAAAATAACATTACAAAACTTAAACTCTAATATTAATTTTTCAATTATTATTCTTTGTTTTTATAAAAAAAATATAATTATAATTAAAAAATACTGACCAAGGCAGAGCTGGAGCCTTGTATAAAAAATAGCACATAATATATATTATATAATAATATTAATATTTTCTAAATATATTTTTTGTATCAGTCTTAAATTAAACAAAGTGATTCAATACAAAACAATTTTATCCTTTTTTAAAGCCTTTTATAGGGTTTATTTTCAATTTTGACCATCAAATTTATAATATTAAAGTTGATAAAAATATGACTTACAAATGATGTCTAACCAAACAATCGAGTCGTTAAGTTCTAATGGAAAAATAAAAGAAATAAAAAAATTAAATAAATAAATAAGAACAAAAATTGGGTAGTAAGGAATATTTCAAAATTGAAACGGTAATATAAATTTTTCTGTTTTATACTTTTTGTTTTTCAAAATATAATCATAATTAAAAAATATAAAACAAGGCAGAGCTCGTGTGTTGTATAAAAAACATCACATATTGTATATTAGATAATAATATTAATATTTTCAAATGTGATTTTTTTTGTAGTAACCTTAAATTAAACAAATTTGTTCAATACAAAACAACGTTATTTTTTCAGTTTTTTATTGGATTTATTTTTAATATTTACCATCAAATTTGTAATTTTAAAATTAAGAAAAAAATATAACTTAATCTAAAATCTCAAACCAAGACAATTGAAATAAAAAATAAATATATAAATAAAGAAGAACGAGGGTAGAATTGGAAAAATAAATTTGAAAACGTTTCGATATTATGTGTCCTAGGAAAGAAGTTTGCTCAAGCTAAAATTCACATTCACTCAACTTTGCATATATTTTCTATTCTCTGAGAATCTGTAATACTTGGGTCAGATGTTGAGCGCATTCTTCCATGTTCTTAGAGTAAACCACGATATCATAAATAAAAATAATGACAAATTAATCCAGGAATAGTCTGAAGATCTTATTCATCAAATTCATGAAAATTGCGGGTGCGTTAATCAATCTAAACAGCATGAAAAGAAACTCATAATGTTCATACCGATTTCTGAAGGTCGTCTTAAGGATGCCTTCTACTTTGATCTTCACCTGATGATATCTTGAACGCAGGTGGGAACCTTGTAACTGATAAAAAAGATTATCAATCTTGGGAAGGGGGTATCTGTTCTTAATTGTGACTCTGTTCAATTATCTATAGTCAATGCACAACCTCAAAGTCTCATCGCTCTTTCTTGTGAACGTAACTCCAGCACTCTAAGGAGATATGTTGTGTTGAATGAAACCATTATCCTACAGCTCTTTGATTTGTTTTCTTAGTTCCTCCATTTTTACATAGCTCATCTAGTATGGGGCAACCGATAGGGGTTGTGTGCTAGGTTGAAGATCAATGGTGAATACTACCTCTCGATCTACTAGCAGCCCTAGTAGTTCATCAGAAAATATATTAGGGAAGTTTCAGATGATAGAAATATCTTGGATGCAAATCTCTTCCTTGGGTTTCCCTATTGCATAAAAAGGATAATTAAATCATTGGAATACGATTAAATTCAATACATTACCACCATACAACAACAATATTTGAGATTTTATTAATTAGTAAAATGGTTTTCATTAGGGATGTTGAATACAAATCTCTTGTGGTAACAGTCAATGATTGGATGATAAGCCACTAACTAGTTCATACTTAGAATTACATCAAAATCCCCCTGTATCTAGTGCTATTAGATTTATGCTCAATTCCCTATCTGTCATTTCTATGATACAAGATTTGTATATAACATTTTCCAGTAATAGTACGTTCCCAATTATAGACACCAATAATAGAGAATCAAGGCATTCAGGTAGCACATTTAAATATTGAGTAAAAGCATATGAAACAGAAGAATACAAAGCACTAGTATCAATTAGAACATGTGCAAGATGTTTACAGATAGTATACATACCCTGAATCTCATCTGCATTGGCTTTGGCATCCTGTTCGGTGAGTGTGTATACTCTACCCTGGACCATGGGCTCGGCCTGATTCTGATTCCTTGGGCATTCTCTCACGTAATGTTTGGCACTTTCACATATGCGACATGTATTATTGAGATGATAACAAGGTCAGTCCCCATGAACATTGCCACAGTACTGATAATTTTTATCACGTCCTGCTATTAGGGCTTGGGAAGGAGCCTGATGTGCGAGTCTTAGTCTCTTATTCTGCTTGTTCGGTGTAGTTGGTGTTGGTCTATGATGCGAGGTTAGAGGCCTGGAGTTATCCATCACTGAGAGAAAAATACGAATATTCCTTTAGATCAACTGTGCCTTGGCTAAAACAGCTGAATATATGGCAAGCTTAAACACATACAATTGCTGCCTGATCTCAGGGTTAAGAGTCCATTGAAACCTCATTACCTTCCTGCCTTCATCTATCATACTATCAGGGGAGTATCAGCTTAACTCAAAGAACTTTCAAGCATACTCTATAACTACTAAATCTCCTTGGACTAATTGTGGAAACTCAATTTCTTTTATATGTTAAAGATGTTTTGGAAGGTACTCAACATTGAAGGTTGCCAAAAACTGTTCCCAGGTGACTAGAATGGGTAAAGTAGCTTGCTTGAGTTACCATCAACGTCCTACCTCACTTACAAGCATATACACAGCAAAGACAACCTTTGGTTCGGGAATCACTCCAAGTGTCGTGAAGGTCTTCTCTGTTTCTACCAACCAGTGCTCGACTTCCTCAAAAGTGGATGTCCCTGTAAAAGTAGATGGGTTAAGTCTCTTGTACCTTTCGATATAACCCGGATCCATTGTTGGAGGAGCTAGGTCCTTCTAGAGGGGAATTGGATTATGCTGATGATGAACTGGGGGGCCCTGTGGAGGCATCAGATTGTACAACGAAGGTGCTGGATTGTACTGCAGAGGTGTCGGATGGTACTGTGGATGAATTAGTTATACCATTAGGGTACTGGATCCTCTTGATGTGGAGGTGGTTCATATTGTGATATGGATGGAGGGGGATCGGACAACTCTCTTCTCTCCTCCCTAGCCTACTTGGAAGAAATCAATCTTTCAAGCATCTCTAAGAGTCGATCAATGTCCTCCCATAATGATCCCTCCCAAGCTGCTCTATTTAGTGGGGGTCTTACTCTCCTCATTTTTCCTTACCTACACTCCATGACAATAGTTTGAGATTCAAATTGCATTAAATTTATTTCAACCCTATGTGCAAGGAATGGTTCCAAGGAACGCGGCTCTAATACTAACTCTAAAAGTCGAAACCCCTATCAAGGATTTCGAGCATTTAGCCTTATTATAATAATATAGTAATACTGAAATTATCATAGTGCAGGAGAATTAAAGATTTAAAGATTATATTCCTTGTACATTTACTTAGAATACCCAAATAGGGGCTACTGGAACGTTCAGAACTTAAAACAAGAGAACTACTAAAAAGTAATAATTAACCTTAATTCGAATATGACAGAGTAGAAAGAGATAATGTCCTAGCTATTTTTCATTGTTCAGGATCTGGATCTTGGTCATCTTTATATGAAATGATGAATAAAAAAAGAGTGAGTTACACTATTTCAGTAAGAATATCAACACTTTACCACTGACAGAGAAATCGAAAGATTGTAGAAAACATAAAATGACTGATGGAGCATGCTTTTAATGAAATTTGAATGCTAATGCATCCCATATCCTTTTTGCTAAAAAATGTTATTATTTCCTTCCCTAACTAGTAACCCTTCAAACACAACATATTAAGATAAAATCATAATGACGATTTAAACAATAAGCATACATTCTAATGACATATAACGTTGGGTTCTTTATTATTTGCCTGAAATTAGGTTACCTACCATACTTATTCTCGTCATATTATTTCATTCTCCCTACTGGTATTGTTGGGGCCCATAGAGATCCACACTACACATGGATACAAAAATCTTCCTTTACAAATCATCAGCCATCCCCATTCTCCGTCCAATATTAACAAAATTAATTAACTCGCAACTCTGTTCGGTATGGGACTTCCTAGTCCTGTATGACTGGGGATATGTCTATGGTAGGGTTCACCCTATATACTAAGTTTGTACACTCTTTCCATTATACCTGGTAAGTCCTTTTTATCGATTTACGCAATGCATATTTTTCATTACTATTAAGCCTCGTAAGACCCATATAAGAATATGAAATTCATGTTTCAAAATCTGTTAAGGAATAAAATCATAAATAGAAGTAAAGTAAAATGGCATAATAGAATGAACCCTCATATATTGTGATAATATGAATAACAAAATGAAACAAATAAATCAAGGTGAAATTAACAAGGCATAATATAATAATGAAGCGGAATGAAATAAACTAGAACAAAATAATACGAAACGAAACGGAATAAAACAAAATACAATGATTTAAAATGCGTGATTAATACATTAGCTCTAGATGGACATAGCAAATTAAGAATGAAAATAGATCAGACCAGCATAAAGAAATAGACGACCACAAAATAAGTAAATAAGCCTAGGAAGACGAAAATAAAATAAAAATAAAAACAAAAAGAGTAAATACAATAAAAAAAGATTCGGGATAAAACTAATGAATAGATAGTACAAAGTAAAACTAGTGACAAACATAAAGAATCGATTAACTGGCTCCATCGGCAACCTATATTTAATTATCAAAGAATCACAAAATTGTTTAGAATCATTATTTATTATCGATTAAAGTTTGATTTAACTATAACAAGGAAAATTTTAAGGGATTCTCACACTAGGTCAGAGACCAAAACATTGCCTCTCTCAACTATGGCTCGCAGTAGCTCCCGAATCTCAAATTTCTTTAAGTTTTTTGGTGGAATTAGGAAACACTCATCAAAACAATGTGGAAACACAAAAAAGGTGGTGAAAAAGAGCATAGGAAACTTACTAGGGTTAGTTTGGGGTTCTAGCACAGCAGTACAATCGAGCTCCATCGTCTGGTTCTCCTTCTCCGACGTTCCTCTCTCTTAGCCAAGTTGAATATGGTAGGTTTATGATGGAAATCAACTTAAAACATGGAAGTAGAGGATTTTACAAAGAAAGGAGGGAAATTTTGACCTTACCGTCATTGGTTCAGTTTTCAGCATGGTGGCACAACTGAGCTCCATTGTTTGCTCTCCCTCAGGTTATGGCTTTTCTTGGGTTATTTTGCATCAAGGATAGTTTAAATAGTCTAGGATAGAAAATAAGAAGAATGGGAAAAAATCATGCTTAATGGCATTGTTTTTCGTTTCCAGCATAGCAGCGCCGTTGTCCCTCCAACGACTGAGCTCCCTCCAACTTCCCTTTCTTCTTCTTCTCTAGTCGACCTGACGGCTAGATTTTGGGAGGCTGACTGAATAAGAGGTTTAAATACCTCTCTCCCATTAATCTAATTTGTTTATTCTGGTCCGTGTGGATCAATAGGGACCATCCGATCTTGCTTATTTAGGGCATCCCATCATATTCTCCTCCCTTACATATTCCGAACCGTTCGATAGATCAGCCCTGCAAATCTGAGCCATCGATCGTGCGATTGTTGGATCTATCACATGGGCAATCAGGGCCGCTCATTCAAATTTAGGCGAGATCGAGATCTGGCTATTCATGCGAGTGGGAATAAATCCAAGTCATTCGATCCCTCTGGCATGCGAATCGCCAGCATGGCTTCCTGCGTGGAGAGGCCTGCTGACACATTTGCCATGCGGCACGTCTTGATTTTCCATGCTGCTAACATGGTCATCCTACGTGGCCCATTTCCTTTCATTTACGAAGTGGCCCTGGTTTTCCAAGTTTCTTTCAAGTAAGTCCCCCCCTTATTTTATAGATTGGCCCTAATTTCTAAAATTTGTTTCAAAAAGGTCCAAAATGAATTTTTTTCTTCATTATTTTACACTTTCTTGATAAATAAATTTTTTATTGTTATTATTATTATTATCATTATTTTATTATTATCATTAACATATATATATATAATCAATCTCCCTTATTTTGAAATTAATCATTCTTGAGCCCAGGATGTTACACTGTGTGAACAGTGAGTAAATTTAGTTTAGGGGAAGAACATGTTCTATTAAATGTCAAGAAACTTGGGCAATAACTGCTGTTAGAGAATAATAAACTAGATAGGAAATCTATGAGAATGAGAGCGATTAATAAGGAACCAGAAATAAAATGTGATCATAGTGGCAGTGAGAGAAAACCTACTAAGAGATAAACACTAGGAAGTGTAAGGTTTAAGTCATAAGCTTAGCTGAGGATTATATGAGCAGTTAATAGTAAATGAATATAAAGGGATAAACCTAAAAATTTATTTCAAGCGAGCGAAGGAGAATGGGGAGAATGTAAGGTTACTGGGGAATACTTCGGGAAGTTTCAACTCGTTAGTTTCAAATTTTAAATTTGACTTACTGGGCATGTTAGCTCATTACTATTTTATTTACAGATACAGGGAAGCAGGAATAGGTCCAGGAATTTCTAACCATAGATCCCACTTCCTTGAAGATGCAGAGTGTGACAATGGGAGTAGTGTGGGATACAACACTTACATACTTACATACACACATGTAGAATGGATTTGATATATTTTTAGTTTTGGAATATTTTCTCTTCCTTTTGTTGTGATAAAACATGAGGACCATCCCCTGCATGAGAATAAAGTATATATAAATAAGTGACTGTTAATAGGTGTATGGATGATTTCATCTTAGAATGAGAAGGATTATATTGTGTTGCACCGAATGGTAAAATTAAAGGAACATTCTACATGGGCATGTAAGGATGTTTTGGCCATTAAGGGTAAGGGGCATCACAGTTGGTATCAGAGCAAATTTGGTAACACACTATGAGGAATTATGTTTACGAAATACAATACCTACAAGATTGATTTGCCTTGAAACTCAAATCTAAAAGGAGTGTGAATAAATTTCTTATATCGTGAAATAATGAATTATTTACGGTGGTTCCCCTATGTGTATCATATGTAAACCGATGTTGATGGTATTGAATAATTCCAAGAGTTTAAATAGTAGATAAATTCGAGGTAAGTGGTGGATGAGAAGTGAACATTGCAGAAATGGTGAATGAATCTAGCGGGCTTTTAATATGTTTAGGGTGGGAAAAGAATGTTAAAATGCAAGTGAATATAGAGAGTTGTTAACCTGTTTAGCGTGAATAAAGAAAAATTAATTAGCAGTTAATTTTTTGGAGCTTGTGACTACTTAGAGTAGGAAAGTCGTAGACAGATCGGAGTTGGGAAAATTTCCATAATGGAAGGCTAAAATGCTAAGTGAAATAAAAAAAATAAAAAAAGAAGAGGAAATCGACAGATTATACATGTATATGAGTATGGTATAGTTCTTGGCGACATATTTCTCAAACCCTTTTGTTAGATATATCTTGTTATTCATTATTGTTTATGGTTGAAATCTGATTAATGAATTATTGTTCGATAATTACCTTAAATTCATGTATATTTAAGTGTTTAGGTGCGTCTTATGAGCATGTCAGAAGACAAAATTGATCTACGTATAAATCCACAAATAAGATTTAAGATATGTATGGTTTAGATGATCCTGAAGTATGGTTTTTTAATTTTCTTTAGAGGCTGATTTGGTATTTATTATGGATGCTTAGTGGTTTCCCTTGATAAAGATGGATACATTCGGAATGGTTGTATGCATGGTCATATATATGTGTGTATATAGGAGTATGACTGTGTGAGTTCATATAACTATGTGAAGTGTAGAGTGTATGTATGGGCCGCCTGCTTGGGTCGAGGGGTGAAAACCCGAATGATTGTGTGTGTTGGCCCATCTGCTTGGGTCGAGGGTGAAAACTTGAATGGTGGTGTGTGTTAGCTCGCCTGCTTGGTTCGAGGGGTGAAAACCCGAATGGTTGTGTGTGTTGGCCTGCATGCTTGGGTCGAGGGATTAAAACCCGAATGGTTATGTGTATTGTGCACACATTTGTTGCAGCAGAATATGCCGAAAGGGATTGGTGTGGTTGTGGTCTCTAGATCGCTTGGTACATACTTGTTGAGTGATTCTTAACTTTACAACAAGAGGGAGGGTGAGCATGGATGACCTGGGAATGTTATAGTGCGTTTTTAGTAAGGGATTGAGGAGTAGGTGTTAATGAATATTGATAGAAGTTGTGAAATTAGAAATTGAAGGTTGATGATCATAATAAAGTGTGAATGAGACCCAAAAGAGTCTGAAATGGAAAATGATATGAATTTAAGAAATGTGAGCAAATGGATAGACAATGAAGGGTAGGAAATGGCAAGAATAATTTAGAAGTCGAAACCAGAGAAGTAAG
>NW_019014661.1:178520-193991 GCF_000150535.2 Carica papaya | reverse complement strand
TTGATACCCCGTCTGGTATGAGGGTGAACCATATCTCCTAAACCTTACTGGTAAGGGACATCTCAACTTTGTCCGACTGAGGTAACGTTCACGGTAGGGTTCCTTATGTACCGGGCCCGTCTGCTCTTTTTTGGATACCTAGTAAGTCTTTCCCATACAGATTTTCATCAGCATAACAATCAACCACGCAATACCAATAGCTCATTTTATACTCACAGTTTACTTAAATAAACAATATAGTTTAACATAGCCAAATAACTAATAACTGGAATACTGATAAAAATACAGGGGAACCAAATAACCAAAAAGACCCTAAAAACTATAAATTCAGTTACGCACAGTATAATAGTAAACAAATATAGGCAATACAGAAAAATAAATAGGAAATCAAAACGATCATGAACTAACTGGTTTTGATTCCATTAGTAACCTATAATTATTTTTACACTTCTCTAATTTTTCATAAAAATACACAATTATCGATTATTAAGCCTCAACTTACCATAACGGAGAAAATGGTGAAGGATCCTTACCCATATTAGTGTTTCGGGACGTCTTGCTGCCTATTACACTTTTTAACGGGTACTGAGTTTCTTGAATTATCCCTGCAGAATTCGAAATACTTGTCACATATTTAAAATTACCATAGAAATCTAAAATCGGTGTTCAAAACTCATTCTGGCCAAGTTTGGAATTTCGGCACCGCAGTGCCACCATGCTCCAGCGCCGACTCCGCTGCCCACAGCAGTGGTCGCCTCGACTTAACTGGTTTTGCCAATTTTTGGGTGGTTTTGGTCGTATTTGTGCAAAAAAATACGTCAGAGGCTTTTGTTGGCCGAAAAACCACAGAAAACTGAACTTACTAGCAGGTGGGACCTCTGGGTGCGGCGGGCTCTGCCGGTTCTCCTTCGCGGCTGAGATTCTTTCTTTGGCTAACCTGCACAGAAAAAGGTGGTGAACACAATGATCGAAAAATAACATGAAACGAGAATCGAGAAGGGGCTCATCGAAGGGGTTTTGGGGCTTTGGTCGCGGCAGCTCTATCGGGCTTCACCTGTATTTTTTGGTTCACCTGCCGTCCCTTTTGCTCCGATTTGGCCATGGAGGTGCTCGGAATCAAATTTTGAGTGGGTAGGGAAAATTTTTACCTTTTTTAGTGGTTGGCGATCGACCTCTTTCTCCGGTGTTTGATTTTTCTTCTTCGACGGGGGCTGGTGGTTAGGGTTTAGGTTCCCGTATGATGCGATGTATTTATATTCATCTCGCTTTGATCTGGATCGTCCATCACGATTGATCTCATCCGTCCGATCGCGCCTAAGAAAGAAATGAATTTAGACCATCCATCGCAATTTGATCTCGACCGTCCGATCGCATTTAAGGAGGAAATGAATCTGAACCGTCCATCGCAATTTGATCTTGACCGTCCGATCATATTTATGGAGTGAACAAATTCAGGTTGTTCACGTGCGCGGGATCGATCTTGGGCCGCCCGATCCCGGGGCATGCGGATCGCCCGCGTGGCACCGACATAAGCGTGCCTCGCCACGCGACGTGCTCTGACTCGTCAGGGTTGCTGATTGGGCGATCCTACGTGGCACAATTTTTTTTATTTGCACTCTGATCCCCTATTTTTAATTTTTCTATCAAAAATACCATTCGAACAAAAATTTTCACATTTTTTTTAAAAATTATTTTCGATTTCATCTATAACCTATTTTTTTCATAATTTCAACAAAATTAAAATAAATTAATTAAAAATAAATTTTTATATATTTTGAAATGTGAAAATTCATTTCGAGGCAAATTCTGGTTCTAGATATTACAATAATATTAATATTTTTAAATATAATTTTATTTGTAGTAATCTTAAATTAAACAAATTTCTTCAATACAAAACAACGTTATTGTTTTTTTCAATTCTTTTATAGAATTTATTTTTAATTTTTATTATCAAATTTATAATATTAAAATTAAAAAAATATGACTTAATTTTAACTGTCAAATCAAAATAATCGAAAGAAAAAATAATAATAATAAATAAATATAAAAGAATGATGGTAGAATTAGAACAAAAAAATTCAAAACCTAAACCCTAGTATTATATATAGAGACTACAAACATATATACACATCACTGCATTTTCTAATTCACTTCTTTGCTAACTGAAAACCTTAGCCACTAATTAAATCCAGAACTCCCTAAGTATGTGTTTTTTTTTTTTTTTATATCATGTCCTACTCTCTATATATATGTAACCTCCCAAGAAAAAAAAGGGGTGGAAGTAAAAGGTACTAAAGTCAAAAAATTTGAAAGAGAAAGGAGCAATAGGGAAATAAATGGGGCTACATTGTAAAGATTTTAAATAGGGAACGGAAAACTCAGGAATTTTAAAAAAGATATAAAAAATATTAATCAACGGTCTTAGATCTATTGTTGGGATCAAACGGCCACTTTATCGCATATAAATTCTTCTTTCTGGTTCCTTCAAAACAGAAGGAACCCTAGACGGAAGAAGGGGCGGCGAGGAAGAGAGGGGCGAGAAAGGAAGGCCGAGAGATAGTGAGAGCAGAGAGGTTGAGCGAAGAGAAGACGGGCAGCACGATTCAAGGAGGATTAGAAGGAGGAATCCTTGCCAGGAATCCGCGGGGGCGAGAAGGGTCCGGAGAAGGATCACTGTTGTAGACGAACGTTCAGGCGGAAGCAAGAGGTAAGAAAAATTTAAAATTTCTAACACTGAATTTGAAATGCGTCTTTTAATTCCTTGTTTCGGATAATGTATGCACGACGAGAATTTGAGGGGATTGGGAGAATATTGTAGTAAGTCTGTGAATCGGGCTTCAAAAAATGATTTAATACATATACAGGATGATTAAATTATAAAATAAGGAGGTCGAGTGTAAAATGCTGCGTGATGGGAAGCTGTAGCTGTAGGCGGAATCAATGTTAGTCTAAATGGGATTTGATGAACAGCGGAATATGAACTTAGGAGTGACTAGATCTGAAGGAGACGGGTTGGGAGAACCGAATAGGATAGACGAGTGAAAGAAGATCATGAGCACACGCTGGGAAGTCTAAAAGGAAATGTGTGGGCAGGGTTCAAGGTAGAGAAATCGGGGAGAAGAAATAGCAGATCGCAAACGGAGGCGAGAGAGAGTATTAATCTTGTGAGGAGCTTCTGGTCGGGCATTTAGGGGAATTGAGTGTAACTTAGGGAAAATCTAATCTAGATAATTTCCTTGCTGTCTTCTGGTGTACAGAGGAGACCTGTGTGAGTGAGTGGCCAACTGATGGCCAGAATATGCCTGATAATTGAGCATCTTATTTGGTGATTTTATTTACTGGTTTGGGCATGTCATCTGCATACTGTGTCTTCTATGGAGTGTGTGAGTCGCCCAGTAAGGGTCGTTTATTATGCATTCAACTCTTATTATGAAGTGATGTCTGATTGAGTAGGGTGGTGGGATAAAAAGAATGTCGTTAAGTGAAATATAAATTATGTTGTGGTTGGTAATCAATATTATTATCATGTCTAATATAGTTACATGCAGGTGAACATCTCTGTAAAACCTGAAGAGAGATGAGACTGCTGAACGTGAGGATAAATCTGGAAGCGATGAGAGATATGATTTGTTGTGTAGAGAGGTTATTGCTGACAGTGAGCAGATACAAGTCCCACTTATTGAAAGAGTGGATATGAGTAGACAAAGGGGTGAGGAAACACAGGGGTTAGGTGACAGAATGTGCTGAGGTATTTAGGTGATGAACTAAAATGGGAACTTCATCCAGTGGAGTTCTGGAAGAATATACCTAGAGAGAGATTAGAGGGTTGTTAGAGTGGAATGGTGCTGGGAAGGGTCCAATGGGGTTCTGGAAAAACATACCACAAGAGAGATTAAAGGGCTGTTGAGTGAGGATACTGGGAGGGACCCTGCAGAATTCTAGGAGCACGCCAGGGGATGGGTCATGGGTTTGTTTCTTGCTGGGTAGGAGGCAACAAGAATTCTGGTGGTGAAATCTGCAAGATATACTTTCTGTATAGGGGTAGGAAATGGTTGAAAATCAGTAAAACTTTGGGTGAGAAAACGACTGTTTAGGAGAGGGGAGTGTAGAGGGGGACTCTGGCCTAGGAATTATACTGATTTCAATACGTTGTTTCAAATTCTAAATTTGACTTACTGGGCATGTGTAGGGTCATTACTGTTTATTTACATATATGGTGAAGCAGGAACCGTAACTGGAATTACCACCAGCGAAATCCAACCCCTAGGGGGATGCGAGGAGTGACTAATCGAGACAATACCATTATACACACACTTACACAGCAGTTTTAATTGCATACATGTAGTAAGAATACTTTAGTTATGTCGTGGTAGTGTGAAGTTAGTCAATAAAATACTATGCATGTATATTAAGGAAACACAGGGAAGAAGTTATGTCTGACATTTACCTTGAAATGACAATTACATGAGTGATGATGTTTTGATATATGATTACTGATAGGTGAGAACAGGTGGCATTGACGCCTCATCTAGTTAAGTTTCAGGCCATTACATATACGTATATATCATGTTTATTCCGAAGATTTGATATTTAAGTTTGTGTATTCCGAGCAGAAAATGAAGGTAATCGCTGCTTATTTGCTTGCTGTATTGGGAGGCAACGCATGCCCCACGGCTGAAGACATCAAAGCCATTCTTGGATCGGGTAATCAGTCTTGTTTTTTTATCTATTTTTTCATGGTATTGCAAATTTTAATTTCAACAACCCGTTAAGTGCAACCAAATCTTAAGCTCTATTCGAGCTTCACGTTCTTTCTCATATGTTTTTGTCCTTTGTTTTTCATTTTGGCGATTGATTTTGATTAAGCATTTTTTATTCAGATGTATTAGAAGTTTCTCTTTTGTTGAAGTGCTACCGTCATGATATGGATGTAATTAAGAGATTGTAGTTTTGTTGTTTTAGTTTTCTCTCTTATAAGGATTTGGTGTGAATATCTTTAAAGTATGTTGTAATTTATGCTTATGAAGTGTCTGGCATCTGGGTGCAATCATTTATTTTTTTGGTTGGAAAGTGCGTGCTATGTTGATTTTAAGTTTCTCAATACTGAAGAATAAGATGAGGGTACTGGTATATTTTAGGAAATTGAGCGGAAATTATGTGAACATGGTATGCTAGTAAGTATTTGTTGGATGAATTGGTAAGTCTATGGATTCAGGATATATCGTTTTTCTATGTCTAGAGGCTATGTTGAGGTTTGATTTCTGCTGTGGGAGGGGAAGCCTTGCAATTAAAAACTAATTTACTTTCGTGTTTTGCAGTTGGGGCTGAAGCTGAAGATGAAAGAATTGAGCTTCTTCTCTCCCAGGTTCATGGTAAGGATATAGTAGAGCTAATTGCAGCTGGAAGGGAGAAATTGGCTTCTGTGCCATGTGGCGGTGGTGGTGGTGCTGCAGTTGCCGCAGCTCCTTCAGCTGGTGGTGCTGCAGCCGCACCTGCTGCTGAGGAAAAGAAAGAAGAGAAGAAAGAGGAGAAAGAGGAATCTGATGATGTAAGATTTTCTTGTTAAATAATCACTTCTTCCCTTTGCAAATATTAAAAATCTTTTTGATACTTACATTGGCTGTGTTTGATATTGTTTACAGGACATGGGTTTCAGTCTGTTTGACTAAGAAGTTGCATTGCTTATTGATCGCCTCTCAAATGCAGTTAGCATGTGTTAATTTGAGGTTTACAAGTCTGTAGTTGGTCCTGAATTTTAATTTTCTTTTTGAACTGTTGAAGTTTTGTTTAGATAATGAAGTAAGTTTAACATTGGAGCTATATTTTGTTGTTGGATTTTGTCTGTTATAGGTTTGTTCTTAAATATCATATAGATGTTGATTTTGTAGTTGCCAAAGTAATTGCTTTTTTATTATGGCCCCTAATACTATTTGGTGGTAAATTGTAGTTAATTAATGTATGATATTTTACAGACGTGATAAAATTTTGTTTGTTTTCACTTTCAACTTAATGGGATGGTAAGAGACTATATTTGAATGAAAAATTTTGGATGAATTTTAAAATTATTGAATAGATAAGAAGTGAAAATTGTTTTTTATTATACTCTCAAAATATGTTAAATTTTTGTTATATTTTTATAAACAAAAATCTTATTTTTATATAAATAATAATATAAATAATAATGATTTATTTTATTAAATATAAAAATTTAATTTAATTATGTGTAATAATTATTTATTTAAATATAAATTTAATTATATTTTATATATTTTATTTTTTTTTATTATATAATTTATTATAACATATGAAAAGATATAAGTAAATTAATAATTTAATTAAAAATATAATATACTATTATATTATTTAAATAAAATAACTGTTATTAATATATATTTATATATAATTATTTAAATATGAAAAAAAATTTATTATTCTATTATATGTTATTGTCATCCAATCATTATTATTATTACACATTAATTATTTATCAGTAAAATTCATCAAAACATGTCGTAAGGAGCAATGACCTTTTAAACCCCTACCCTCTTGTGGTACCGGAAAGGAGAACATAGCCAAGCTAACTTGAAGTGAAGATGGTTAAATTAATGTGAGTTGTTCATGATTAATTAACCATAATCTAGAAAATGATGAAGTTTTTGATGGGGCTTTAGGTATATCATGGTGTCTGATAAATGATAAAGTTCTAAAATTGACAGCATTGGTGTGATAAAGTTTTAGAATTGGCTGTATGGGTATATTTGTTAAAGTTTCATAAGATTGATACATAACCGATCAAACACTAGTCAGTAAATGACAGTATTGTGTTTGTAGTTGTGGGCGTCAATGATATAGGTTTATCAGATAATAGAGAAAAGTTATGGGCGTCAATGCAACTTTTATTTACCTTTTTATTGCCTCTTCAATAGGTTTAGAAATGTTGGTTCGGATTATGGGGAATTCATATCTCCAGCTCTGGTTTATGGGGAATATTACTGCAAATCACCAAGACTCCTGGAAGAAGTGATTGAATTATTTGCCCAAGTCAACTTTCTTAATTTCTTTCGATCTTGATTGGGGTGGGATTTGCACCTCTTCACTAGCATTTAAGTTACTTAGAATTGGCGTTTGTTCTTGGGAAAGAGACTTATTTGTTTTCAGGATCTGATAATTTCAAGCAGGTAATTTAAAACATAAATCTTAATCCATGACTGATTTGTCCAACTATTAAGTGTAGAGTCTTGAAAACCGACATAGAGTGCCTTCTAGTAATTACTTGCTTATTCACGTACCAGAAATTTTAGGTTTCATGTTGTTTTGCAGTATGATTCACATCTTTCTTCTTTTTGGTATTTCTCCCATTGAGATTTTCAATAGAGGTTTTTACTTGTTCTTGTTAAACGTCATGAACTAGTTTTCTAATATAATATACGATTGGGTTTGGTTGCATATCTGATACAATGTTGTTAGAAAAAACAAATCAAATTTAGTCCTCCTTGAAACCGACTTTTAATGCCCAAATTTTGAAAAGAAACTTTTTTTAAAAAAAAATTTGTCATTTCCTTCTTTGTTTTGAAAATAATTGTGCCTGAAATATATATTAATCTCTTATAAAGTCTTAAAGCTTCATAAATCAAATATTTCACCAAAAAAAGAAAAAAAACTGAACAAAGACGTGAAGATTTATGTTGGTCACTTAAATAGCATACTTTATCTTTTTTATCTATCAATAAAATAAAATAAATTATCATGCTAGTAAATTATAATAAAAAAAACCAAATATTTTTATTTTATAATGGGTAAAAAATTTTAGAGATGAAACAATAATTTTTCTTAAATTTTATAAATTCCTTTATATAGACTCGAGACAGAAGGCACATGATGTACCCGACTTTAAAAAATTTCAATAGTTTCCTTCAATATAATATCTTTAACAGGAGAAAAAGTATCTATAGATAAACTTCAATCTAACAAAATGGTTATGAAACAAACATATATATATTATGAATAAGGATATGCAAAATCTAATTTTCTTTGATATGAACCTGTTAGCTATAATCAAAATCTGTCAAACCTTTGCTTACACAAGGTAATTGCTACCTAAAACATGAAATCAATACATTGATTTGGTTAGCCTTAGATGTCCATATTATGATCATTATCATTATCCCCATCATAGTATTCATCATCCTGCTGGATCTGCTTGTCCTGGGTGTGCTCTGAAACACATTCCTCATTGTATTTAGGAAAGCATAACATTCCGAAGATTTGTACTTATAATATCCATTTTTTAAAGAAAAATTTTACAACTTCAAACTAAGCGAAGAAATGTAAACATGTTTTTGCATTGCAGCACTATGAATTGTGAGCTACTGTAAGTGCGAATGTCTTTGCATATGCAATGATTTAAGGTTGTCTACTTACGATTCATGCGTTCATCGAGGTTTTGCTCATCTTCATCAAAATCTGGGATGTAGAAATCGGGCGGAACCTGCAAAGCAAGTTATTGTCATCAGATCACCAATTTTTTGACTGCATCATATATATTTATTCATTCAATCAGTTGGTTTACTACAAGAGTCCACAAACTTTTCATAGTCATCCACTTTAACAAATATCCTGAGTTTGTGGACATCTACTGTATCATGAGTCAATATGAACATATTTGAAGAATTTCATGCGAAATGACTGTTTTACACAACAAGAGCAATCTTCACTGCGTTGATGAAACAAAGATTTTCTTACGTGATTAGATCTAATTAACTATTATCAATGCACTTATCCCAAAAGGAAAAACACATCAGTTATCATATCAACTTGGCAGTTATTTCCATGTAACTAACCTCTTGCATCTACACACCAAGAGCATGCTGAATGCAACGAAGGTTTTCCAGTACTTACGCTTTGATTGCAGTGAGATATGATTTGTTATTTAAATTTTCCTGGTCAATTAACTAAATAGGAGATTAGATGAATCAGAAGATTGTAATGTTCAATATCCAATTTCATCATAAACATAATGTAGCAAAATACACAATAGAAACCCACCACATTTCATTTATTTATTTCCCCTTCTGATTTGACTTCATTCAAATTTAACTCTTAAGTTTTCTTTTTCTTTTCTAACAATTTAATATCTGTGGTTGTTATATTAAATTATTAGTAAGACTTTCTCATCTTGAATACTCTTTTGTGCTTTTTCCTAATTTTAATTTTTTTAAAAAAAATCTTATGCCTCACTTTCAGAAGTCCAAGCACATGCAAATGTCCTTCAAAAAGGTAACAATTTAATATAAAATGACCCAAAAAAAATTAAACCATATGTATTGAATTGCTAGATAAAAACCGCAGGATTTGAATTTGAATAAAGCCAAACAACAATGGCCTTTATTCGATTTTTTGTTATATGTTTTTCCAAGGAACATAACCATCTAGGTAAGCTAGTTCTTTCTCATGTTAGTTCTCATGCAAAGAGAATAGACGATTTAAAGCTACCACATACTATATGTATGGCTGGAATCTTCAATGAATAGTCTATTGCAAAATATTTGTTATATTCATTTTCGTAAATTTCTGTAGAAAACATCATGATAAAAAAAATTAATTACAAATCAAAATGATTGAAGTTTGAGAAGTATAATTAGCTGTACAATTATACAACTACAACAGAGGGTAGATCCACCAACTACAACATGCAAAAAATAAGATAAGATTATGAATTAAACAATCAATAACATGCCTAATGACTAAAGGCTCATAATATAGAAATTAGCTATAGTTGCAAGGCTGAAAGAGTAGTTTGAGGAGAGAACATCATTAATTTAGAAAATTGATTTTACTAATCAAACTACTGGAAAACTAAACAAATTTCTGATCTCCGAGAAAATATTTTACTTGAATAGATCTAATTCTCTATATCAAAATCTGACATGTGAAGAAATTTTACATGAATATATGTAGACCTATACAAATTCTATTCTTTTTTAGAGTAACAACTAAAGATAGTACAACCTAGGACTCAATTTAATGTAACGAGCTCCGAATTATAAGGAAAACTAATTTAAATAGGATATTGAAATAATGACAAAAGAACTCTAACCTACCCAAAAGCTTAACAACAAAATCCTATTCATGTGAGACTCATCCTCTAGGAGTGTCCCTATTTTGCTCCTGCATCATTCTTCCAGGGTTGAAACAAAATGGTAATTGAATTTCACTTACCTTTGCCACAATCAAGTAGATAATAATTATCTTCATCCTTTTATTATATTAATCATAATATTGTGAAGTTGCATATAAATTACTTTTAAATTTACTATCCAAGAGTAAGAAGCTTAAATTTTTGAACTTGAACATTCCATAAAACCTCGCCTCCAAAGTTGCAGCAGTGTTATAGTGGCCCTTACTGTAGACAATGAGTGCCTTGCAGGGATTTCCTGACCAGGTGCTACAAAAGAATTCATACAACTATGGGACTATCGCAGCTCCACCAACTGCCATGTTAAAAAGAAGTAATTTGTGTGGACCAATGCTACTGTAAGAATCCAACTTTTTGTAAAAGTCAGATTCCTATACAAGTTGGTATCTTTAGGAAAATCTCACTATAGAGTAGAATCATAGTCGATTTTCATAACAAGAATATATAGGATTGATTTGTACTTATTTTCCTATTAAAACTTTTTTAATCTTCTCCTATATATATATATATATATTCAAATTTTACAAACTAAATATCATGAATAAAAATTTAATAGCAGAAAATTTAATCACAAATTTTTACAATATCATAGCAGAATCTTTAAACCCTAAAAGAACTTTTTTTACCCTCTCTTTTGCTAATAACCAAATAAAGAATGGTCACGACAACAGCTACTAATCTCTCTGAAATTACATCGCGATATGATGGAACTATTTCTATCAAACCACTCAAATTCTGATCACCAGTCATAAGCTAAACAAAAGCAACTATAATTTTGTTTGTTGTAATCTTAAATTAAACAAATTTGTTCAATACAAAACAATGTTATCATTTTTTTTAGTTTTTTATAGGATTTATTTTTAATTTTTATCATCAAATTTATAACATCAAAATTGAGAAAAATATGACTTAATCTGAACTGCCAAACCAAGACAATCAAAATATAAAAAATAAATAAAGAATAAATAAAAAAATAAAGAAGAATGGTGGTAGAATTGGGAAAAAAAAATTCAAAACCTAAACCCTAGTGTTATATATACAGACTACAAATACATATACACATTACTGTCTTCTAATTCATTTCTTTACCAACCAAAAACCCTAGCTGTTGGCTAGATCCAGAACACTCCAAGTATGTTTTTTTTTTATCATTTCATATGGTTTATTTTTATTTTTTAACATCAAGTTTATAGTATTAAAGTTGAAAAAAATATGACTTACGAACAATTTGAATTATCCAACTAAACAATCGAGACTTCCAATTCTAATAGAAAAGTAAAAGAAAAGAAAATTAAATAAATAAATAAGAACGGGATAAAATCGAAAAATAAATCTCAAAACCTAAATCCTAATATTACTTTTTCTATTAGTATTCTTAGTTTTTTTAAAATTATAATTATAATTAAAAAGTACTAATCAAGGTGGAGCTGTAGTCTTATATAGAAAACATCACATATTATATATTATATAATAATATTAACATTTTCTAAATATTTTTTTTTGTACTAGTCTTAAATTAAACAAATCTGTTTAATACAAAACAATTTTATCATTTTTTTGAGCTTTTCTTAGGGTTTATTTTCAAATTTTACCATCAAATTTATAATATTAAAGTTGATAAAAATATGACTTACAAATGATCTGAACCGTTTAAATAAACAATCGAGCCATCAAGTTCTAATGGGGAAGTTAAAAAATATAAATAAATAAATAAATAAGAACGAAAACGGGGATAGAATGAAAAAAGAATACTTCAAAACCGAAGCACTAATATTAATTTTTCTATTATGTACTTTTAGTTTTCAAAATATAATTATAATTAAAAAATACTGACCAATGCAGAGCTGATATCTTCTATAAAAAACATCACATATTATATATTATATAATAATATTAATATTTTTAAATATTATTTTTATTTATAGTAATAAGAAATTAAACAAATTTCTTCCATACAAAATAACGTCCAACCAAACAAATTTATACCATCACATTTATAATAGTAAATTAGAGAAAAATATGACTTACAAATGATCTAAACTGTTTAACAAAACAATCGAGCTGTGCAGTCTTGATGGGGAAGTAAAAGAAAAGAGAAGAAAAATAAATAAATAATAATGAAAATGGGGTAAAATCAGAAAAGAAAATTTCAAAACCTAAACCCTAATATTAATTTTTCTATTATATATTTTTATTTTTTCAAAAAATATAATTATAATTAAAAAATACTTACCAAGGCAGATGTGGCGCCTTGTGTAAAAAATATCATATATTATATATTATATAATAATATTAATATTTTCTAGATATAATTTTGTTTGTACTAGTATTAAATTAAACAAATTTGTTTAATACAAAACAATTTTATTCTTTTTTTCAGTTTTTCTTGGGGTTTATTTTTAATTTTTACTATTAAATTTATTGTAACATCCCGCATAAATAGGGACCTAAATGAATAAAGATTACTTGATTTGGGGCCATTATGTAATTTTCACAAACTTGGTCACATCAGTAATCTAATTGAATGATCCAAATTTTAAATGGAAGATCGGACGACTCATGATGCATATATAAATATTAACCCTAACTTTCCTTTTTGGGAGAAGAGGGATTGCGAATGCGAGAGAGAGAGAGAGAAAATAGATTCCTATTTAGGGGAGCATAGAAGGAGAGTATGGACAAAGCAGCAGTGAAAGACTAGCTTAGAAGGAGGTCGTGCGACGAACGAGCGAGCAAAACACATAGTTGCTCATCACCATTGTCGCAAACAAGGGTAAGTTAAAATTTGACTCTCTCAATCGAAATTAAAAATTATACATTGAATTTTTGATATGTTTTAGCATAACATGGTACTGGCGAGTGTTGGGGGGCGTTAGGTAGAACAGAACAATAAACTGGTTAGGAGGTAATAAATAGAAGATGAAACACTAGGAAATGGAACCATTGATCCATAAAAAATAGAATAAGAACTGAGGAAAATAGAGATGGATGAGGAAGGGGGTAGGTGATTATGTGATTTACAAGAGAGAAATTACGAAAAGTATTTAAGAATTTAATGATGTTTAGGAGGAATAATTTAGGAAAGGAATTTGACAGATGAGTATAATGGAAAAGAAGTGAGATTTCAAATCGGTATGGAAATGAGGATTTCACAAAAGAAGAAATAGAAGAATCATCACCTGAAAACCAGGGATAACGAGAGTAGATCCTGACCTGTAGTAAATCCGTAGAGGAAATAGAATATGGAGGAGTATAGGAAAGAAAGAGGTATTGTGTGTGTGAGTGGTCGAGCTTTTAGCCGAAATAGTTGTGAAGGCAATTGACTACCGTGCTCCAGTGAGGGAGCGAATAACTATGATGTTATGGCCTAATTTGATGGGTCGGGGGGGTTGATACCCCTGAGAGAAAGTGGCATTGTGCATATGAGTGGCTGGGCTTTTGGTCAAAATAATTGTGAAGGCAGTTGACTATCACGCACTACTGAGTGAGTGAATAACTATGATGTTATAGGCCCATTTGATGGGTTAGGGGGTTGATGCCCTGGAGAGAAAGTGGCATGTGTGAGTGGCCAGACTTTTGGCCGAAATTATTGTCAAGGCAGTTGACTGTTGTGCTCCAGTGAGGGAGCGAATAACTATGATGTTATGGGCCCATTTGATGGGTCGGGGGGGTTGATACCTCGAAGAGAATTATTGACCAAATGATCCATATATATATGGAAAACTGTGAATGTGTGTGTGTGAAATAATATTGATTTTTGGTCATTTGGGATGAAATATGATATGTATATATATATAATTAATGAGACTAATAGAAGAACATGAATTTTTGGTCATAGTATTTAGGTATTTAAGAATAGGATTTATGGAGAAAATAAAGCTGTATGTTGAGGATGAAAATAGTAGGGAAATTTATGGCTGCAAGGCATATTAAACTGGGTGAAGAGTGACTACAAGGAAATCTAAGAAATGGGTATTGTGGGGGAGAACAATTAGTGGAGTTGAAACCAAGGAAGATAACACAAGTAGATGAGAGTAACTCAACCAAGGAAGAAGAAGAAAAAAGAAAAAGAGATCAAGAGAAAGAGCTATCCAATCGAGGAGGAGACGAGAGATTGAAGCAACAATAATTAGATAAGCAATTTGGTAAGTTTTTGGATATGTTTAAACAATTGCATATCAATATTCCTTTGGTTGAAGCTTTATAACAGATGCCTAGCTATACAAAGTTCTTAAAGGAGATTCTATCCAACAAAAGGAAACTGGAAGACGTGGCCATGGTGATGCTTAATGAAGAATACTAAGTTATTCTACAAAACAAGATGCCACAAAAGTTGAAGGATCCTGGTAAGTTTACTATTCCATGTAATTTAGGTGATCTTTCAATTGAAAAGGCATTATGTGATTTAGGAGCTAGTATCAATTTGATGTCATATGATACTTACAAGAAGATACAATTGGGAGAACCTAAGCCAACTAGGATTACATCGTAACTAATAGATAGATCTATCAAAATTCCAGTTGGAATAATAGAAAATGTGCTAGTTAAGGTTGATAAGTTTATATTTCCAGTAGACTTTGTGATCTTAGATATGGAAGGGGACTTTGAGATATCAATTATCCTATGAAGACGATTTCTAGCAACTACTAGAGCTTTAATTGATGTTCATGATGGTAAATTGACGCTTAGGGTATTTAATGAGAAAATTACTTTTTATATGTTTGAATCCATGAAATATGCACATACTTCAGATGATACTTGTTTCATAATTGATACATTTGATTCGGTTGTGCAAGGTGTTTTTCAGGAAAATTACATTAAAGATGCATTAGAATAAGGTATCATGATTGGAGAAAGGAGTGACATGAATAATGAAGAAGTCAACGAGCAAGTAGTTTTGCTAGAAGGGAGACCTCAATTCAATGCACCAAGGAACTTCATATTTTAGGAGATTTGTAGCTCTAGTGAAGAGAAAAACAAGCCCTCAACTAAGGAACCACCGAACAAGTTGAAATCAAGGTAGTCGGGACCCATGGATAGGGGTGAGCCTAGCTCTCCCCAAGCCGATGTAGGAGCAGGTCCTAATTCAAGTTCCATATTAGAGGATAGATTAGAGCAGCTAAGTAGGGGGCAAGAAAGAATTAAAGAACGCCAAAGGTGAATAGAGCATATTATGATGGCGTACTTTCAGCATATAAGATTCTAGCCCCCACACTACCCACCGTCAGACAGTTAGTCTCATTTTTTTTATTTTTTTCTTCAATCTTTTTTTATGT
>NW_019014661.1:48459-60337 GCF_000150535.2 Carica papaya | reverse complement strand
AAGGGCATTCGGGAGATGTAGTCAATATATCTTTTTCCTTTCATAGCCATCAAATATGTCAATTTCAAGTCCTGATATATTTTGGTACTCCTGGGATGAATGGATAACTTGGACGCATGGGCGGGTCTGAGTTCATTTATTACATACATCAATGGGGACCAATTTCGATTATATAATCTGAACAGTCCGCCATCGGAGATCTAAAATCAGGAGATTTGTCAGCCCCAAATTCTTAATGAGTTTTAGGTCCATGACCTGTGCTTCTCAAATCTTTCATAAAGAGATCCGGTAGTGCTAAGATTTGGGCGAGATAGGTGCCTTTGCCATAATAGCTAAGGTGGAGTGATTGTATGGTGTCCATCATCTTCCAATTAGAGGTCATGGTTTAAGCTAGCACAACAGACTCTTTTTGACTTAGGACATCAGCAACTACATTCTCTATCCCGGGGTGATAAATAATCTAGTAATCGTAATCCTTTAGGAGATCCATCCAATGTTTTTGCCTCGTGTTTAATTCCCGTTGAGAAAAGATGTACTTGAGACTCTTATGGTCAGTGTAGATTTTAAAAGTCTGACCATACAGGTAATGCCACCATATCTTTAGGGTGAAGATAATGGTTGCCGACTCCAGGTCGTGGGTAGGGTAGTTCTGTTTATGAACTTTGAGTTATTGGGATCCAAAGGCGACTACTCTACCATACTGCTTCAAGACACAACCCAAACCAATATGAGATGCATCATAGTAAATATGGAATCTCTCTATATCGTAAGGGAGGATTAACACATGAGCAGAGGTGAGACGGTGCTTTGGTTCTATGAATCTTTCACTGCACTCATAATTCTAAACAAAGGGTACTCCCTTTCTGATGAGTCAGTCATAGCGGTAATAATCTTGACAAATCCGTCAATGAATCGATGGTAGTAGCCTATTAAACTGAGAAAACTATGTACCTCGGCCACATTGGTGGGCGGACTCTAGCTGATCACCGATTCCACCTTGGACAAGTCTATAGAAACTCCTTCACTTGAGATTATATGACCGAGAAAAGAAACTCGATCCAACCAAAAGGTGCACTTACTTGGTTTCATATACAGTTGGTTTTGGTGGAGAGTCTCCAACACTTCAACCAAATATACAATACATTCCTCATGGCTTTTGATTACACTAGAATGTCATCAATAAAAACGATGACGTACCGATCTATTGCATGCCAGAAAATTGGTTCATTAGGTCTATGAAGGCTGCAGGGGCATTGGTCAATCCGAATGGCATCACCTTAAACTCGTATAAACCATATCTGCACCAAAGGTAGTTTTTGAAATATATTCTTCATTAACTCTCAACTGGTGATACCCGATCCTAAGATTGATCTTAGATAAGACCGTGGTTCTTTACAGTTGATCGAAGATATTGTTGATCCAGGGTAAGGGGTATTTGCTTTTAAAGGTCACTTGGTTGAGTTCTTTGTAGTCCACTCAGAGTCAGAGGGTGCCAACCTTCTTCTTTACGAACAACACTGGAGTGCTCCAAGGGGAATGACTAGGGCGAATGAATTTCTGGGTGATAAAATCAAAAAGCTGATATTCCAACTCTATTAACTTAGTACAACTTATGCGATACACAGGCTTCGAGATCAGCTGGGTTCTAGGCAATAATTCAATCAGGAACTCTACCTCACTTGGGGGAGGTAGACTAAGGAGTTTGATGGGAAAGACATCCAAAAAATTACAAACAATTAGTATGGAACACACAACAGGGTCAGTGTCCATATTCCTGTTCATTCAATTGTTAGAAAAATGATAACAACAACTTTTATTTCTTTTTCGGGGATCATAAGGTTATAATTTTACTTTCACAGTCTATTATAGCTCTATACTTTTTCAACCAATTCATTCCTAATATAACATCAAATCCTATAAAATCTAATAGTATTAGGTTTACACATACCTCTATCCCTGAAGTTTTTATCTTATAGTCCTTATATACACAATGAGCCTCTAGTAGTCTTCTAGATAGAGTTTCCAACACTAGTGTTTTTTCTAAAGTTTCTGGTCTAAAGTCTAGATTACAAGCAAATGCATAGGAAATAAAAGAGTGAATTGCACCAGTATCAATCAAAGCCTTGGAAAAAGTATTATGAATAGAAAACATACCTTGGATGAGGATAGGAGTGGGAAGGACATCAGATTCATCTAAGTGATACACTCGACCTTGTGTTACGGGTCGGGCTATATCCTTTGTTCGCTGAGGGTAGTCTTTTATAGGGTACTGGGTGCTTCCGCATCGATAGCAGGCGTTATTGATACACCGACAGGGCAGGTCACCATGCGAGCGACCATAATGCTGACAAGGTTGGTTAGCTCGGGTAGTTGGAGCTGTAGGTGGGGGCAAGACAGGAGGAAGGGCAATTCTGGTTCGTTTGTCTGGAGGGTTACTTATTGGGTAAGGCAATCATTTTCTAAATTGTTGGGCACGAACTCAGGCAAAGCGTTAGTGCTTAATCGAGATAAGATTTTTGGCCAACTGGGCATATTCAAGCACCTCTGCATACAAACTAGGTATCAACATTGCGACTCGGTCATAAATGTCAGCACGAAAGCCTTTGAAAAACTTTCTAACTTTTCTGCTTTTAGAGGTGACCATCAAAGGGGCAAACCTAGATAGTTGAACAAAACGAGCTACATATTGGGCTACAGACAAGCTTCCTTGGTGAAGGTCCTGGAATTCCTCCTTTTTTTTTCCCGAACATAAGCAAGGAAGAAGTTATCAAAGAAAGCGTCCATCAAAACTTCCCTAGTAGTGGGGGGTAGTCAGGACTTCTTTTTTAAGTCGCCACTAGTGTTTGACTTCATCGTTTGACATGAAAGCTACAAAAGGGACTTTTTGTTCTTTGGTTAGGTCTAGTACAGAGAAGAGCTTCTCTATTTATAGGATCCAGGCTTCAGTTACTAAAGGATTAAGACCACCTTCAAAGTATGGGGGGTTAAGTTTCCTAAACTCCGCTACATTGTGAGAAATAGACTGATCTATGTTTCAGAATTCAGGGGCAGGGGGTGGAAAAGGGTTGGTCTGGTTCTGTCCTATGGCTGCAATTAATCCTTGAATGGCTCGAAAAAGTTTTACAAATTCAGCCCTCGTCGGATGATCTAGGGGTTCAGGTCATTCAGTACGCTTTACGAATGGTCTTCCCTGCATCATTCCTATATAAAAAAGGAAGACACGAGTTGGAGGTTTAATATTTGAAAAGAGGACATTTTTCTTTCCTAAGTACTCTAAAAGGTTCATCTACCCTACGTCTCAGTGCAAGGGATTTGTTCTGCGAAATTCTGTTCTGATACCATCTGTGACATCTCAAGTACTAATTAAGAAAAATGAGTGTTAGATACAGATTCAGAATAATGAGTGCATGATAAACTTTATACAGCATAATCAAACCATAACAAATCCCTTACAAATATATATAATGTTCCAAATACATACATAAACTGAGGCCAGAGTAGTTACAATATACAAAATATAATGGCCACTTCTTTCACTATGCTGTTGGATTCATCAGAGTGCGAGAACAGTCATGCATTGAGACTTGTAGACGAGATCCTCATAGACTTCCAAGGGTAGGTCTACCTGCGATTCCTCATTTTCATCCTAATATGGGGGGCCATGGAAAGAGTGAGTTCCATATGCTCAGTAAAGAAAACAATATTAAATTAACATCGTATGATTTCAAAAATTTATTATTTTATCTTACCGTTGAACTTTCTCGTTTACCTATCTCACTATTATGAAAATAATTTATTTGTTAAGAAAATGATACATTAGCACAAAAAAACAAATATACATCATGTCAGATAATAAAAAAAATGAAATAAATTATGAAATGCACAAAGTTTTCGTATCATGCTTCGCGAAGTTGTTACAAACTTCCATCTCTGAGGGTAGATACAGATTTCAAACTATTCGAGTGGGATGACCAGATCAGATACAGATACAACAATTTGCTCAGGCCCACTTCCGGCTAGATAAACCATTATACGATCTATGACTACAGTCGTACCAACCATAGTGGTCCTAATATATATCTATAGTCACGACTTAATCAGCTACAGGTGACCCCTACAGATAATGTGGTACCATGCTTGTCAGAGGGCACGCCGTCATCTACTGAGAACGGTCCTCTTACGTCTTTCCAAACTAGATAAGGGGGAAACAGATACCCCGAAAGGCAAGGAGAACAGATACTCCTCAGAGATAAAAAGCCTAACGAGACACTTGATGCAATATGCATGATACACTACGAACCATACAGGCTTTATTCCACTTTTCTCTTTTTCTTTACTTTTATACTTTTTAATGTTACCAATTACATATTATTTTTATTACATGCAAATTCATCAAGTGTCTGTAATTCACATAGCATACTTGAAAACCAGAACAATTTGACTCATCTGAACATAGAGGCATACAAAATAGGCAAAATAACAATCATATTAAATTCGTTTATCTAAAAATATTCCTTAAGATGTCGAAAGAAATATTAGATTCGTTACTGAAACTTCGATGATTTCTTTTTCACTATTTTCCTTTCTTTCTCTTCTTCTCTCACTAATCTACTATCTCTCTCTTTCTCTCTCTAAACCTTTGAAAATTGGAAGAAATGGAAGTGTGGAGAGGAATAGAAAGGGGAGTGTAATTTATAGAATTTTAGAATCGTTGGATTCGCGACAAGTGGTGAAATCCGATGAAGAGAGAGAAAAAGAGATGCTCGACATGAAAAACGAGGGATGAGGGCCTCCTCTACCAGTAGTGGTGGCGCGCTGCCGAAGGCAGCGGCAGTGCACTGTTCGAAGTGATTGTGCTCCGATCAGTGCGCTGCAGGCACAGAGGCCTACTGCCGTGCATGTAATGGCTAGCTTGCGGGCGTGCAGGCCCTGTGCGCACAGGCCTGCTGCGCGGACGGCGTGCGCACAGTGTGTGACACCTATCCGTGTGCGAAGTTACGCATGGACGGCCTGCCTGTGCGCGACACGATGCGTCCACAGGTCCTGACCCCACGTCGTGCGCGCTTTGCACACGCCCCGTGGTCACTGTGCGTGCATGCGTGCGCACAATGCCCAGCACACGTGTGGGCAAACCACCCTCTTGTAGGATTTTTCTCGCGAGCAATTTTTCCCATTTTGCCGTTTTTGATTTTTTTTCTAATTTTTTAATTTAAAATAAAATAAAATAAAAATAAAAATAAATTAAAATCATGAATCATGAAAATTATTAAACAGCGTAAATTGATTAAGTTCAAAGCGACCAAAAGCTTTAATAAAGAGAGGTTTTAAATCATTTTAGCACAATGATGGGTAGAGTGTTACATATGCCCTAATATTTTTTGCTACAAGAATGAAGAATTTTCATTAATTAAGTCATGTTTTGAACTAATATTTGGATGCAGGCTAACTAAAGCTTGTTCAAATTCTTGATTCAGAAAAATTTTATGTAAACAGTCATATAAAATATCAAAACCAACTGTCATTGATTGAAACACCAAACTTAGTTTTTTACAACCAAAATAAACTGAATATCTAAGAACATCTATTTTAGATAGAGAAATTAAATTCCTAAAAATTGAAGATACATAAAAAATATTCAAAAGATCCATCTGATGACTAGTCACTAGTAGCAAGCAATACATACTCACAACTACCGTTTTTACTTTCTTTCGGTTTCTAGGTTGTAAGGAATCCCTGCATTAAAATAGTATCATGAGTTATGGCTCCAGACTCAATCCACCAACTATTAGAAGGAACCTCAGCAAGATTTAATTCATAACATATAAAAGAAAGATTTATACATCTCTTTTCGAATCAAGCCTTACATTTATTACATTCCTTATTCACATGACCTTTCTTGCCATAAAAGTAGTAATTTAAAGTGAATTTTCCATCATGACTTTGGTTATTCTCCCAAGATCCACACTGTTTCTTTGGTGGAATATTCTTTGCTTTTCTAGATTTGCTTTATTTCATAGCTCCATGAGCTACGACAAGGGAAAAATTATGTCTGTCTTACTTTAATCTCATTTCCTCCTGAATACACTTACTAGTAAACTCATTTTTATTTCACTGCTCATTATTAATGTTATAGTGGATCTTGAATGGAGCAAACTGTGAAGGAAGTGAGTTAACTACAAACTTTACTAAGAAGAACTCATCCATGTTCATACCCAATGCCTTAAATTTTATAGCTTTTTCAGTCATGTTCAGAATGGTTGTTGAATTTCTTTCTGACAATCATATTTCTTAGTGGTCAATTTAGTCATTAATGTGCTTGCAAGATACTTATCGACACATTTGAAATGCTTCTCCACATATTTCAGAAGTTTGGAGGCTGTCTCAATTTGAGGGAGTGAGGTCTTGATATTAGTACCAATAGTCATTCTTATAAACATAAAACTAAGTCTATTCGACCTTAACAAAACTTTCAATTATTCCATCTGCTTTGGGGTACAATCATTGATAGCTTCAGGAGGTTTTTTAGTTATTAAAGCCAGGTCAAGATCTAATACACCTAGTGAGAATTGGACCTTTTCATACCACTATGAAAAATTCGATCAATCAAAAGTTGTTATTCTGAATGCAAGAGAATGCAATAAAGTGAGAACTGTACAAATAGAATAATGCTCACAGTAAAATCTCAAGTATATTTATAAATGATGAACTATTGATATCACTATAGTTTTTTCTTTGGGTAAAACTTTAGCATATATAGTGTTCACTCAAATGGTGTGATATCCCACTACCCAATGGGAAGTGGTGTCCAATATAGAATAGATATGAATGCAAATATATAAGTACGATGCGGAAGTTCATTCATCCCTTACAAAAATTAATAATGTACTTTACACTTATGAGGCAAAAAATTTATCTAACAAAAATAGATACAGTTCTAGCCACTTTTTCCATTAAGAAAATAGAAATCTTCCAAAACGATGCACACATTCGCACTCAACAAGCTACGAATCCATGAATGGATCCAAACATGCATCAAGGGATAGGTCAAGAGACAGATCTTCTTCTTCAATATCATCTTAGGGGAATGGATTGAGGTGAGTTTTATAAAACTCAATAAGGAAAATAGCATTATAACCATACTCATAATGTCTTAAAAGTTAATTAAGACATATAAGTGAAAATACATTTATTAGTTTAAATACCGTACTTGCATGTTTCAGACTACTAAAAATTTCGTAGTAAAAATACTAATATATCTTTCTTAGAATAACATTCACCAATCCATCCCTAACTACATAATCAGATGCATGACAACCCATCATTTATAGCAACTTATAACTAACCGATAACTAGATTAATAAATAAACTAAGTTATCCAAATAAAATGACTCATTTTGGTTCCAATGGTTCAGATCGTTGTGCGAAGTTGTTTGATTCTATATCAAAGGAAGACAAAAGGGATCCCTAACTACCATTGTGAATGGAAGTAACAATTCAATTCAGAAAATAATAATACATTAGTTTTATAGTCACGACATTATTTCACCACTATGATCCCTATAGTCGGTAACGATTAACTCTTGTAAGAGGAAAGGCCAATACAGTGTTCATTCACAGGGTGTTGTTCACTAACAGTGGGTAACAGGTGCATAATAATAACCCTTCCATAATAACTGACAAACAGATTTAGGGTTTGGGTTGACTTATATTACTGTATTAAGCCAGTACTACCATAACAAAAAACCCTAATTAATTAGACCATTTCAGACTTTTCGAGAATTTTGTACCATTCGGCCTGATAGGCCTATCACTATACTTCTATGTCATTTTTGGCCAGTGCCTATCCTGTTCACGGCCCATATGCCCATTCAAATTTGGCCAAACTCGGTTGGTATCCATTAAAACCTTTTTTAGACCCTCAGGCCCTAAAACTCAATTTTGGATCCTATGAGAGTCCATTTTAAATCTCCGGGCTTGGTTAGGCCTAGTGACAGACTTGGGTCTAGTAGAAGCCCATCAGTCAAGTTAAAGGCTCCTTAAAGTCTTCCAAATGACACGGGCCCATTTAATGCAAATCCCTCCCTGCATCCGCCAAACAGGCGAGGCAGGGGCTAGCTGTGAGGTGCTCTTGGCAGACGAGTGTGGCTGGTAGAGTCACTCAGTCCAGCGTACAGCACGTTTCCGTGCACATGGGTAAACAGGTTGGACACTGTGGGGGTGTCAGGGACTAGCCCTTGTGCATGGGACTGCAAGTCGCCTCGCGTGGGGAACTATGCCTGCATGCTCGCATAACGTGGGTGTCTGCACGCGTGTTTCTGTGGTGCAGCATGCCCGCACGCGCTTGCAATGTAGTGTACTATCAGTATCCTTCACGCAGCATAGTATGCTTGTGCACGCTCTCGCTCGCGCGATGGGTGCTCAGTGGAGTGCACAATCGCGTGTGAACCGTGCATGCTTGGGGATTGGCTTCCGCACTAAGGGCATGCCAAAGCAGTCCCTACATAGGCACACGCATGTCATTTGTGGGCTCCCTTGCAGTACATGAGCACCTGGCGAACATGAGTGCGCTGTTATATGCAGGCATTGCATGTGCGGGGCCCTGTCTCGACACACGTGTTCCTAGACAGTGGCCCTCGTATGTCTGGCACATCGTGGTGCTTGTGTAGCCACTTTTCTCAGTACCTTGGTGCCCTATTTATCCAACCTTCTTTCAATTAATTCATGTAATTTAAACTCCTCTAAAACCACCACTAAACAAGCTTTCACAATCCTCAAACATTAAACTGAAGCAAATGAAATTTCATCGAACATTTGATACGAAATATTTCCTTTTTAAATTATTTCATGGATGCATATTTAAGACGCCTTTAATAAAAAAAAAATTCCATCAGGGGTTTGAAAATTCTGCCATATTCCTTACCAACAGCTAAACGGAGTTTGGTTCCAAAAGAGGAAGGGAAAGAGCTGTGAGTTTTAAAGAAAAAAGCCTGCTGCAGCGGCCGGACTTGCAGAACCTTTCTTCTGTAAGCACGAAGAAGAAGGAAATAGAGTTTATGGTGTGCATTAGTTCTGGAAAGAAAAGAAGAATGAGGTAAGTGAGAAGCTTACCGCTCGAAGAATTGAGGAGCAGTTCGGTGATAAGCTTGTTGTAGCGAAACAACTTGATTTTCTCTCGTCTAACTCTCAAGTTTCCTTTTTTTTTTTCTCTCTCTCTAGTTTTAAAGTTTTATCTCTTCTTTTAAATGGTAAAATGGAAGAATATGAAGATGGCAGTCAAACCTGATCCATCAGATCACATGCAAGCATGTACGACCGTTAATCGACTTAATGGCCGACCCTGCATGGCTTGAAGTTGCCAAGTGTCGATCAATTGCAGTGAATGCGAAGGTAGCCGAACAGTGGCTGGTCGGGTGAGTGGACGTGTTTGACCACGTGTATGTAGGCTTGATTGCGTGAGCGAGGGAGTTACCCACGAGGCATGCACACGCCCGCGAGGCATTCCCATGGGCTTTTCCCCCGAGGCTTGCCCGTGAGGTGTCTTTCTTTCCATTTCTTTTGTTTGATTTTTTTTGTTTCCATTTCCAAATTTTAAAATACTCACACACATACATAATTTAAGCCAAATTAAAAAAAATTTGAATAAATTTAAACATAGACATTCAGGTTTTGACTAGAAATTTTGTGGTGTCATAGTCTCCCTTCCTTACAAAATATTTGGTACTCCAAATTTGAAAATTCTAGAATAACTCATGATATTTATCTCACATCTCCTCTTCATGTTCCCAAGTAGCCTCATCGAGGGAGTGGTATTGTCAAACGACCTTGACCATGGGAATCGTCCTGAACCTAAGAACCCTTTGCTGTTGATCAATGATCTCGACTATGTATTATGAGTAGGTCATGTCAAATCACATCGGGAGTTGTTGGTGTGGAATGACATAAGAAGGGTCATGATCGTACTTCTTGAGCATCGAGACATGAAAGACATCATGAAGACCCATAAATTCTTGTGGTAAAGTAAGATGGTAAGCTATAGAATCAGCACATTCTAATATTTCGAAGGGTCCCACAAAGCAAGAACTTAACTTACCTCTATTCCAAAATTACATGTTCCCTTTGGTCGTTAAGACCTTAAGGAAGACACAATCTTCTACTATAAATTCTAGGTCATTTTTTTCTATTATTGGCATAGCTCTTTTGTCCACTTTGGGCGGTGATGAGGTTCTCGCGGATAACAGCAATCTTGTCTATTATCTCCTAAATTAGATTGGTTCTCGGAAGATATCTATTCCCACATTCGTTCCAATAAGTTGGGGATCCTCACGTTCTACCATAAAGTTCTTCTTAAGGGATCATCCCAATACTGGAGTGATAACTGTTGTTGTAACCAAATTCCACCAGTGGTAGATGCTCGTCCCGTGTACTACCAAAGTTTAGCACACAGGCCCTTAATATATCCTCCAACGTTTGCATAGTTCTTTCAAACTGACCAATAGTTTGAGGATGGTAAGTAGTGCTGAAGTAAAGACTGTACCAAGGGCTTCCTAAAAGCTTATCCAAAATTGAAAGGTGAAATGAGGATCTCTGTTGGATGCCACAGAAACTGGAATACTATAGAGTTTGACAATCTCCTGTATATACAACCCAACCAGCTTGTTGATAGAATCAGTAGTCTTTACTGCTAGGAAATTGGCCAACTTGGTCATTCTATCAACTATGACCCATATAACATTATGACTTAAACCAGTTCGTGGTAATCCTGTGACGAATTCCATCACATGCTCTCATTTTTATTATGGGATGGGAAGGCACTGTAGAAGACCACTAGGTCTCTAATATTCCACCTTAACTTGTTGATAAGTAAGGCACCTAGAAACAAATTCATTAATGTCACATTTCATACCTGGCCACCAAAATTAGAGCCTTAGATTCTGATACATTTTAATGCTACCTGGATAAATAGCCAACTTGGAGGCATGAACTTCTTTCATAAAATCCAATTTGAGTTCAGGGTTATCTTGCACCCATAAACTATTTCCAAACCTAAGAGTTCCATCATGGAACATTCTAAATTAAACTTATCCTCTTTTTTCAATTTATCCTTCTATTTCTCTATATTGGGATCTGTAGAGTGGGCATCCTTAATTCTCTAAATAAGAGTAGGTTGGATCCTAATCTGGGCAAGATAGGCATCGTCATCTCGATATTTCAATCCAAGATTTTTAATTACCTCAAGCATTTTCCTCTTTAAAATCATCATTTTGTGCCAACAGGACCGAGTCCTTCTTGCTAAGAGCATCAATAACTATAGTTCTTTTACCGGGGTGGTACAAGATTTTATAGTCGTAGTCCTTTAAAAAGTCCATCCAACATCTCTGAAATTTTTTTTATACTTTGGGCTCCAAAGAAACTTAATGCCTTTCCTGGTAAGGTCTGTTAGCCGGGCAGCAATGTTGGAAAAAATCTTCAACAAACAGACGGTAGCATCCGGCTAAACCCAGAAAGCTACAGACTTCAGAAACATCATTCGGTCAACCATAATTTTATCATAACTTCTACCTTAAAGGGATCCATAGAAATACCTTCACAAGAAATAACATGGCCAAGGAAAAAGATCCGATCTAACTCAAAGGTGCACTTACTAAATTTGGCATACAATCTATGCTGTCGGAGGGTCTCCAGAACATGTGCTAGATGGGTAGCATGTTCCATGTGGTCATTAAAATATACAGTATATCATCAATGAAGACGATAACATACTTGTCTAGTACAGGCTTAAAGATTTTGTTCATGAGATCCATAAGACTGCAGAGTGTTGATCAATCCAAAACGCATAACCCATAACTCATATGCAACTACAATAAAATGTCATCTTGGG
>NW_019014661.1:37814-48008 GCF_000150535.2 Carica papaya | reverse complement strand
TCTTGGGAATGTCTCTCTTTTAACTCTTAACTAATGATAATCATATCAGAGGTTAACCTTGGAAAAGACCGCTGCACTGAAACTAGTCGAGTAGGTCATCAATACAGGGCGGAGAATACTTTTTCTTTATCATTACTAATTCAATTCTTGATAATCAATGCACATTCTGAGGCTCCCATCTTATTTTAGCAAACAACACTGGGGCACCTCACGATGAGCTACTGGGTTTGATTAACTTCTTGAGTCGTAGAGCTATTAGTTGACGGTTCAGTTCTCTAAGTTCTGCACGACCCATATAATAGGAGCTTTGCAGATTAGAAGTGTACCTGGAAGCAGGTTGATGGAAAACTCAATCTCCTGCCCAGGTGGCATACCCAAAATTTCATCCAGAAAAACATTCGAGTAGTCACAAATAATTAGAATCAATTGTATGGTGTTTTCAGAATCCATGATGTTCTATATACAAAGAGACATTAAAAAAATAACTACGTTATTTAAATCATAATATATTTATATAAAATAAAATTTAGAAAATAAGTATTATTCAAAATACCTATTTTTATTACAAAAAAATGTTCATGCAACATGTTAATGAAAGGATTTCTTCTCTGGGAAGTGAAGTGACGGAATAGCCGCCAAAGACATGCCTGTCTAAACTAGTGGAAGTAAGAGGCGAGCTAGTACTGATGACCTTCTAGGAAACAAAAAGAAGTTGTTGTTAAGCGACACTACTCAAGGCCACTATATCCCTTACTAAGTATATAACAATGAGGCCAAATCCACCAGACAAAAACTCAAGCCTAGAAAGAAACGGTACAAGAAGGTGCCAGAAACTTGAAGGGTAAGGCGCCTCATCGCTAGAGAACAGTTTGACCCAAAAATCTCGGCCAAAGAGGAAGGCCAAATGTTGTCTGGGTATGGACACCTGTGAGGTACACATGTGTCGCAATGTACTTAAAGGATACTTGACCCCCATGTCCGCCAGTATTCTGAGAGTGTGTAATGCATAGATCGAAGCGACCATATACCCTATAAGAAAATAGGAGGCAAAAGAATTCCTCGACACGTGGGCATAGTTCCCTACGCATGAACGAGGTTGCCTGCACGTGTGTCGAACATGTGGACCAACCCGCACGCCTCGTGTTAGTTCTCGCACAGGCTGTGTGGCCAAACGCGCAGCAGCGCCCGCGCTTGGGGCCTGTTGGCCCCACACACAGAACTAGCCCTGCATGCACATGCCCTTTCAGCCAGTTGCACATGGAACACATAGCCGGGCAAGACATGTGCCCAGTAGAGCGCTGGCCTAACCCGCGGGCCCGTTTTCATGCAGCTCGTGTTACCCATTAGGTCAGCCTGCGCGATCCATCGACCCACAACCCAACTGATTTTTCCTCCACCAAATTTTTATTTTCTTTATTTTTTAAATTCTCCTTGGACCCTACCTTAATTTTTCCATGTTTTTAATTAATTTTTCCACATGTTTTACATGGAAAACACATGAAATAATTCCTATCCTATTTTAATTATTATTTTAATAAAATTTCTCTCTCTAGAATTACTTTAATTATTTATCTCTTAATTAGATTGGGATAGAATAATATTTTATTAATTTTTCAAGTGATTGTGATTATTTAGAACTATCCTGGAAAAGCCTATAAATAGACCTTCATCCATAGGTTGTAAACAAAATTCATTTGAGAGGAATAATATTGAAAGCTTTGGCTTTTCTTCAAGCATTAGCATTTTGTTAATTTTTTTAGCTTCTTCAAGTTCTTCAAGAAAGAGTTTTCAGAAGTATTGTTGAGTCATGGAGCGGGGATCAACTTATCGGTAAGTCTGTGATATTTTTTCTTCCTTTATTTTAATTCCATAGTTTTTGTTTTCCTCATAGGATTGTAAATTCAATTAGAGGGAAGAGTTTTTTAGGCAATTAAGTTTTGATGTTGCGTATTTTGAGTGGGTTATAGGAGTTGATTCGATCTTCTTCATACCCTCCCGCGTCATTAGGCTCCTACAAACCAAAACTATCTTTATTTTTGTTCAACATTCTTGTTATTAAATTAACATTCACATTTATTTTGATTACTAAATCATTTGCATATTACTTGAATCCATTCTATTTGTTCGTTTCAAGTAATTTTGTGTTTATTCCATTATTTAGAAGAAAATTATATATCAAAAATAAAAAAATATCTTAATTGCACCCAATAAAGCAATTGATAAGTTTGTATTTTGCATAACAAAAGCAGAATAACCGCCTGATTGGTGACTAAAAAACCTTTGAGAAATTAAAGGCAGAGTACCCCACCTAACGGGTGTGAGCAAAAAATTTTGTTTTTATTTCGCACATCATTCACATTTAATCTTTGAATTGTATTTCTATAATCTGGCATCGATGTTTCATAAAGAAACTTGACCAGTCTTAGAGCGTAGCCGATAAATTGGGGATACCATATTTAGATACACCTTCCGATTATATCCATTGGGATTGATCATATCCCTACACGTTAGTCCAAATTGTCATTCTTTGTAATCTACATTTTTGTCTTTTATTTTACTTTTTTTCCATTATAAAATTAAGTGACTAATTGATACTAGTTGCTTAACACTTAAGAAGCACACCATTTCATTTTCTGTATCCTTGTTTCTGAGCTTCAGTGGAAATCGAAATCCTTAGGATTTTGTGTTGTCATAAGGACTAACATGCAAACCCAATACAAATGATTCTGATTCTGAACATTCAACTCAACAAAGAAAGTTGTCAATTGAGAGATTGCAAGGTAAACATGAGCAGAGGTAAGGGAGAGTTTTTACTTTCACTAACTCTTGTCTTTGTAGGAACTTCGCAATGTATCCCCAAAGTGTCAACAACAGACTAGCCACCATAGAAAAAAGGGTCCTGGGCATGTTCACCCAGTTAAGTCTCCAATTGGGAAACATGGCTGCCCGCATGGATCGTCAGGAGTGACGCGAACATCGCAATGGCACCCGATGCGAAATAGTGCGAGAAGAGATAGGGTCTTGTGGCGATGACGCTGGTGACAAATAGGGAGGCCGTCGCGATGAGGCGGACATGGACCTATATGACTTTAAATTCTAGATACCAGCCTTTAAAGGGAAGAATGACCCAAAGGCCTACCTCGAGTAGGAACAGAAGGTCAATCACATCTTCAGTTACCATAATTATAGTGAAGAGAAAAAGCTTAAGTTGGCCACCCTTGAGTTTTTCGGCTATGCTTCAATATGGTGGGATTGGTTAACCCTTCTCAAAAAATGGGATGGGGACTTGTCAATCACCATATGGAAGAATTAAGATTTATTATAAGGAAGCGATTTGTGCCAGCTTAGTTTGACAGGGACACGAACCTGAAATTACAATGCCTAACCTAGGGTTCCAAGTCAATGGAAGAGTAGTGCAAGGAAATATAAATAACCATGATTTGGGCCTGAGTCGACGAACGACCGGAAGTCACCATGGCTCAATTCTTGGAAGGCCTAAACAAAGATATAGCCAACATCCTTGAACTCCAAAACTATGTCAACCTGGAAGAAATAGTGCATAAAGCAACCAATATTGAAAGGCAATTGAAAGGTAAAGGAACCAATTGAGGGTGTGTCAACAACACTCCCAAAGGAAATCAAAGATGAGCTCGAAGGGATGAAGGTAAGAAGATAGACGAGAGTAAAGGAAAATAACCTGCTGGTAACCCAATAATTAATCATAAGGCACCAGCCATTCGCCAAAACACTGTTAAGTATTTCAAGTGCTTAAGAGTTGGGCATATTGAATCCCCATGTCCCAATCAGTGCGCCATATCAGAGATGATAGAGATATCATCAATGATCATGAGAGTAGTAACAAGTAGGAAGACCTGCCATTAGTTGGTGTAGTAGAGAAAGTATCGCCCTACCAGTACAGGGAGATGTGTTTATGGCTCAATGAGTCTTGAACATACAAGTTAAGCCCAAAGGCAACCATAAGAGTAAAACTGTTTTCCACTCTAGATGTTTGGTCAACAAAAAGGTCTATAACATGATAATTGACGGAGGCAGGTGTACTAATGTTACCAGCTTTTTGCTAGTGGATCGGGCATGATAGACTTGCAAACAGCATCGTAACCCCTACAAATTACACTCATTAGATGATAGTGAAGAGATCAATGTCACCCAGTACGTAGGTGTTCCATTTTCTATTAGTGATTATATACCTAAGGTATTGTATGATGTGGTTCCCATGCAAGCAGGGCACCTACTGCTAGGTTGGCCATGGTAATATGATCGGGATGTTAGCCATATTGGTGAAAGGAATCAATACTCTATTTTAATGGGAAACTTTACTTATGTTTTGACACATTTGTCAAAAGAGATGCTTATGATGACCAACTCAAAATAAAAAGGCATATGATGAGTTCACTAAAAGACAAACAGAGAAAAGTGACTATTCAGACAAAGTCAAAAGCTATTTCTCCATTCAAGAATAACCCAAGCACCCTACTAGTTGTCT
Organism: Carica papaya; assembly: GCF_000150535.2. Next base: position 43,504 of record NW_019014661.1, on the reverse strand, counting down.
AGTAAATCCTCTGTCTTTTTTAACCCTAGATGAAAAATTTATAACCACTGCAGATTCAAGGATGAATCCTCTCAAAGAAGGGGGGATGATGCGATAGCTGTTAAAGACATGCCTAAACCAGTGGAAGGTTGAAAACGGGCTAGTACTGATGACCTTTTAGGAAACAAAAAAAGTAGTTACGAAGTGATAGTACTCAAGGCCACTCTATCCTTGACCCAGTATCAAACAACGAGGTTGAATCCACTAGACAAAAAACTCAATCTAGAAAGAGACGACACTAGAAGGTGCTAGAAACCTAAAGGGTAATGGGCCTCACCGCTAGATGATCGCTCATCCTAAAAATTTTGACCAAAGAGGAAGGCCCGGATGTTGTCTTGGGTGTGGGTACCCATGGGGTATCCATGTGTTGCAATGCATAATCAGGATAATTAGGCCCCATGTTCTCTGGTATTTTGAGAGTATATAATGCACAAATCGTAGCGACTATATACCCTGCAAGAAAATAGGAGGCAAGAGAATTCCTTGACATGTGGGCACAATTCCCCATGCATGAGCAAGGCTGCCCTCACGTGTGCTGAGTGTGTCGACCAACTCGTACTCCCCGTTAGTACTCGCACGAGTCGTGTGCTCAAGCACGTAGTGGGGCCCATGCACGAGCCCCATTGGCCCTGTGCGTAGAACTAGTCGCATGCGCATAGGCTTAGTTGGCTAGTCGTGTGCCTAGTACAAAGCTGAGGTAGGTGCGAGCCCAACGAGCCCATGCCCCATAAGCAAGCCCAAACCGTGGGCCTGTATGACTTGCTGGCTGGCCTGCGTAATCCACTCGACCGCAACCCGGCCAATTTTCCTTATGCTAAATTTTTATTTTATTTATTTTTTTAATTCTCCTTGGACCCCACCTTAATTTTTCCATATTTTTAATTAATTTTCCCATGTGTTTTATGTGAAAATCTCAGGGGATAATGTCCATCCTATTTTAATTATTATTTTAATAAAATTTCTATCTCTAACATTATTTTAATTATTTATCTTATAATTAGCTTGGATAGAATAATATTTTATTAATTTTTTGAGTAATTATGATCATTTAGAACTATTCTGGAAAAACATATAAATAGGCCTTTGTCCATAGGTTGTAAACACAATCATTTAAGAGAAATAATATTGAAAGTTTTGGCTTTTCTTTAAGAATTAACATTTTGCTAATTTGTTTAGCTTCTTTAAGTTCTTCAAGAAGCAGGAGCCTTCAGAAGGCTTGTTGTGCCAAAGAGCAAGGATCAACTTATTAGTAAGTTCGTTACGTTTTTTCTTTTTTTTTTTGTTTTAATTCCCTAGTTTTTATTTTTGCTTTCCTTTAAGATGCTAGATTTAATTAGAGGGAGGATTTTTAGGTAGTTAAGTTTCAATATTACATATGTTGAATGGGTTATAGAAGTTGATTTGAATGTCCCATATCATGAAGGGTCACCGTTTTGTCATAGTAGTCTATGATGGCACGATAGGCTTTTAACCAATCCATACCTAATGTCATGTTGAAGCCCTGAAAGTCTAAAAGTATAAGATCTACCGCTAACTTAATTCCCAAAATACCTACCTCACACGACTTGTACACAACATGGGGTTCTAATATGGATTTAGAAGATGTTTCTACAATTAAACCTTGCTGTAGGGGTTGAGGTTTAGCTAATAGATTCCTAGAAAATTTACATGAAATAAATGATTAACACTAGTATCTATCAAAGCATGAGCTATAGAATCATAGATAGAAAGCGTACCTTGAATCACGACTGGTGTCAGGATGGCGTTTGGCTCATTTAGGTGAAAAACCCTTACTCTAGCTACTGGTTTGGCTGCATCCCTGGTCTTTTGGACACAATCCTTCATAAAGTGTTGTGCGCTCCCACACTTGTAACAAGCATTATTCACCTTAGAGCAAGGGTACTTGCCATGATTTTTGTCGCAGTGTCGACACACCTAAGTAGGATTTGAAGTATTACCTGGGGGTGGAGGATGAATGGAAAAACTACCATACTTGGGCCTACACTCAGTCATTTTTCAGTGCAATCCTAATCGATCAGCTTCATTTTTTGTTGGTTATGTGCCCTAACATGGTGAATATGTTAGTAATGGGCAACGAGAAGTTCTTTGGTCAGTTGAGCATTTTTTAGGGCTTTTGCATAGGTAGTAGGTTTCATTGTAGCTACTTGATTGAAGATATCAGCCCTCAGACCCTTCATAAATTTTTAGGCATTCCTACCCTTAGTAACTATTGATTCTTAGGCAAAACGGGACAACTAGATAAATTTAAAAGTGTAATGACCGATCAACATGCTTTCTTGATGAAGATCTTGGAACTCCTTTTCCATTTACTCTCGAACATAATTGTGAAGAAACTCTTAAGAAATGCATCGAGAAATATATCCCAAGTGGTAGGGATGGACAAAGTCTCTTCTTGAGATGTCACCAATGTTCAGCTTCTGTTGTAAACATGAAGGCTACTACGGGGACTTTCTGTTCTCTGTGAGTTCAAGGATAAAAAAAAGTTTTTCATGTATATAATCCATGCTTCAACAATCATAGGTTTGGTCCACCATTAAAGGAATGAGGGTCTAACCTCCAGAATTCAAATATGTTATTGGAGATAGTACGAACAGGATTTGGTTGGTCCTTTTTAGGACGGGGACGATGATTATTGTGAGTATGGCCTACAACAGCGGTCATACCCTGAATAGCCCTGAATAACTCCGTGAATTCTACCCAGATTATAGCATCCTGGGCATTAATTCTCTCAACGTATAATCTCCCTTGAGTCATGTTTGGCTACAAAAGGGAGACAAAGGTTTAGTAAAATGTTTTTAACTAGGGCCTCTAAATTAGTATCATTTCTAAGAAAAATTTTCAGTTTTACTAAGTCTAAGTCCCAAGTCTCAGTGTAAGGGATGCTTTAGGGATCTTGCTCTGATACCACCTATGACATCCACCTATCTAGTGGGAAGCGATGTCCAATACAGAACATATATAAGTGCAAATATATAGGTATAATGCAAAAGTTCATTAATCCCTTACAAAAATTAACAGTGTACTTTACACTTATGAGCCAAAGAAGTTAACTAACAAAATAAATTATAGACATAGTTTTAGCCACTTCTTTCATTATAAAAACAGAAATCTTCCAGAGTGATGTGCACATTCGCACTCAACAAGCTATGGATCCATGAATGGAGCCAAACACGCATCAAGTGGCAGGTTAAGAGACAGATCTTCTTCTTCAACATCACCTAGGGAGAATGGATTGGGGTGAGTTCCATTAAACTCAATAAAGAAAATAACATTATAACCATACTCATAATGTTTAAAGGTTAATTAAGACACACTAGTGAAAATACATTTATCATTTTAAAAACTGTACTTGCGTGTTTGAGATTGCTGAAAATTTCATAGTAAAAATACTAACATACTTTCTTAAAATAACATTCACTGGTCCTTCCCTAACTACATAATCAGATGCATGACAACCCATCATTTACAGTAACTTATAACTAATTGATGACTGGACTAATAGATAAACGAAGCTATCCTAATAAAATGACTTATTTTGGTTCTAATGGTTCAGATCTTTGCGCAAAGCTGTTTTATCTTATATCAACGGAAGATAGAAAGGATACCTAACTACTATTGTTAATGGAATAACAATTTAATTCAGAAAAAAGTAATACAGAAGTTTTATGATCAAGATATTACTTCATCACTATGGCCCCTACAGTCGATCGCGATCTTTTTTCATCAGAGGGAAGGCTAATACACTGTAACAGGGAGTGGTAACAATCAGTAAATAGATGGATAATAGTAACCCTTCTGTGATAACAGGTAAACGAATTTAGGGTTTCGGGTTTGAATTACGTTATTGTATTAAATCAGTACTACTATAATAAAAAACCCTAATCGATTAGACCAAATCAAACTTTTCGAGATTTTTGTACCATTCAGCCCAGTAGGCCTATTAATATATTTTTTCGACATTTTCAGCCAGTGGGGCTCACCTTCCCTGTCAATAACCCATTGACCCTATTCCAATTTCACCTGGACCCAGTTGGGATCCATCAAAACCATTTCCTGCCCCTTGGGCTCTAAAACTCAATTTTAGACCCTATGAGAGTCCATTTCAAATCCTCGAGCCTGGCTAGGCCTAGTGATAGACTTGGGCCTAGTAGAGGCCCATTGATCAAGTTACAAGCTCTTTGAAGCCTTCTTAATGACACATGCCCATTTTAAGGCCCATTATCCATTCTAAAGCCTGTGGGAAAAAATCCCTTGCTACAACTGCTAAACGGGTGAGGCAGGGGCTAATCGTGAGGCTCTCTTGGCACACGAGTGTGCTTTACGGAATCACACAGCCCAGCAGTCGTGTGTTGCCATGCACATAGACAAACGGGCCAGACACGGTGGGCGTGTAAAAAACCAGCCCTTGCGGGAATTCAAATCCCTCACACGCGGTGCTTTGCCCACACATTCAGCACAGGGTTATGAAAATCCCATAAGGGTTATGAAAATAGTACCATATTCCTTACCAACAGTTGAGCAGAGTTTGGTTTCAAAAAAGGAACAGAAAAGCCCGCAGGTTTTAAAAAGAAAAGCCTACTATAGTGGTCGGACTTGCAGAACCTTTCTGTAGTAAGCACAAAGAAGAAGAAAATGGAGTTTGTGGTGTGCATTAGTTCTGGAAAGAAAAAAAGAAAGGAAAGTGAGAGGCTTACCACTTAGAGAAGGGATAAATATCTTGGTGATAACCTTATTGCGGTGGAGCGGCTTGCTTTTCTCTCAGGTTTCCTCTCTCTTTCTCTCCCTCTCTCTAGTTTAAAGTTTTATCTCTTCTTTTGAATGGTGAAATGGAAGAATAAAGAACATAGAGGAGAAGGAAGGTTTAAATATGGAGATGGTGGACGAATGTGATCCATCAGATCACATGCAAGCATGCACGACCATTGATCGACTTAATGGTCGACCGTGCATGTCTTGGAGTTGCCAAGTGTTGATCAGTTATAGTGAAAGTGAAAGCAGCCTAGCTGAACAGTGGCTGGTTGGGTGAGTGGACGTGTCTATCCACATGCGTGTAGGCTCTATCGCGTGGGCGGGGTAGTTGCCCACAAGGCATGCACACTTGCAAGGCATTCCTGTAGGTTTTTCCCGCTGGGTTTTCTCGTGAGGCGTCTTCTTTTCCATTTTTTTTGCTTGCTTTGTTTTTTTATTTCCATTTCCAAATTTTAAAATATTTACACACACACACACATAATTTAAGCCAAATTAAAAATAAATTCGAATAAGTTTAAATATAGACATTCGAGTCTTGACCAAAAATTTTGGGGTGTCACAAATGGAGCTTAAAATATTTACTATTTTGTGTTATTTATATGTTACCTTTGGGTATCTATCTAAATAACATTAAATAAATTATCATTTCATAATTAGTAGAAAGTGACTTTTCTTTAGGCTAGTCTCAATCTACTAATTATGAATATTAAAATATATGTATTGTTCCTTTATAAGTTTTTCTTAATTCTTTAATGTAGTTTAATTAACACAACACTCATAAACCTAAGTTACTTTTGTAACTATTTAACTTAATAGATATTAAGTCATAAAACTACTCAACCATAGTTTGTGTAAAAATATATACATATATATTAACGTTT
>NW_019014661.1:25518-37426 GCF_000150535.2 Carica papaya | reverse complement strand
GAAAAATATAATACAAAACATAAGGTGCACTCCTTTCACTATGCTATTGGACTCATAAGAGTGCAGAAAGAGTCATGCACTCAGACTTATGAATCCATGGGATCCTCATAGACTTCCAAGGGTAGGTCAGCTTGTTGTTCCTCACTTTCTTTCTCATCTAGGGGGGAGGCATAGAAAGAGTGAGTTTCATCTGCTCAATAAGGAAAACAATATTAAATTAACATCGTAAGGTTTCAAAAGTAAAATATTTTGACTTAAGAGCTTACCATTTGACCTTCTTATTTACCTATCTCACATTATGAAAACCATTTATTTGTTAAGAAAACGATACGTTAATACAGATAACAAAACATACATCATGCCAAATAATAGAGAAAATCAAATAAATCATGAAATGATCAGATTTTTGGGTCATGCTTTACGAAGTCATTACAACTTCCATCTATGAGAGCAAATATAGATTTTCAACTACCCAAATGGAATGATCAGATCAGATATAGTACGACAATTTGCTTAGGCCCATTTTCGGGTAGCCTAACCATGGTACAATCTACAACCACGGTAGTACTAGCCATAGTGGCCCTAACAGATATCTATAGTCATAACATTACTTAGCCATGGGTGACCCCTACAGATAGTACGATACCACTCTCGTTAGAGGGTACATCGTCATCTACTAGGAGTGGTCCTCTTACATCTTTTTCAGACCATATAGGGGAGGGAGAAATAGATACCCGGAAGGGCAAAGGGAATAGATACCCCTCAGAGATGAAAAAAGCCTAACGAGACACTTGATGCAATATGCATGTCAATACAGATATACTTTGGACCATATAGGCTTCATTCCATTTTTCTCTTTTTTTTTCCTTTATACTTTTATTTTTACCGATTACATATTATATTTATTACATGCAATTCATCAAGTGTCTGCAATTCGCATAGCGTGCTTGAAAACAAGAACAATTCGACTCATCTGAACACTGAGGCATACAAAACAGGCAAAATCACAATCATATAAAATTAGTTTATCTAAAAAAACTCCTTAAGACATTAACAAAAATACTAGATTCCTTATCAAAACCTTGATGTTTTCTTCTTCACCATTTTCATTTCTTTTTCTTCTTCTCTCACTAGACTACTATCTCTCCCTCTCCCTAAATTCTGAAAAAATGGAAGAATAGAAGTGTGGAGAGGAAGGCAAGGGAAGGGCAAATCTATAGAGTTTTAGAATCGTCAAATTCGCACCAAGTGGCAAAATTCGGTGAAGAGAGAAGACAAAAAGATGCTCGGCATGAAAAACGAGGAAGGAAGGCCTCCTCCACTAGCAGCGGCGGTGCACTGTAGGCACACAAGGCCTATCCGCGAAATCCTACTGCGTGGACGGCACGCGCACAATGTGCGGTGCCTGTCTGAATAGAAGGTGACACGCAGATGGCCTGTCGGCACGCGATATGATACACGTAGGTCCTGACCCTGTGCAAAGCGCACGGATAAGGCGTCCGCGCTGTGTGCACATCCCGGTGTGTGTGTGCATTGGGACGTGTGCATTGTGCGTACATCCTGCAACTACTGCACGCGCATGCACGCACGCACAGTGTCTAGCACCCGGGAGCGCACAGTGCCCAGCACTCGCACGAGTAATTTACTTCCCTACGAGATTTCTTCTTGTTTCGTCGTTTTTTTTTCCTGATTTCTCTCAATTTTTTATAATTAATTTAAATAAGTTAAACGCAAAATTAAATAAATTTAAATAAAAATTAACTAGATTTAAGAATCATGATAAATATTAAGTAGAGTAAATTAATTAAGTTTAACGTGGCCCAAAGGCCTGAATAAATAGGGTTTTCAAATCATTTAAATATAGTGATTAGCAGAGTGTTACATCCCCCCCACCTTAAAAAAAATTTGGTCTCCAAATTTGTCTTGAATAAGTTCGGATACTTTTTCCTCATCTCGCCCTCCAACTCCCACGTCGCTTCTTTCGGGGTATAATACTGCTATCCTATGTTCACCATGGGCATTTTCTTATTACGCAAGACCTTATTGGTCCACCCAAGAATCTCTACAGGAACCTCCTCATAAGTCATATCAGCCTGTACATGCACCTCATCGTGAGGAATAATATGAGAAGGATCAGGGTGATACCTCTTGTGCATTGAGACATGAAAGACATCATGTAGACCCGTGAACTCTAAAGATAGAGAGAGGCGGTATGCCATAGGTCCAATGTGCTCAATGATTAGAAAAAGTCCCACATATCGAGGGCTCAACTTTCCTCTTTTCCCAAATTGCATCTTACCCTTATAGGGGTAAACTTTCAGGAAAACTTGATCTACCACGGCAAACTCCAAGAGTCGACTACAATTGTCGGCATAACTCTTTTGATAGCTTTGGGCAGTTGCCAAATTCTTGCGGATGATTGCGACCTTCTCAATAGTCTCCTAAATGAAGTTTGGTCCTAAATGGCTCTGGTTCCTGACTTCACTTTAACAAGTAAGAGAACGGCATGGCCTTCCATACATTGCTTCACACAGGGCCATACCGATGCTAAAATGATAACTGTTATTATAAGCGAATTCATAAAAAGAAAGATAGTCATACTAGTTATCACCAAAGTCGAGAAAGCAAGCACGCAATATGTCTTCCAATGTTTGGATTGTAAGTTTTGACTGACCATCCATCTGGGGATGATAAGCAGTGCTGAAGTACAACCCAGACCCTAGAGCTTCTTTGAAGTTATCCCAAAAGTAAAAAGTGAACTGAGGATCGTGGTCAGACATAATAGATGAGGGAACTCATGAAGTCGAATAATCTCATCAACATATAGGGGGACTAACTTACTGGTGGAGTCTGTGGTTTGAATATGAAGGAAATGGGTAGTCTTGGTCAACCTATCCACGATGATCTAGATGGCATTTTGATGAGAATAGATCCTGGGCAATCCTGTGACAAAGTCCATAGTCACATGCTTTCATTTCTATTCGAGGATCAGAAGACCCTGTAGCTAGCCACTAGGTCTCTGATGTTCTGCCTTTATCCGTTGATAAGTGAGGCATCGGGAGACGTAGTCAACTATATCCTTCTTCATTCTTGGCCACTAATATTGTCTCTCAAGTTCCGGTACATTTTGGTACTCTCGGGATGAATGGATAACTTGAAAGCATGGGCGGTCTTGAGTACCTTTGCACATAAATGGAGACCCAAATTCGGTCCTGAAATTTGAACAGTCCATCATTTAAGATCCTGAAATCAGGGGATTCGTCAAAAGTGAACTTACCTAGATTCTTAGTGAGTTCTGGGTCTGTGTTCTGAGCTTCCCAGATCTTCATAAAGAGATCTGGTATGGCTCGGATCTAGGCGAGATAGGTGCCCTTGCCATAGTAGCTAAGGCAGAACGATTGTATAGTGTCCATCATCTTCCAACTGAAGGCCATGTTATAAGCCAGCACGGCAGACTCCTTTTGACTTAGTGCATCAGCACTATATTCCTTCTCTCGGGGTGATAAATGATCTAGCAATCTTAATCCTTTAGAAGATCCATCTAGCGCCTCTGCCTCATGTTTAACTCCCACTGAGAGAAGATATACTTAAGACTCTTGTGGTTAGTGTAAATTTTAAAAAGTCTGACCATACAGGTAATGTCGCCATATCTTCAGGGTAAAGATAATGGCTGCCAACTCAAGGTCATGAGTAGGGTAGTTTTACTCATGAGTTTTGAGTTGTCGGGACCCAAAGGCGACTACTCTGCCATGCTGCATCAGGACATACCCCAAACTAATATGAGATGCGTCACAGTAAACTTGGAATCTCCCAACATTGTCAGAGAGGATTAATACAGAAGTAGAGGTGAGACGGCGCTTCAGTTCCATGAAGCTTTCACTACACTCATAATTCTAGACAAAGGATATGCTCTTTTGGGTTAGTTGAGTCCAGTAATCTTGGTGAATCCGTCAATGAACCATCGATAGTAGCCTGCTAAGCCAAGAAAACTACGTACCTCAGCCACGTTGGTGGACAGATTCCAGCTGATCACAGTTTCTACCTTGGACGGGTCCACAAAAACTCCTTCACTTAAAATTACATGACCAAAAAAAGAAACTCGATTCAACCAAAAAGAGCACTTGCTTAGTTTTGCATACAGTTTGTTTTGGCTAAGAGTCTCCAACACTTCAGCCAAATATGCAGCGTGTTCCTCAAGGTTTTAGAATACACTAGAATATCATTAATAAAAATAATAACGTACTAATCTATTGCATGTCGAAAAACTCAGTTCATTAGATCCATAAAGGCTGCTGGGGCATTGATCAATTTCAAATGGCATCACCTTAAACTCATATAAACCGTACTTGCACCGGAAGGTGATTTTCAGAATATCTTCTTCTTTAACTCTCAACTGGTGATATCTGGTCCTGCGATCGATCTTAGAGAAGACCATGTCTCCTTATAATTAGTCGAAGAGATCATCGATATGGGGGTAAGGGGTGCTTGCATTTAATGGTCATTCGGTTGAGTTCCTTGTGGTCCACATAGAGTCGAAGGAAGCCATCCTTTTTCTTCATGAACAACACTGGAGCACCCCAAGGAGAATGGCTAGGGCGAATAAATTTCTGGGTGATAAGGTCAGAAAGCTGATATTCTAGATTTGCTAGCTCAACGCAACTCATGTGATAAGCGAGTTTCAAGATTGGCTGGGTTTCAGGCAACAATTCAATCAAGAACTCTACCTCACATAGGGGAGGTAGACCAAGAAGTTCGACGGGAAAGATATCTGAAAAATTATAAACAATTGGTATAGAACACACAACAGGATCAACACCCATATTCCTGTTCATTCAATTATTAGAAAAATGTTAACAATAATTTTTATTTCTTTTTTGGGGATCGTAAAGTTACAATTTTACTTTCACAGTCTATTATAGCTCTATACTTTCCTAACCAGTCCATTTCTAATATCACATCAAATCCTACAAAATCTAACAGTATCAAGTTTACACATACCTCCATTCCTAAAGTTTTTATCTTATAGTTCTTATATACACAGTGAGCCTCTAGTCCTTAGAGGGGCTTTCCAACACTAGTGTTTTTCCTAAAAGTTTTGGTCTAAACTCTAGATTACAAGCAAATGCACAGGAAATAAAAGAGTGAGTTGCACCTATATCAATCAAAGCCTTGGCATAAGTGTTATAAATAGAAAACATACCCTGAATAAGGATATGAGCAGGAAGGACACCATATTCATCTAAGTAGTACACTCGACCTTGCACTACGGGCCGAGATACATCCTTTAGTCATTGGGGGTAATCTTTAATAAAGTGTTGGGTGCTTTCGCACCGATAACAAGCATTATTGATACACCAATAGGACAGGTCACCATGCGAGTGATCACAATGCTGCTAAAGTTGGTTAGATTGGGCAGGTGGAGCTGTAGGTGGGGGCAAGGCAGGAGGAAAGGTAACTCTAGTTCATTTGTCTAGAGGGTTACTTACTGGGTCAGACAATCTCCTTCTAAGCTGTTAAGGTTGGTGTTGGTACAAACTCGGGCCATGCGTTGGTGCTTAGCCGAGATAAGGTCCTCAGTTAACTGGTCATGTTAAAAAACCTCTATATATGAGCTGGGTCTCAACATCGTGACCCGATCATAAATGTCGGCATGAAGGATTTTGATAAACTTCCTACCTTTTTGGCTTTCGGGGTTGACCATCAAAGGGGCAAACCTAGACAGTTAAATAAAACGGGCTGCATATTGGGCAACAGACAGAATTCCTTGGCGAAGATCATAAAATACCTTCTCTTTATTTTTCCAAACATAGGCAGGAAAGAAGTTATCAAATAAAGCATCCATGAAAGCTTCCCTGGTGGTAGGGGTAGGCAAGACTTCCTTCTTAAGCCACCACCAGTGTTCCGTTTCACTATTTAACAAGAAAGCTTCAAGGAAAACTTTTTATTCTTCAGTCAGGTCTAAGACAGAGAAGAGCTTCTCTATTTGTAGGATCAAGGCTTCAGCTATTAAGGGATAAAGGCCACCTTCAAAGTGTGGGGGTTTAAGTTTCCTAAATTCTGCTATATTGTGGGAGATAGACCGATCTGTGTTTCAGTATTCAGGGGGAGGGGGTGGACAACGGTTGGCCTGATTCTATCCTATGACTGTAATTAATCCTTGGATGGCTCGAAAAAGTTCTGTAAATTTAGCCCTGGTCGAATGATCTAGGGCTTCAAGTCGCTCAGTACGCTTTATGGATGGTCTTCCTTGCGTCATTCCTACAAAAGAAAGGAAGACACAAGTTGGTGGTCTAATAAAGTGACTTATTTCTTTACTAGGTATTCTAAAGGGCTCATCTACCTAAGACCTCAGTGCAAGGGATTTGATCCACAAAATTCTGCTATGATACCATATGTGACATCCCAAGTGCTAATTAAGGCAAATAGGTGTTAGATACAAATACAGAATAACTAACATAATAACGAGTGCATGATAAAATTTATGCAACAAAATAAAATTATTACAAATCCCTTACAAATATATATGAGTTCCAATACATACATGTACTGAGGCTAAAAGTGGCTGTAAAATACAAAATAAAACATAAGGGCCACTCTTTTCACTATGCTATTGGACTCATCAGAGTGCAGGAATAGTCATTTACTCAGACTTGTGGATCCACAAGATCCTCATAGACTTCTAAGGGTAGGTCAGCCTGCGTTTCCTCACTTTCTTCCTCATATGGGGGAAGACCATGGAAAGAGTGAGTTCCATATGTTCAGTAAGGAAAAAGTATTAAATTAACATCGTAAGGTTTCAAAAGTTAATTATTTTGACTTAAGAGCTTACCATTTGACCTCCTCGTTTACCGATCTCACATTATGAAAACCATTTATTTGTTAAGAAAATGGTACGTTACTACAGATAACTAAACATACATCATGCCGGATAATAAAAAAAATCAAATAAATCATGAAATGCTCAGATTTTTGTGTCATGCTTCGTGAAGTAGTTACAACTTCCAACTCTGAGGGCAGATACAGATGCCCAACTACCCAAGTGGAATGAACATATCAGATTCAGATACAACAATTTACTCAGGCCCATTTTCGGTTAGCAAAACCATGGTACGATCTACAATCACAACCGTACCAGCCATAGTGGTCCTAACAGATATCTATTGTCACAACATTACTTAGCCATGCCTGACCCCTACAGATAATGTGATACCATTCTCCTCAGAGGGTACATCGTGATCCACTAAGAATGGCCCTCTTACGTCTTTTTCAGACCGTATAAGGGAGGGGGAAACATATACCCAAAAGGGCAAGGGGAACATATATCCCTTATAGTTAAAAAAGCCTAACAAGATACTTGATGCAATATGCATGTCAATACAGATACACTTCAGACCATACAGGCTTCATTTCACTTTTCTCTTTTTCTTTTCTTTTATACTTTTTATTTTTATCGATTATATATTATATTTATTATATGTAATTCATCAAGTGTCTGCAATTCACATAGCATGCTTGAAAACAAGAACAATTCGACTCATCTGAACACTGAGGCATACAAAACAGGAAAAATCACAATCATATTAAATTAGTTTATCTAAAAATACTCCTTAAAACATCAACATAAATACTAGATTCCTTACCAAAATCTTAATATTTTCTTGTTCACCGTTTTTCTTTCTTTCTCTCTTTCTCTCACTAGACTACTATCTCTCTCTCTTTTTCTAAATCATGAAAAATAGAAGAATGGAAGTGTGGAGAGGAAGGAAAAGGAAGGGCAAATTTATAGAGTTTTGGAACTGTCAGATTCGCATCAAGTGGCGAAATTCGGTGAAGAGATAGGAGAAAAAGATGCTCGACATAAAAAATGAAGGAGGATGGCCTCCTTTACCGGCAGTGGCGGTGCGTCGCTCGTGGTAGTAGCGGCACACTGCCCGAGGTGGCAGTGCCCCGACTAACGCACTGTTGACTAGCTTACACGCGCGCAGGCCCCAGCACACAGGGCCTATCTGCACAGGTCTGCTATGCAGACGGTGTGTGCTCAGTGTGCGGCTCTTGTCTGTTTGCAAGGTGATGTGCAGATGGTCCGTCTGTGTACGATAAGACGCGTGCAGGTCATGACCCCACATTGTGCACACTGATGCGCAGACGACTTGCCTGTGCGAGACAGGACGTGCGCAGGTCCTGACCTTGCACTGTGCGCGAGGACTGGTCGTGCAAGTTGTTCATACATCCCGTGTGTGCGTGCGTGCGGATGTGACGTGCGCACTGTTCTCATGTTTCATGGCTACTGCGCGCATGTGCGCGCATAGGGTGCCTAGCACCCGTGCGGGCAATCTGCTTACTCGCAGAATTTCTTCCCGTTTCGCCCTTTTTTTCCGATTTCTCTCAATTTTTTTATAATTTATTTAAATAAGTTAAATGTAAAATTAAATAATAAAATTTAAATAAAAATAAATTAAATAAAAATTTACCAGATTTACGAATCATAATAAATATTAAGCAGAGTAAATTAATTAAGTTTAACGTGGCCCAAGACCTGAATAAATAGGATTTTCAAATAATTTAAGCATAGTGGTGGGCGGGGTGTTAGATTTATAACGGTTATCTATTATTTAGGCGTACTTTAGTTAGCTCCAGCCGTTATAAGTGGATGAGAAAAATAAAATATTAACTTAGTGAACCATCTTCTTAATTACTGGAATTAACACGTGTCGCATCACTTTTGAGATTCTCTTCAATCTTCATCTTCTTCATCTTTTTCCTTTTATCATTTTTGAGATATTTTCCTTTTTTATTTGGTGTTAAAAAGAGCGAAGTGTGTGTTATTATATACACATGTACATATGTATATATAAAACTTGAATTTGATAAGTCTACAACTTGTAAACAGATATATTTTTTAAAAAATATATATGTTAATTAAGAAGTATATATAAATATATATATATATGCAATGTTGATTTGCAGGCTACAAATATGCAATATTGTAGTTATAATTTCTACAAATACATATATATGTGTTAATTTTTATGTTTAATATTTTTTTCTTAAATTTTTAATTAAAATTGATTTTTAAAAATTATATATACTACATATATATAAGTAGTGACTACAAGTATTCAATTTGCAGATTGCAGCTCCAGTATGCGTATATATATATATATATATATATATTAATTTTTATATTAATTGATTTTTATTAAATTTTTAATTAACTATAAAAAATGGTCTCTTTTTGTCTTAATCGAACTAGACCGAGAATTGTTTTTTCTAAAACCATACTGAACCAAATGAGGTGCAATATAATCTTTGGTTCAAACTTTTCCTCACATTCAGTTTTGGTTCCGTCTGGTCCAATTCCAAATTGATGAACACCTCCAAATGACGTAACATGTAACATACTAAAAATAGTGAGAGGTGTTGCGAAAATGTGATGTGAGATAATATGACATATACCAAAGCACATTGAGGTGTTTCAGGTATGTGATGTGACACAATATAACATACAACAAAACAAAACTGATAGATATTGTAGATATGTGATGTGACATAATATGACACCAGCCAAAAAATGTGGAGAATTGTTGTAGTTATGTTATATGATGCAGTTGGTACATACAAAATCACAATGAGAGGGTGTTCTAGGTACTTCATGTGATGCAATACAACACATGTCATGAAACGTCAATAAGTATTTTAGATTTGTGATATGACGTAGTACAACAGACAAATGACATATCAGGAGGTGATCTAAGTATGTGATATTATGTTATCCGATTCATCCTATGACACATCAAGAAGGTGTTCTAGGTACTTCATGTGATGCAATACAACTCATATTGTAACACACTTTGAGGTGCTTAAAGTACGTGATATGATGCAGCACGTCAAATTGGTGCATCACAAATTATTCTCACGTGCTTTTTAAAATGAATATGATGCGTGGTGGTGAACTATGAGGTCAATAGTTAGGAAAATCTTAGCATAAAAAAAACATTTTCTAAAAAACCTTATTTAGAAACTTCTTTAAAATTCCTCCTAATTGTCTCCCTTTTCATTTGGTAGGAAATGACATAGGGGAGACCATTGGTAGACAGAACCGTGGCCAAGGACATACCAACTAGGGCTGAATTTACCGAGCTATTTCAAGCCATTAAGGCTTGACAGCAACTGCGGTGCATAATCAGGCCAATAATTGTCAACCTCCTCCGCCTCCTAAGTGTCATCCTCTTGACCGTCCTATCTCCCAACATATTGCAGAATTTAAAAGAATGAACCCTCCATACTTCGACGATAGCCCCAATCCCATGGTTGTCGAAGCCTGGACCTAAGAAGTGGAGAAGCTCTTCACAGTTTTGGATGTGACAGAAGAGCAGAAGATTTCCTTGGTAGCTTTCATGTTTACTAGTAAAGCGGCCCACTAGTGGCGAGTAAAGAAGGATTTACTACCAACTCCCACCACTTGGGAAATATTTATGGACACCTTCTATGAGGACTTCTTCCCAGCCTATGTATGAGATAAGAAGGAAGAGGAGTTTATATAACTTCGACAAGAAAATCCAATGGTTAGCCAGTATGCAACTAAGTTTATTCAGTTTTCTAGGTTTGCTCCACTATTAGTGTCCACCGAAGCTTGGAAAGCCCGAAAATTCTTGAAGGGTTTTCACCCAGATATTTTTCATCGAGTTATCATGTCCAAGTCTAGTTCCTATGTTGAGGTGTTGGAAAATGTCTAGTTGGCCAAAGACATTATCTTGCCCTGCAACCAGTGCATCATCCATTTTCGCAGTCAGCAAGAATAGTAGTAGAAGAGGATATTCCCTGACTCTGACTCTAACTATTTAAACAAGAGACCCCGTGTTATTCTAGCCCCTACTGCTTTGCCCCCTCCTACTAGAGGCCCTTTTAGAACTTGTTCCCCTTACCAGCATTGTGGTCGTTACCATGGTGACTATCTTTATTGATCTCTAAACCACTCCTGCTACAAGTGCGAGAGTACACAACATGTTGTGAAGGATTGCCCACAAAGACCCAAGGACCTTGCCAGTCCTGTTGGCCAGGGACGTGTTTACCAACTGGATGGGCTAGATGTTCCTATCACCCCCGCTATCATTCAAGGTATGATTTCTGTTCATAATACCACCGCACGTGCTTTGATTGATATAGGTGTCTCTCATTTCTTCATATCTTATAAATATGCTCATAAATTAGACCTTAGGCCAGAACCCCTAGGAAATATTTTAGCTGTAAAGACACCCTCTAGGGGACTACTAGAAGCCTTTTGTGTGTATAAAAATTTTAAAGTAAGAGCCTAAGGGAAGGAACTCGCTGTAGATCTAGTATTATTAGATTTTTCAGGATTTGATATCATTCTAGGTATGGACTGGCTAAAAAAAATACAGAGCCATTATTGATTGTGAAATAAAAATTGTAGAACTATGTTCACTTAGGGAGTAAACTTGCTTTGTTTTATATAAATTATGTCAAATAAATAAAGAATGCTACTTTTCAAGAATTTTCGTTGCTTTGCTCACCTTGTGTTGGATAGGAACATGGATTTCAACCCAGTAGTTTCTTCAATCTCCATTATATACAATTTTTCCAACGTTTTTCCAAAAAAGCTTCTAGGTCTACCTCCCGAACGAAAGATAGAGTTTTCGATTGACCTGATCCCAGGTACCCAACCAAAACCCCTTATCGCATGAGCTTTGTAGAACTTGTAAAATTAGAACACTAACTTTTCAAACTGCAAGAACTAAGATTCATCTGCCCCAGTCATTCCCCTTGGGGTGTGCCTATTTTTTTTGCCAAGTAGAAGGATAGATCCCTTTACATGTGTATCGATTACCACAAACTCAATCAACTAACCATAAAGAGTAAGTACCCTCTGCCCCACATAAATGATTTG
>NW_019014660.1:2065393-2094235 GCF_000150535.2 Carica papaya | reverse complement strand
TGGATCAAATTTCAAATGATGTAAACACAAATACAGTTCCAAACCTGAAAAGTTTTAGCGGACCAGTAACAAGATCAAAGGCAAAGAAGCTTAAAGAGTTGCTCCAAGGTTTTACTCAAAAACATGTGGATGATGGGCTGGCCAATTGTAGAAAGTTCAAATATGAGCTTTTTGAATAACCCAAATTCGTAACTTTAATTGGATTTAAGTGATTTGGGATAATTTGGGCTTGTTTGAGTCTTATTGATAATGGATGAATAAGCCTTGTGTATGGGCTGGATTAGTTGAGTTGTTTTAAGTATTTTGGATTGTTTTATTTTAGTGTAAGTTAATGCCCATATAGTTAAGTATAACTCATTTTGGGCTTAAGTCTTGTCTTAGTATTATTACAAGAATGAGCCCATAACTATACGGTGCCACAAACAATTAGTGGTGTTGGTTAAGAAGATTGGAGTTACAAGGAGTTACATAACAATTACATGCCTATAATTAGCCTAGTTATTGTATTGTAACTTATCATTGATTTCTTTAGCTATAAATACCAAAGGAACTCTTCTTTGTGGACATCAAGAGTTGTAATCAAATATTTCAGAATTGAGTTGAGAGTGTTTTGGCTTTCTTTTCACTTTATACACAAGGTGTTGATTTGGAATACAATTGTTATCACTTGTATTTCAATTTTGATTTCCTATTTCAATTGTTCTTGGTGCTTGTTTGGATTGGGTTCAAGGGATACCATTTATCTTTCTTGGGTTCTCTTTAACTTCTACCATTTGGGTGATTGAACAAATTTGATTCCTTTTTTACTTATGATCTAAATTCTGTTCTAAACCGATTATGAGCAAGGGTCTTGGAGTTCTGCATCAGAGCTCCTACAACCCAATTACAAAAATGAGTTTTTCTTATTGCTTATCATTACTCACGGTATCCCAAACCTGATGAAAATATGAGTTTTGTCAAAGTTCACAACTGTTTTAGCATCGCAAGCTCGGGTAGCCCTTACCTCCACCCATTTAAAGACATAATCAACAACAAGCAGTATGTAGGAATTACCATAGGAAGAGGAGAATGGCCCTATAAAATCTATACCCCATATGTCAAAGATTTGAAAAATCAGGATAGGTGTTAGTGGCATTTGATCTTTATGGCCTAAGTTTCCTGTTCTTTGACAATTTTCAAACGTTTTGCAATACACATATGCATCATGGAATAAAGAGGGCCAAAACAGACCAGATTCCAACTCCTTGTGGGATGTTTTTCTTGGCCAAAACATCCTCCACAAGCATAAGAATGGCAAAATTTTAAAATGGAGGGTACTTCTATTTTTAAGACACAGCACCCAATGGTTTGATCTGCACAGTATTTTCACAAGCAGGGATCATCCCATACATAATATCTAGCCTCTTTTTTCTTGATCTTATCTCTCTTTGCTCGGGACAACCACCCATCTAGAAGTGTATTGGTAACTAAATAGTTAACGATATAAGCGTATCATGGTGTTGATTGGCAACCTGAGAAGAGATACGCATCCAAGAAATTGTCTTTTAGTAGCTATGGCTCTTCACTTAGTGGTAGACAGCTGAGGTTGTCGACAACAAGATTCTCCATACACTTTTTATCCTGTATTTTCAAGTTAAATTCCTGTGGCAAGAGTATCCATCGAATCAGCCTCGATTTATATCTTTCTTCTTGAGTAGGTACTTTAAAGGTGCATGATTTGAAGACACAATCACCTTATTGCTAAGCAAATAAGAACAAATTTTTTTCAAGGCAAATACGATAGTTAAAAGCTCTTTTTATGTGGTCGAGTAATTGATCTAAGTGCTGTCAAGAGTTCTTGAGGTGTAGTAGATCACATGAGGTTCCCTGCCTATCCTTTGCCCAAGGACTATACCCACTGCTTAGTTGCTGACATCACACATAATCTCATACGGCAGCTCCTAGTTTGGCAATTGCATGATTGGTGCTAACACTAGCTTCTTCTTAAGTATTTCAAATGTCTCCTTGCATGATGCATCAAAGTTGGAAACCACTTCCTTTTTATAGCAACCAGCATAGAGGTTAATCTTAGAGAAGTCTTTAATAAAGCGCCGATAGAACCCTACGTGTCCAAGAAAATATCACACTTCCTGTACACTCGCAGGATAAAGCAAGGATTTAATTACATTAATTTTTGCCTTGTCTACTTCTATCACTTTTGAAGACACCACATGTCCTAAGATTAATCCCTAATCTACCATAAAATGGCACTTTTCATAGTTCAAAACAAGGTTAGACTTAAGGCATTACTAAAGTACTTTTTTGAGGTTGATGAGGCATTCATCAAAGGAATTACTTTGGATCATGAAATCATCCATGAATACTCCTATTATATTCTCTGCAAAATTAAAAAAAATATATATTGACCATGCACCTTAAGAATGTTGTTGGGGTGTTGCAGAGGCCAAATGGCATCCTCCTATAGTCAAAAGTGGCAAAGGGCCAGGTGAAAGTTGTATTTTCTTAATCTTCAAGTGCAACAGGGATTGGATTAAAACATGAATAACCATCAAGACAACAGTAGTGTGTTCAACTGGCTAAATGTTCCAACATCTGAGCAATGAAAGGAAGGGGGAAGTGATCTTTTCTGGTTGATGCATTCATTTTATTGTAGTCTATACTCTCCAACCATTCTTCTATACTCTAGTGGATTAATACTCACCATCGTGATTTTCCACCACTGTTACTCATGTTTTCTTTGGCACCACTTACATCGGGTTTACCCATTTACTGTCTGAAATTGGGTAGATGAGTCCAACATTAAGAAGTTTCAATATTTCTTTCTCACAACCTCTATCATGGGTGGGTTAGAGTCGTCTCTATGCCCGTTTGCTCGAGTTGCTTTTTTCCAACAGTAGTATCCTGTGCATGCACATGGATGGTGATATCCCCTTTATATCAGCTACGGTCCATCTAATTACGTCCTTATGCTCTAGGGCACTCTAGTTAACCGATCCTCTTCTGTCCTGCTCAACTTGTTGTAAATTATTACCGGAAGGGTTTCTCCTTCTCCTAAGAATGCATACTTCAGATGTTCGGGCAATGGTTTTAGTTCCAACTTCGGTGCCTTTAAAATATAATGTTGAAGCTTCATGTGAGAAATAGGGAGATTGATATTAGATACATTACCTCTTTTGTGGTTTAAGTGTTTCTAATACAAACATTATTTCCTGCACATTCCTTTCAACAACAAAATCTTTTTCCAAAGTTCCTAAGCTTTTCACATTCAAATCATTATAGAGTATAATGTTCAACTTATCATCATAGCTTAAATCAAAGTATTTTTTACTTAGAGTATCTACAATATCAACACCATACACACAAGACACATCACTAGGATACTTTATATCATCATAAACATTATATTTTACAATTTCTCCATCAAACTCCATAAAAAGTGTATCGTCTTACACATCTATTCTCATCTTAGTCGTACTAATAAAAGGCCTACCTAGCAAAAGATTAGAAGAGTTAGAGGATTTTCCATCTTCCATGTCTAATACATAAAAGTCAGCAAGGAAAATAAGATTGTCCACTTGGACCAGTATGTCCTCTAGAACTCCCTCAAGGTAGACAACTGACCTATCTACTAGTTGAATGATGACACCGGTTCCCTTCAATAGACCAGTATTCAGCTTGGAATAAATGGATAGTGGCATTACAGTTATTGAGGCTCCTAAATCACATAGTCTTTTTTATATCTAAGGTACCTATCTTGCAAGAGGTAGCAAACATATCTTGGTCCTTGCACTTGGGGTAGTTTTCTCTGAATTATAGTCGAGACATTCTCCCCCACACTTACCTTTTCATTATAGCTCAACTTCTTTTTACTGGTGCATAGTTTTGTTAGAAATTTGGCATTCCGAGGTATCTATGTAATTTTGTCAAGTAAAGGGACGTTTTAATATAATTCAGCAAAATAATATAGTGAAAATTAGTTATGAGAGAGTTCCAGATAAAGAAGTAATATCAGTTTCAACTTGCAGGATTGATCATTGATCAAAGATAATTCCTACCAACTTTTAATAAACCAGTTCTAATTGTTGGAGATGCTCCTAACAGTCAAATCTTTCCTTAATCCTATACTAACCAAAAAATGCTCGTTGATTAACTCTTGCTAATAAACAATCCTGAAAACACTCCTAAAATTTAGTTTATTAATAGCATTAAAAACTAGAAAGACCCAATTCTAATCAATAAACTCAACCGCATGGTTCATTCAAACTATATTATATATCCTCTTAGTGTGACACTACTTTACCACTAATATTAAAACAACCTAAACAATTACAGATTTTGGAGTCTTGAACAGCAATATGCTATCATGCTATATACACAACGAGCCCTATTGGATAGATATCAGATACAATATTTGTATGCACAAAACAAGATATATAAATACTAAAGTTAAATAAGAATAAAAGTAAAATAATTTAATCTCACAATTCCAAAGTTGAAACTTCAATTAAATCTCTAACTAGAAATTGAAATGTTTAGTTGCTCATGTTGAGCTTGATACACCAACAAACCTTTTTAAGATCAATTGAAGAATGTACAGAAAAAATGATTGAGGTGGACAAAGTTTACTACTATCTTCTACTTTTGCATTGGGGGTATCATACCTTTTCTTCTTCTTCTCCTTTCTTTCTCTCTCTAAACTCTTGGAGGATAAAAGAATGGAATGGAAGTGATGAGGAAATAGTGAAGGGAGGGTCCCTATTTATAAAAATTGAGGACTGTCAGATTTGTGCCAAGTGAAAAAATCTTGTGAGGAGAGGGAAAGTCATTGGAAAAAGAAGAGATGTGATGGATGTGACCAATGGACGGACAACATGATGTGACGGCAGCATGAAAAACAAAGGCACACCACCTAATCGACGATGATACATCACCCAAGTTGGCTATGTGCACCGCCCGAGATAGCTGCACGTTGTCCCAGTCAGCCACGGGCGCGGGACCTTTCCCGCAGGTATTTTCCCACAGGATTTCCACATTTTCTCCGTTTTTCCTGAAAATTATTTTTAAATAACAACAAAATATATTTTTCTATGGCCAAATAAAATGATAAATTTTAAGAATCAATTAAATACAAAATTTAAAATATGAAATACTATATTTATCTAAAAATTAAAATTACGAAATATTTAAGGAGTTTAAGCGGCCTTATAAATAGGGGTTCGCTATTACAAATTAAGTGTAAAGGTTTTCAGGGTATTACATCTTATACATCAAACCGTCACGTTTAATAATACCATGTTTCACATCTACATAAACAACACCAATCTTGTAGGAGTTCATATATCATGGCCATATGGTACAATTATCATGTATCATACTTCACATAATCACATTTAAGTAATTAATCACCAAACAAGCACACCACCTAATCGACGATGATACATCACCCAAGCCGGCTGTGTGCACCGCCCGAGATAGCTGCACACTGTCCCAGTCAGCTGCGGGCGCAAGACCTTTCCCGCGGGTATTTTCCCAGTGGGTTTCCACATTTTCTCCGTTTTTCTGAAAATTATTTTTAAATAACAACAAAATATATTTTTCTACGACCAAATAAAATGATAAATTTTAAGAATCAATTAAATACAAAATTTAAAATATAAAATACTATATTTATCTAAAAATTAAAATTACGAAATATTTAAGGAGTTTAAGCGGCCTTATAAATAGGGGTTCGCTATTACAAATTAAGCGTAAAGGTTTTCAGGGTGTTACATCTTATACATCAAACCGTCACGTTTAATAATACCATGTTTCACATCTACATAAACAACACCAATCTTGTAGGAGTTCATATATCATGGCCATATGGTACAATTATCATGTATCATACTTCACATAATCACATTTAAGTAATTAATCACCAAACAAGCACATAAGTCCATGTGTCAAAATCATAGATATCCCAAATCATCGTTATAACACATTAATCACTCCAAAATCTCTCTCTAGAAAGTGAAAATGGAAGCAGAAATGAAGTGTGTGAAAATAAGGAAAAAGAGAGCCTTTAAATAGGCATGGAGGAAGCTTGGATGTGCACCACATGGCAATCATCCAAGAAGGGCAAGTGGTGGTGGGTGAGGAGTGGGGGCGGGTATGGGGTAGATCTTCTCCTCTTTTTGGTTTCCTTTCTTTTCTTTCTTTTCTATCTCTTATGTTATTTTATTTTATCTTTTTGAAAATTTATAATTATAAATTAAAGATAAAATCAAATTTAAATATATTAATAAATAAATACCAAATTTAATAAAATAAAACATGGAAAAAATTAAAATGCAAAAATATTAATAATTTAAAATACCAAGAAATTAATAATTGATAGAAATTTAAAATGACAATTAGGTCCAAATTAATAGAGTTTTAATCATAGGCTAAAGCGCAAAGATTCAAGGTGTTACAATCCCCCCCACCTTTAAAATTTTGGTCCTTTAAATTTGAAAATAATTTTGTTTTAAAAAAAACAAGTCAGAAAATTGGTCCTACATTTCTTTGTTTCTAACACACCTAAGATCTAACTAATAAGAGAGTGTCTTCCGAAATTCATGTGTCCAAATTATTTCATTCACTCTCTAACTATCAAGAATTAGTATGAGATTATGTGAAAGACGTTCTCTTTATACTCTCTAATTACGCCAATATACGCATTGTCTTTAAAGGTTTGGAATTCAAACCTATGTTTGGTGGGGTAATTTTCTGACTTAAAGGTATTATCTATGGACTTGATACAATATCTCTATAAAGGTTTTTAAGACTCTTTTTCATTTCTCTTTAGTTGGGTCAATATCCTACCAGGTCTCATATAACTAAATCGGATCGTCCCTATAAATTCACCAAGATTCGAATAATCTATGAAGTACCTCAATCCTTGATTTAGCCTCCCTAAAGGTCTTGTGAAATTTCCATTGCAAGTTATGGAGTCCACAATCTATATTAGTAATTCTTAGGGATTCATATTTCTTACCGATGATTATTAGAGGTCCTTGATCAAAGGGTCAAATAATAATTTGATTAAGGTTGATTATATTCTCTACCTATTTTAATCTTTCTAAGGCTAAGTACTACATCCTTCACCTCCCAAGTCTTCGATTGACTTATTATGCTTAGGCAAGGCCCTAAGATATAATTCGTGAATTTATCGTATTACTATTTTGGTTTGGTCAATTTGAAGAAGCATTCTTTATATATTTAATTGTGATGCGGAACTCCAAGACCCTTGCTTGAACCTTAAAACTCTTCAAACGGTTTAGAACGGAATTTAGATCACAAGTAAAAAAGGAATCAAATTTGTTCAATCACCCAAATGGTAAAAGTTAAAGAGAACCCAAGAAAGATAAATGATATTCCTTGAACCCAATCCAAACAAGCACCAAGAACAATTGAAATAGGAAATCAAAATTGAAATACAAGTGATAACAATTGTATTCCAAATCAAGACCTTGTGCATAAAGTGACAAGAAAGCCAAAACTCTCTCAACTCAATTCTGAAATGTTTGATTACAACTCTTGATGTCCACAAAAAAGAGTTCATTTGGTATTTATAGCCAAAGAAATCAATGATAAGTTACAATACAATAACTACAATTGTAACTCCCACAATGACTAGGTTAATTATGTGGTAATTACAATTGTAACTCCAACAATAACTAGGCTAATATGCATGTAATTGTTATGTAACTCCTTGTAACTCCAATCTTCTTAACCAACACCACTAATTGTTTTTGGCACCATATAGTTATGGGCTCATTCTTGTAATAACACTAAGACAAGACTTAAGCCCAAAATGAGTTATACTTAACTATATAGGCTTAATTAACTCAAACTAAAATAAAACAATCCAAAATACTTAAAACAACTCAACTAATCCAGCCCATACACAAGGCTTATTCATCCATTATCAATAAGACTCAAACAAGCCCAAATTATCCCAAATCACTTAAATCCAATTAAAGTTACGAATTTGGGCTATTCAAAAAGCTCATATTTGAACTTTCCACAATTGGCCAGCCCATCATCCACGTGTTTGAGTAAAAACTTGGAGCAACTCTTTAAGCTTCTTTGCCTTTGATCTTGTTACTGGTCCGCTGAAACTTTTCAGGTTTGGAACTGTATTTGTGTTTACATCATTTGAAATTTGCTCCAAGTCACCTTCTGATGCTCTTTGAGTATCTTAAGTGTTTTTAACCTTGTTTGCATCATCTTTTGCTAATATAACTACCTTAGACATTTAATAAACCACTTTATTTACATTGCTTAAATAATTACTGAAGACTTGTAGCCTCTATCATTTTGGCTTAGCTTAAACCCTTTCATTTTTCTTCCCATAAGTTCTAGATCAAATGATTTTCTCTCCACAAATAGAAACCTCCTTATTTAGGAGGACAAAATAGAGGTTGTCAAAACAGTTTGATAACGAAGTAGAGTATATAAGAATACCTTGCTTTAAATTGATAAAAACTAGTCTAACAGGGGCAAACATATCTAGGTGAACTATTTTTTTCAAATCTGATTCAAAAAAGGAAAAAAAAACAAATAAAACACTATTTATTTGTAATTGAGTGTGCATGAGGTCCATGAACTAGCTTATAATCATCAAGTAATGGCAGCCATTTAGCAATTGACCCATCTAAAAGTGCTAGTCTCATATAGGAGGTTGGTGAAAGATGTGAGCTGTAAATTAGATTCAAAAAAGGTAACAACTGAGGGAGCTTACACAGACAAGTGTGGTAGCTTCTAGTGGATTTCCATGTAAGGAATTTGGGAGTCCATTGATTGGGACCTTCTAAGTTTGGTGGTGAAGGCAGTGTTAGACACTTTTGGGCAGTGGTTAGAAAAGAATTGTTGATCTTTTAGGATTTTGTTAGGAAATTTAACAATTTATTCGTTAAAACCAATCCACTGCCAAGGCAATCTAATTGTAATGGATCAACTATCTCATTTACTCTTCTTCCTCTTTTAGGTATAAAGATGTCCTACTCCTAGTTTCGACCCATCAGGCTAGGCTGAGCATGTAGAGGATCATAAGGCACATGGCCATTTGGATCTCCTTTCTTGTTTCCTATTTCTATTTTCCCTCTTTCTTTTTTGAAGAAAATCCCTTCTGTTTCTCCTCCTCCTTTTAGAAGTTTGCTTCCTTAAATTTCTCCTTTTTACTCCCAATCGTACTGAGGAAATGAGAGCTCTTGAAGAGTTTCACCCTCAACTAGAAATACCTAACTCCATAATAACATACAATTTGATATCTATGATATTTAAATTATATCATATTTTATGTAATTAAAATATCACTTCTCTAAATTTATAATGAATTAAATAAATTATGTAATTAAGATTAAATTGTTTAAAATATATATTATATAACTCAGGCATGTCCCTAATCATTATAAACCACAAAAAGGTTTAATATCTAAAAACTAGTCTTGGGTATGGGAGCTCGCGTCTATTTGTCATTCTCTTAGAAAATAAATCTTCTTCCATTGGGCTTGCATGATTAAACAGTGCTAAGCTCAACAAGCAGGCCTCTCTTACCATTCAAAGCTCGATTATCCTGAAATCTAAAGAAAATAGACCTGAAGCTGAGTTGGGTCTCATCTTCCCTACCTGATCGAGACTCTCCCTTTACCACCTGCAACCTCTAGGTATGGTTTACCTCCATTCAACTGCAGTTTGTTATGAATCATTATATTGCAACTGAGATAGGATACACTAAACACTTGATCAAGGATTATTTTTCCTTTCTATTTTTTATGTAAGATTATTATAGTTTTCCATTAATAGATTAATGGTTTTAATTAATTTATTAAAAATGAGAGGATATTAGCTTATATATTATTTATATTATTACATACTTTAGTTTATTTTTTATTTTTGTAAACTCCTCATAGATATATAAGAGGATGTCATTATTAAAAATAATCAGAGAAGAATGGAAGTGATCTTAACTTCTTCAAAGATAAACCTTCTCTTAATTTTCAATTATTATTTTTTTGAGAGTTGTCAAATTCTATCACTCTCATACGAATTAGCTTAGTTCAAAGCATTTTGATCCTACTTTTGTATGGTTAAGATTAGAAGTGGTTATAAGGAGACAAAGGAATCATTTCTTATTCTCCAAAGACCCTCAAGAAGAAAAAAATTGTTGAGTATGTTAAAATGGCATAAGATTTTACTGTAATCAACTTGGCTAAGCAAATTGCTAATCTATTTGAACAAATGAGAAAATTTATATCTTGGATGGAGGATAAGTCTCGTAATGATTTTGATAGAAGCTCCATAGAGCCAACTAAAAGTGTTAGTACGAGTTTTAAAAAGAAGAAAAGAGAGTAGTCTCCTCAAAAAGAGGAAGAGGAGAGGTAGCCAAAACCTTTTAAGGTGGAGGCAAAAATTAATATTCCATCATATGATGGTTTGGTTGATGCTGAGTAGATTCTTGGTCAACTAGCTAGAGACTTATTGTGATAACCCAAATTTTTCTCATTCTAAGCTCTTATATTTGGTATAGTTAATTGTACATATAAATGCATGAAGAGAAATGTAATAAGGTTATGGACTAAGTTTTGAGTTAAACGGAGCAAAGATGGTGAAATTAGGGTTAAAAGGAACCCTTAGAAAGAGAACTTTCTCTCAGGTAGAAAATCAAGTTTCAAGGCTTGGGAATGCTTCTTGAGAGTAGAACGACATCGTAGAAGATAAGAAGACGTTTCAAGAACATGAGATAGTAATTAGATTAAGAATTAAGAAAGAAATTCCCTAAGAGAGGGAGAAAATCCCTTGAGAGAGGGAGAAAAGTCCCCTAAGTAACACAAAGTGATGTTTAGTGCTTGAAATACTTCTTGAGCCCAAGATTGATGGAATTTGGGGAAAGAGATTTGTAAGAAAAGAAAGACTTGTGTAGAAGAAACATTGAGAGAAAAATGCAAGGAACTGAAACCTTAGTGAAATAGTTCCCAATAAAGCTCTAATTTGACCCTTTTAGCTTGATTTATGTTCCGATACCAAAATACTTGGCATTTAAGGCTCAAATTTGGCTGAGAACTAGCCAAGACATTGAGGACGATGTGTATGGAACAAAAATGTCCATAGTGGCATGCACATGAAGGACAAATTTGACCTTTTGGGATTATTGGGCCATAAGTGAGCCAAATGGATCTGGATGAAGCCTAAACCAAAACCATGTGATAACACCTATTTGACGAACACGTGAAGCATAAATCAGCCCAAAAAGAATAAAAATTGAACAAGTTATGGAGTTTTGAAGTAAGGGTATGGACATGGGGCTAACTTTATTTGCGGTTTAGACCTTTTGGGACTTAAGTAAACCTTAGATATGCCAAATGCGGTCAATTTGGACAAATTTGGTCAGTAAGTTATAAAATCACTAAGAGCAAGTGAAGGTAAAATAGGTTGAAAATTTATAAGAATCAAGGGAATTATGGTTGTTTAAAGTGAAGACATGTGCATGGAGTGCAGTTTTGGGTCTTATGGGTTTAGGTGGGCTTAAGGCAGCCCAAAATAGCTTAACTGGAAGCCCCAATTTGGTATGGAAGCTCCAAGGAGGATAGGGCGATACATAAAGTCTAGATAAGGATGAAAGACTATAGAAGTACTTAAGGATGAAGGAAAGGGAAAAGAGGGTAAAAAGGATAAGCTTGAGGAATTGAGGTCCATGAAGGATGATCCAGTGCATGCTGAAAAACTCTATTCATGAGGTCCATGAAGGTAGCAAGGGTATTAGTTAACATAAACAACATCACCTTGAACTTGTACAGTCCATATCTACACCAAAAAGTGGTTTTCAGAATGTCTTCTTCTTTAACTCTTAGCTGGTAATATCCCGATCTGAGATTGATGTTGGAGAAAATCATGACTTTTTGTAATTGGTCGAAAAAATTATTGATTCGAGGTAAGGGGTACTTGCTTTTTATCGTTACCCATTTAAGTTCCTAGGAGTCCATGCATACTCTAAAGGAGCCATCCTTTTTTTTCACAAATAATCCCGAAGCGCCCCAAATGGAGTGGTTATGGCGACAAACTTTTGGCCAAGTAGCTTGGAAAGCTAGTTTTCCAGTTCTGCGAGCTCAACATGACTCACACAATAGGCAGGTCTCAAAATTAGTTGGGTTTCGGGTAGCAATTCGATTAAAAATTATACCTCTCGCAGGAGAGGTAGACCAAGTAGTTCAACAAGAAAACTCCCAAAAAGTTGCAAACAATCAGAATAGAATACACAGCAGGATCAACATCCATCTTCCTATTCAATTGTTAGGAAAAATAAAGTATATTTTATCTTTTTTTCGGGAATCGCAAGGTTATAGCTTTACTTTCACAATCAATAATTGCTATGTATTTTTCTAACCAATCCGTTCATAGAATAACATCAAATCCTGAGAAATATAAGAGTATTAAGTCTACAAATGTTTTTATTTCTGAAGCTTTTATCTTACAATTTTTATATACACAGTGAGCTTCTAGTAGTCCCCTAGAGGGAGTCTCTACAGTTAATATTTCTCTCAGAGATTCAAGTCTAATATCAAATTTACAAGCAAATGGATATGAGATAAAAGAATGAGTAGCACCTGTACCGATCAAATAGTATTCAAATAACATCGTAAGGTTTTAAAAGTGAATTATTCTAACCAAAATACTTACCATTTGGCTACTTTGTAGACCTATCTTAGATTATGAAAATAATTTATTCATTAGGAAAACAATACATTAATATAATCAAACAAACAAACATCATGCTAGATAATAGAAAAGATCAAATAAATCATGAAATGCTCAAATTTTCGTGTCATGCTTTGCAAAGTCATTATAACTTCCATCTCTGAAAGCAGATATAGATTTCCAACTACCCATGTGGAATGACCACATCAGATATAGATAATGACAATTGCTCAGGCACAATTCTGGTTGGCCAAACCATGGTACAATCTATGACCACGACCGAACCAACTATAGTGGTCATATAAGATATCTACAGTCATGATAGTACTTAGCCAAAGGTGATCCCTAATAGATATTCGCGTTACCACTCTCATCAGAGGGTACACCATCATTCACAAGGAGTAGTCTTCTTACGTCTTTTCAGACCAGATGGGGGAGAGGGACACAGATATCCCGGATAGTGCTAGGGGAACAGATACCCCTCAGAGATAAAAAGCCTAACGAGACACTTGATGCATTTTGCATGTCAGTATAGATACATACTTCGGACCATTAATGTTTCATTCTACTTTATCTCTTTTTTTTTGTTTCTTTTAGCTTTCTAGATAACAATACCGAGTTCATATTAATTTTTATTACATGCAAAACATCAAGTGTTTATAAATCACATAACATGCTTAAAAACAAGAATAGTTTAGCTTATAAGACTTCAAACACATAAACATGCAAAACGGGCAAAGTCATCATTATCATAATTTAATAATTTTTTTAAAAATACTCCTTAAGATGTTGAAAAAAATACTAAATTCCTTACCAAAACTTTGATATTTCCTCATTCACCATTCTTCTTTTCTTTTCCACCTCTCTCTAAATCACTCTCTCTCTATTTCTCTCTCTAAGTCTTGAAAAATGAAAGAATGGAAGTGTGGGGAAGAATTGGAAGGGAAGACCTATTTATATAAATTTGGAACCATTGGATTCGCGCTAAGTAGCAAAATCCGATGAAGAGAGAGAGGAAAAAGATGTTCAGCATGAACAATGAGGGAGGAAGGCCTCCTCCGCCAGTGCAGCGGCGTGAGGCGACAGTGGCGCACTACCTGAGGTGGCAATGGCCTACCTGGCACGCTGTAGGCTAGCTTGCAGGTGCACAGGCCACCTACTGCGCACGCAGGGCCAAGTTGCGCGAGGCACCGCCCGCGCAAGCCTTAAGTGCACGGGGCCTATCCGCACATGCTTGCTGTGCAGACGACATGCACACAATGTGTGGCGCCTATCTGCGCACGAGGTGATGTACGGACGAGCCTTCACACGACATGTCGAGCGTAGGGTCTGGCCCCGCACCACGTGAGTAGATGGGACGTACGTGCTGTGCGCATGCGTGCGGGCATCCCACGTGGGCTGTTGTCCATCCCCGCGAGATTTTCCCATTTCGCCGTTTTTCCGAATTTCCAATTTTTTTCTAAATAAATAAATAACATAAATGAAATTAAATTAGAAAAAAATTAAAAAAATTAAAAATTAAAATAATTAAAAATCGGTAAGATTCACGATTTACGATAAATAACATTCGGAGTAAATTAAATGAGTTCAATGCAGCCTAAAGGCCCAAAAAAATAGGAATTTTCAAATTAATTAAGCACACAATGAGCGGGGTGTTACAAGTAACCATAAAAGAGAGGGTTCTGGACACTCAGTTAAGTTTCCAAATGGGGAACATGGCTGCTCGCATGGATCATCTGGAATAGGGAGACAACCGCAATCGCGTCTGATGCCAAATAATACGGGAAGAAACAAGATCTTATGGTGATGAAGTTGGCGACATACAGGGAGGCCGTCGCGAAGAGGCAGATGGAGACCTCCATGACTTAAGTTCCATATATCAACTTTTAAGGGAGAAAATGATCCTGAAGCCTATCTTGAGTAGGAGCGGATGGCTGACTGCATCTTCAACTACCACCACTATAGTGAAGAAAAAAAGCTTAAGTTGGTCACCTTTGAATTTAGAGGCTATGCCTCAGTATGGTGGGATCAAATAGCCCTTCTCTATGAACAAGATGGGGACTTGTCAATTATGTGACATCCCATGTGCTAATTAAATCAAATGGGTGTTAGATACATATTCAGAATAACGAGTGTATAATAAAATTTATGTAGCGGAATAAAATTATTACAAATCCCTTATAAATACATATGAGTTCCAATACATACATATACTGAGGTCATAAGTGGCTGCAAAATACAAAACAAAACATAAGGGCTACTTCTTTAACTATGCTATTGAACTCATCAGAGTGCAGGAATAGTCATGCACTCAGATTTATGAATCTAGGGGATCCTCATAGACTTCTAAGGGTAGGTCAGCCTACAATTCCTCACTTTTTTCCTCATATGTGGGGCATGGAAAGAGTGAGTTTCATATGCTTAGTAAGAAAAATAATATTAAATTAACATCATAAGATTTCAAAAGTTAGTTATTTTAACTTACCATTTAACCTCTTCGTTTACCTATCTCACATTATGAAAAATTATTTATTTGTTAAGAAAACAATACGTTAATATAGATAACAAAACATACGTCATGACAGATAATAGAAAAAATCAAATAAATCATGAAATGCTCAAATTTTCGTGTCATACTTCACGAAATCGTCACAACTTCTATCTTTGAGGCCAGATACAGATTTTCAACTACCCAAGTGGAATGACAAGATCAGATACAAATATGACAATTTGCTCAAGCCCATTTCTAACTGGCCAAACCATGGTACGATCTATGACCACTGTCGTACTAGCCGTAGTGGCCTTAACAAATATCCATAGTCATGACATTAGATGACCCCTACAGAGAGTGTGATACCACTCTCGTTAGAGGGTACGCCACCATCCATTAGGAGCGGTCCTCTTACGTCTTTCTAGACCAGATAGGGAAGGGAAAAATAGATACCCCGAATGGTAAGAGGAACAGATACCCCTCAGAGATAAAAAATCTAACGAGACACTTGATACAATATGCATGTCCATACAGATACACTTGAGACCATACAGGCTTCATTCCACTTCTTTTTTTTTTATTTTATACTTTTTACTGTTACAGAATACATATTATATTTATTACATGCAAATTCATCAACTGTCTGTAATTCACATAGCATGCTTGAAAACAAAAATAATTTCACTTATCTAAACACAAAGGCATGCAAAACAGGAAAAATAACAATCATATTAATTTATTTTATCTAAAAATACTCCTTAAGACGTCGAAAGAAGTACTAGATTCTTTATCGAGACCTTGATGTTTTCTCCTTCACCGTTCTCCTTCTTTCTCTTCTTCTCCCACTAGACTACTATCTCTCTCTCTCTCTAAATCTTTAAAAAAATGAAAGAATGGAAGTGTAGAGAGCAATGGAAGGGGAAGAGTAATTTATAGAGTTTTGAAACTGTCAGATTCACACCAAGTGGTAAAATCCGGTGAAGAGAAAGGAGAAAAATATGCCTTGGCACGAAAAGCAAGGGAGGAGGGCCTCCTCCCCCAGCGGCAATAGCACGTCGCTTGAGGCAGCAGCAGCGCATTGCAGGCTAGCCTACAGGTGCACAGGTCTCCTGCCGTGAGTGCAGGGCCTTGGCGTGCTGGGCACCACCCGAAGGCTTGCTGCGAACTCGTTGCGCACAGTCTGTTGTGCCTGTCCGCAAGTAATGTGACATGCGGACGACTCGCCTACGCTCAACAGGACGCGATGCGAAACCCCAAGACCCTTGCTTGAACCTTAGAATTCTTCAATCGATTTAGAACGGAATTTAGATCACAAGTAAAAAATGAATCAAATTTGTTCAATCACCCAAATGGTGGAAGTTAAAGAGAACCCAAGAAAGATAAATGATATCCCTTGAACCCAATCCAAACAAGCACCAAGAACAATTAAAATAGGAAATCAAAATTGAAATACAAGTGATAATAATTGTATTCCAAATAAACAACTTGTGCATAAAGTGAAAAGAAAGCCAAAACGCTCTCAACTCAATTCTGAAATGTTTGATTACAACTCTGGATGTCCACAAAGAAGAGTTCATTTGGTATTTATAGCCAAAGAAATCAATGATAAGTTACAATACAATAACTACAATTGTAACTCCCACAATAACTAGGTCAATTATGTGGTAATTACAATTGTAACTTCAACAATAACTAGGCTAATTATAGGCATGTAATTGTTATGTAACTCCTTGTAACTCCAATCTTCTTAACCAACACCACTAATTGTTTGTGGCACCACACAGTTATGGGCTCATTCTTGTAATAACACTAAGACAAGACTTAAGCCCAAAATGAGTTACACTTAACAATATGGGCTTAATTAACTCAAATTAAAATAAAACAATCTAAAATACTTAAAACAACTCAACTAATCTAGTCCGTATACAGGCTTATTCATCCATTATCAATAAGACTCAAACAAGCCCAAATTATCCCAAATCACTTAAATTCAATTAAAGTTACGAATTTGAGCTGTTCAAAAAGCTCACATTTGAACTTTCCACAATTGGCCAGCCCATCATCCATATGTTTTTGAGTAAAAACTTGGAGCAACTCTTTAAGCTTCTTTGCCTTTAATCTTGTTACTGGTTCGTTGAAACTTTCCAGGTTTGGAACTGTATTTGTGTTTACATCATTTGAAATTTGCTCCAAGTCACATTCTGATGCTCTTTGAGTATCTTGAGTGTTTTTAGCCTTGTTTGCATAATTCTCCCTCCCCTCAAAAGGATTCGTCCTTGAATCAATTCCTTCTTAAAAGCGCATCAAGTCGAGGTATTGGGTGTCGGTATTTTACCGTTATTTTGTTGACGGCTCTACAACACACATACGCCAACTACCATCTTTTTTGGGTATTAATAAGACGGGCACTGCACATGGACTTAAACTTTCTCGAATGTGCCCCTTTTGTAAGAGCTCCTCCACTTGTCTTTGAAGCTCTTTGGTCTCCTCGGGATTGTTCCTATAGGCTGGTCCATTTGGTATGGCAGCCCCGGGAATGAAGTCAATTTGATGCTCAATCTCTCTCAAAGGTGGTAATCCTTGAGGTAGATTATCGGGAAAAACATCACTAAAATTCCTGTAAAACTTCAACTGTTACTTGGCAAAGAAGGGTCAAGTTCATTAGTTGAGAAACAAGCTTCCTTGTACATGAGTACAATAATTGGCTTATTAGAAAATAAAGTTTTCCTCACATCTCTCATTTTCTTTCCCTCATTCTTTTCTATGGTCAAATGCATCTCTCTTTCTTTTTCCTTTTGATCTTCATTTTTCCACTCTAATTTTCTCTCACTCTCTTTTCTTTTCTCTTTTTCTTTTTTTTTTTTTCTCTCGGTCTCTCTTTGTGCGAATTCATCATGGGACTTTTCAAATTTCATTTGGTCTTCAAAAACTTGTTTAGGGGTTAAAGGAAGAAGAGTATACTTTTTGCCCTCTTTTCCTACCATGTACCTATTGAGATACCCATCATGCATCACTCTTCTATCCCATTGCCATGGTCTACCCAGCAAAATATGACTAGCTTGCATAGGAACTACATCACATATCACCTCATCACTATACTTCCCAATAGTAAAAGGCACCCTCACTTGCTTATTAACTCTCACCTCCCCACTATTGTTAAGCCATTGCAGCTTATAAGATTTAGGATGTTTTGTAGTTTCCAACCCAGTTTATCAACAAATAAGGTACTAGCCACATTTACACAACTACCCCAATCAATAATCATGCTACACAATTTTTCATTCACTAGACATCTAGAATGAAAAATATTCTCTCTTTGCAACTTAACCCCCTCATCATCATTCCTTACTTGCATATTCAAAGCACGTCTAGAAACCAACAATCTACCTTCTATAGGCAAATCCCTATCACTACAATCCTCCACATCATTCTCATCATCTGTTTCAACACCATCACCACGCATCACCATTACCCTTTTATTCGGGCATTGAGATGCAAGATGACCAAAACCTAAGCATCTGAAACACTTGATATCTCCTAGGAGTTTGGGAGTTAGAAATACCTTTGTTTTTATTATCATTAGCATCTTTTGGCTTGGTTTTGTCATCTCTTTTGAATTGGACAGCCTTGTTATCTCCCCTCCAATTCGGTCTCCAATTGAAATTTTGGGCCGAGTAAGTGTTGGCTTGCCTTGTGTTCCCCTTTCTCTTTAATTGTCTTTCAATCTTTATAGCCATGTTCACCATATCATCAATCTCCACATAATGTTGAAGCTCTACAATATTGGCTATGTCTTTATTAAGGCCATTTAAGAACCTTGCCATAGTAGCTTCCCTATCCTCTTCAATATTAGCCCTTATCATGGCTATCTCCATCTCTTTGTAGTAGTCTTCTACTTCTTCTCTTGTATAAGGCCTTGCAATTTTTGATGTAAGTCTTTATAGTAGTGAGTAGGAACAAAGTGCCTTCTACTGATAGCCTTCATTTCGGCCCAAGTGGAAATAGATCTCTATCCATTTCTCCTTTTACTTGTGATGAGTTGATCCCACCACACAATGGCATACTCTCCAAACTCCAGGGCCACAAGCTTTAACTTTTTCTCCTCCGAATAATTGTGGCACTCAAAAATAAGCTCCACATTGTGCTCCCATTCAAGATAAGCATTTGGTTTTGATGCTCCTAATGTTTTTATCAAGATCGTTTCGACCCCTACCATAATTTCGACATTCATTGACCAAAGTAGCTTGGTCATCAAATTCTTCCTCCAGTTCCTCATCAAAAGGTGGTGTTGGAAGTCTTCTTGCCCCTGGATTGGTTTGGGAAGCTTCCCCTCTCATGGAATTTAACTCACGTTATTGTTTCTCTAGTTTCTCATTCATGTTGCCAATAGCTAATTGAATCCTCTCAAATTGTTGTTGCATTGTTTTGAGGATGAATTCTTGATCTTTTGATGTTCTTTCACTCCCTTGTGGCTCCATCTTCAAATCTGAAATTTTAATGACAAACAAAATAGATTGCAACCTCACAAATCACTCCCTCACGTGTTTACTCTCGTAGTATGGGCACTCGTGTTTCACTCAATTTTGGCTTTTACCCTCTTTTGAGCTCACACACTCTTGCTTTTTATCACTCAAGCAATCTTTTATAACTTAATACAAAATGGCCAATTCAAACAACAATTAATTATCACTATGTACTCAATTTTAATTAAAGATAACAAAGAATTCCTAAAGAAACAAGATACACGAATTCAACTCTAAAAGCAAACTAGAACAATCTAAACAATGAAGAGCACACACTTGATAAAGAGATAAGTGTATGATGATTTTTATGTTAATTAGGCAACAACAAATCAATATTATTACCTCAAGATGTAATAAGAAGCAAATGGGCAGAAATATTAAATGAAAACTAAAGATGCAAGAAAATGAAAATGGTGAATATGGAATTTAATGCGTGAAACTATTAATTCTCTAATAGGACCACAAATTATCACCCAAAATACTCAAATTAAGTGAAACAAACAGTTTTGGATGAAAACAAACTCAATTGAGGTGAGTTATTTCCAAACAGCCCCAAAAATTACACAAACAATCTCAACCAGACAAACAGCCTTGAAACGAGTTTCCCTTTTAAATTTTAAATGTATTTGAATATTATATGAGATAAATAAAACAGAAATAACAGTAGCTATGTCAATTACACAAGGTAGAATATGTGGAAATATTTTTTGCACAATTAAGCAAATTTGGCTAATATGATTTTTTTGTTTTGCTGAATGCAAATTTGTCTCTTTTTTTTTTGTAAGAAATAATGAAAATAAAGACAACAAAATAAGGATAGACTAATTTACTTGGTGAACCAATGCTCTGATACCGAATGATACAGAAACCCAAGACCCTGCTTGAACCTTAAAACTCTTCAATCGGTTTAAAACGGAATTTAGATCACAAGTAAAAAAGGAATCAAATTTGTTCAATCACCCAAATGGTGGAAGTTAAAGAGAACCCAAAAAAAATAAATGATATCCCTTGAACCCAATCCAAACAAGCACCAAGAACAATTGAAATAAGAAATCAAAATTGAAATACAAGTGATAACAATTGTATTCCAATTCAACACCTTGTGCATAATAAAGTGAAAAGAAAGACAAAACACTCTCAACTCAATTCTGAAATGTTTGATTACAACTCTAGATGTCCACAAAGAAGAGTTCATTTGGTATTTATAGCCAAAGAAATCAATGATAAGTTACAATACAATACCTACAATTGTAACTCCCACAATAACTAGGTTAATTATGTGGTAATTACAATGTAACTCCAACAATAACTAGGCTAATTATAGGTATGTAATTGTTATGTAACTCCTTGTAACTCCAATCTTCTTAACCAATACCACTAATTGTTTGTGGCACCATATAGTTATGGGCTCATTCTTGTAATAACACTAAGATAAGATTTAAGCCCAAAATGAGTTACACTTAACTATATGGGCTTAATTAACTCAAATTAAAATAAAACAATCCAAAATACTTAAAACAACTCAACTAATCCAGCCCATACACAAGGCTTATTCATCCATTATCAATAAGACTCAAACAAGTCCAAATTATCCCAAATCACTTAAATCCAATTAAAGTTACGAATTTGGGCTGTTCAAAAAGCTCATATTTGAACTTTCCACAATTGGCCAACCCATCATCCACATGTTTTTGAGTAAAAACTTGGAGCAACTCTTTAAGCTTCTTTGCCTTTGATCTTGTTACAAGTCCGCTGAAACTTTCTAGGTTTGGAATTTTATTTGTGTTTATATCATTTGAAATTTGCTCCAAGTCACCTTCTGATGCTCTTTGAGTATCTTGAGTGTTTTTAGCCTTGTTTGCATCACAAGTCCTAACCCTTCGCCATGTGCGCAGAGGGGATGTGCGCACTATGCGCACATCCCGTGCGTGCATGCGTGCGAATTGGACATGTTCGCTGTGAGCACGTCCCGTGCGTGCATGAGTGCAGATGGGACATGCTCGTTGTGCGCATGTCTCATGCGTGCGTGAGTGTGGATGGTGCGCACGTCCCGCAGCTACTTGAGGAACACGTGATAAGGAGTTTTGAAGTAAGGGTATAGGTATGGGGCTAACTTTATTTTCGGTTTAGACCTTTTGGGACTTAAGTAAACCTTACATATGCCAAATATGGTCAATTTGGGACAAATTTGGTCAGTAAGTTATAAAAATCACTAAGAGCAAGTGAAGGTGAAATAGGTTGAAAACTTATA
Organism: Carica papaya; assembly: GCF_000150535.2. The sequence goes on along the minus strand of NW_019014660.1, from coordinate 2,072,253 downwards.
AGAATCAAAGGAGTTATGGTTGTTTAAAGTGAAGACATGTGTGTGGAGTGCAGTTTTGGGTCTTATGGGTTTAGGTGGGCTTAAAGCAGCCCAAATTAGCTTAAATGGAAGCCCCAATTTGGTATGGAAGCTCCTAGAAGGAGGATAGGGCAATACATAAAGTCTAGATAAGGATGAAAGACTCTAGAAGTACTTAAGGATGAAGGAAAGGGAAAAGAGGGTAAAAAGGATAAGCTTGAGGAATTGAGGTGGCAACGTCATAATTTGTCCCCTAAACCACTCTTGGCTGACGCTTTTGGGTTCGCTACCCTAAGGAGGACTTGGTCTTGAACGACGAATTCAAGGGGTCTCCTACAATTATCAGCGTAACTTTTCTCCTGACTCTGGGCGGTAGCCAAGTTCTTACGAATGAACGTGACCTTCTCAATAGTCTCTTAGAACAAATTTGGTCCCAAATGACGCTGGTTTCCAACTTTACTCCAACAAGTGGGAGATTAGTAGGGTTTACAATATAGAGCTTCATACGAAGCCATGCCTATATTGGAACGATAATTGTTATTATAAGCAAATTCACACAGGAAAATATACTCATACTAGTTATCGCCAAAGTCAAAGACGCAAGCACACAACATATCTTCCAATTTTTGGATAGTACGTTCCGACTGATCATTAGTTTGGGGATGATAAACCATGTTGAAGTACAATCCAGACTGAAGAGCTTCTTGAAAGCTGTTCCAAAAGTGGGAGGTGAATCAAGAATCTCGATCGAACACAATGGATGAGGGAATACCATTGAGTTGAAAATTTTAATCGACATAAAGACGGCTAATTTGCTGGTGGAGTCAGTGGTCGTGATGGGCAAGAAATGGGCAGTTTTGATCAGCTGTCAACGATGACTCTAATAACATTACAATCAGAACAAGTCTTGGGTAGTCCGGTGACAAAATCCATGCTTAAATGTTTCCACTTCCATTCCAGAATCGGAAGGCCCTGTAACAAACTACCGATTCTGGTGTTTTGCGATAATCCTCTGACAAGGCATTGGGAGACGTAGTTAACAATATCCTTCTTCATTCCTGGCCACCAGTATTGGCGCTTCAGTTCTTAGTACATCTTGGTACTCCCAGGATGGATTGAGAGTTAAAAGGCATGAACAGCCTTGAGAACATCTGTCCTAACAGTGACGAGAATCCAAATTTGGTTCCAAAATCTGAACAACCCATTGTCTGAGATTCTGAAATCGGGAAATTAGTCAAAAGAGAACTTATTCAAATTCTTGGTGATTTCCAGGTCTATGGACTAAGCTTCTTAAATCTTCATGAAAAGATCAAGCAAGACTTGGATCTAAGCAAGATAGGTATCGTTGCTATAATAGCTGAGGCAAGTGACGACAATTCCACTCATGGAATTTCAACTGTTGGGATCCATAAGTGACCACTCTACCATGCTGCATCAAAACGCATCCCAAGCTGATATGAGTTGCATCATAATAGACCTAATCTTCTAGTGTTGTCAGGGAGAATCAACACCGGAGTAGAGGTAAGACGACACATTAATTCCATAAATCTCTCACTACATTCGTAATTCTAGACAAATGGTATGCCTTTTCGAGTGCGTCGAGTCAACAGAGCAGCAATCTTAGAAAATCCATCGATGAATTGCCGATAGTAACCTACCAAGCCAAGAAAACTACATACCTCAGTAACATTAGTGGGCGGATTCTAGTTGATCACTACTTTAACCTTAGCTAGATCCATGAAAATTCCTTCACTCGAAATCACATGGCCGAGAAAGGAAACTCGATCCAACTATAAGGAGCATTTGCTAAGTTTAGTATACGGTTGGTTCCGGTGAAGTGTCCGCAACACTTTAGACAGGTGGACAACATGTTCCTTCGGTCTCTTGGAGTACACTAAGATGTCATCAATGAATACGATGATGTACTGATCCAGTGCATGCCGAAAAACTATGTTCATGAGGTCCATGAAGGTAGCAAGGGTATTAGTTAACTCAAACAACATCACCCTGAACTCGTACAGTCCATATCTACACCAAAAAGTGGTTTTCAGAATGTTTTTTTCTTTGATTCTAAGCTGGTAATATCCCGATCTGAGATTGATCTTGGAGAAAATCATGACTTTTTGTAATTGGTCGAAAAAATTATTGATTCGAGGTAAGGAGTACTTCCTTTTTTATCGTTATCCATTCAAGTTCCTAGCAGTCCATGCATACTCTGAAGGAGCCATCCTTCTTTTTCACAAATAATACCGGAGCGCCCCAAGTGGAGTGGCTAGGGCGAACAAACTTTTGGCCAAGCAGCTTGGAAAGCTAGTTTTCCAGTTCTGCGAGCTCAACACGACTCATGCAATAGGCAGGTCTCAAAATTAGTTTGGGTTTCGGGTAGCAGTTCGATTAAAAATTTTACCTCTCGCGGGGGAGGTAGACCAAGTAGTTCAACAGGAAAACTTCCAAAAAGTTGCAAACAATTAGAATAGAATACACAGCAGGATCAACATCCATCTTCCTATTTATTCAATTGTTAGGAAAAATAAAATATATTTTATCTTTTTTTCGGGGATCGCAAGGTTATAGCTTTACTTTCACAATCAATAATTGCTATATATTTTTCTAACCAATTCATTCCTAAAATAACATCAAATCCTGAGAAATCTAAGAGTATTAAGCTACAAATGCTTCTATTTCTGAAGCTTTTATCTTATAATTTTTATATACACAGTGAGCTTCTAGTAGTCCCCTAGAGGGAGTCTCTACAGTTAATATTTCTCTCAGAGGTTCATGTCTAATATCAAATTTACAAGCAAATGCATAGGAGATAAAAAAATGAGTAACACCTGTATCGATCAAAGTCTTGGCATAAGTATCATGAATAGAAAACATACCCTAGATAAGGACAGGAGTGGGGAGGGCACCTGGTTCATATAGGTGGTACACACGACCCTGAGCTACAGGTTTGGCCATGTCCTTTGGCTGCTGAGGGCAGTCCTTTATAAGGTGTTGGGTGCTTCCGCACCGATAGCAAGTGTAATTGAAACATCGATAGGGTAGATCATCATGCGAGCGACCATAATGCTGACATGGTTGGGAAAGTTGAGCAAGTTGTCAAGTAGGTGGAGGTAGAGCAGGGGAGGGGCAACTCAGATTCGTTTATCGGGGTCGCTAATTATTGGGTTGAGTAATCTTCTTTTGAGTTGTTGGGGTTATTATTGTTGGGTAAGAACTCGGGCAATACGTTGGTGCTTGGTCGAGATGAGGTCTTCAGCCAACTAGGCATGTTCTAGCACCTCGGCATAGGAGCTAGGTTTCAACATTGCAACTTGGTCATAAATATCGGCACAAAGGCCTTTTTGGAACTTCCTAGCTTTATAGCTTTTAGGGGTGACCATAAGAGGGACAAACCTAGACAGTTAGATAAATCAGGCCACATACTGGGCAACCATCAGGTTTCCTTGGCAGAGGTCCTAAAATTCCTCCTCTTTTTCTCAGACATAGGCTGGGAAAAAGTTGTCACAGAATGCGTCTATGAAAACTTCCCAAGTGGTAGGGGTCGACATGACTTCCTTCTTAAGTCACCACCAGTGTTCTGCTTCACTGATCAACATGAAGGCTGCTAGGGGAACCTTTTATTCTTCGATTAGGTCTAAGACAGAGAAAAGCTTCTCTATTTGTAGGATCCAGGCTTCGGCTACTAAAGGGTCAGGCCAACTTTCGAAGTGTGGTGGGTTAAGTTTCCTGAACTCCGCTATGTTATGAGAGATGGACCTCTCAATTGTTCGCTACTTTGGGGCAGGGTATTGACAGGGGTTGGCTTGGTTATGTCTAACAGCTGCAGTAAATCCTTTGATAGTTAAGAAGAGTTGGGTAAACTTAGCCCTGGATGGATGGTCTTGGGCATCGGGTCTTTTGGTACGTTCTACTGAAGGTCTTCCTCACGTCATTCCTATAAAAGAAAGGAAGACACTAGTTGGTGGTCTAATATTTTTGGAAAAGATGACTCATTTTTCCTAGATATCCCAAAGGTATTTCTATATGCAGTCTCAGTTGTAAGGGATTTGTTCCGTGTAACTACTTTAATACCATTTGTGACATCCAAAATACAATCTAAGGCATGATGGTGCTAGATATATAAATAGATTTTGAGTGCATGATAGAAATTATATGCATCGAAGCAAATTAATATAAATCCCTTACAAAATATATGAGTTCCAAATACACATATATAACTTAGCCCAGAAGTGGCTACAAAATATAAAATATCAAAATACAAAAAGGATCATTTATATCATTATGCTATTGGGCTCATCAAAGTGTAGGGACAAATCATGCACTCAAGGTTTGCGGATCCACAGGATCCTCATAGACTTCAAGGGGTCAACAAACAGTTCTTCACTATTTTCCTCATCTAGGGGGCATGGAAAAAGTGAATTCCATATGCTCAATAAAGAAAATAATATTTAAATAACATCGTTAGAGTTAAAAAGTAAATAATTATATCATAAATACTTACCATATGGTCATGTTAGAGTCCTATCGTTCCTTATGAAAATAATTTATTTATTAAGAAAACATTATACCATAGTCACCACAATCAAATCAAAATCATACTTGACAATAGAGAAAATAAAATAAATCATGAAATGCCTAGATTTTCATGTCATAACTTACAAAGTCATTCCGACTTCCATTTTTGAGGACAGATACGGATTTTTGAATACTTATGTGGAATGACTAGATCAGATACAGATAACGACAATTTGCTCAGGCACATTTTCGGCTTACCAAACTATGGTATGACTATAACCACGGTCGTACCAACCATAGTGGTCCTATCAGATATTCTATAGTCATGATAGTACTTAGCCAAAGGTGACCCTTAACAACTATTCATGTCACTGCTCTCATCCGAGGGTATGCCATCATCCACAGGAAGACGTCCTCTCAAGTCTTTGTAGACCAGATGGGGGAGGAAAAAACATATGCCCCTCAGAGATAAAAAGCCTAACGAGACACTTGATGCATTATGCATGTCAATACAAATACATATATACTTCGGACAATTCAGACTTCATTCTATTTTTTTTGTTTTTATTTCCCAGATAACCTTATCGGTTTATTATTATTTTATTTACATGCAAATCATCAAGTGCCTACAAATTACATAGTATGCTTGAAATCAAGAACAATTCACTTTATTAAAAACTATTAAACATAAAACATGCAAATCGCAAAAAATCACAGATTCATTATTTTAATTTTCTAGAAATACTCCTTTAAACATTTAAAGAAATACTAGATTCTTTACCGAAACCTCAAATTTTTTCCTCCTCTCCTTCTCTCCTCTCTCTAGATCACTCCCTCTCTCTCTAAACTCTTGGAAAGTGGAAGAATGGAAGTGATGAAAAAATGGGAGGAAGGGCCCGTATTTATAAAAAATGGGGGCCGTCGGATTTGCACCAAGTGGCAAAATACAGTGAAGAGAGAGAGTGTTGAAATAGGAAGATTGATTTAATGTGGCACAAAAAACGGAGGAAAATGTTTTCCTCCATCGGTAGTGGTACACCCCAAGTGGCGGCAAACTGCTCAAGGAGGGGGGCAGCACATTGCCCGAGGCAGTAGTGCACCTCACTCGGCCTACACACGCTGCAGGCTTAGCCTGCAGGCGCTGGGCTACCTTGCCGCACGCGAAGCTAGCGTGCATGTAGGCCCCAGGCATGTAGGCCTACTACTTGGACAGAGCTTGCGTAGTGTGTGGCGCTTGGGCCCCTGTCCGCGCCCGATGTGATGCGCGCGGACGGGCCTATTTAATCGTGACATGACTTGCACGCAGGTCTGGCCCCGCGCCTTGCACGGATGGGACGAGCCCATTATGCGCCCGTCCAATGCCTGTCGCGCACAGTGCCTATGTGGGCCTCTCCTGCGGGTGTTTTCCCACGGGATTTTTCCCCTCTTTTTTCTGTTTTCTCCTGAAAATTAATTATTTTTTAAAAATAAATAATAATAATTAAATCAAAATAAAATAAAATAAAATTAATAATAATAATTGAATAAAATCAAGACAAAATCGGCATAAATCAAAATTATGAATTATGATATAAAGTTGCAAAATAAATTTAAATGAGTTTAGTGTGGCCTGAAGGCCCGAATAAATAGGGTTTCTAAATAAAATTTAGCACAATGATGAACGGGGTGTTACATCCACCATCTACTTTTCGAAGAAAAATTTAGAGAGAGAAAGAAAGCAAAAAAGAAAGAAAAAGAAGTAGGAGTTCCCAACTTCGTTCAAGGATCACTAAGAGCCCTTCTCTCCTCCTCCCAAAAAGACAAATCAAGCTAAGGTTTTGGTAAGATATCTTTTGATATTTTCTCTTACATTCGTAAGTGAGTTTTCTAGATAAGCTACATTGAAGATTTAAATGATCTTGATGCATGAACAAAAATCTTGGTTGATTGTTAATTTATTTGAGCATGAAAACATAGAATAATATGCATGTTTAGTACAAAACATGATGATTCAAAGCTTGTGTGGGTTTTGCCCTTTGCCTTGCCTTTGGTAAGGTGAAGAGAGTCATTCTTTGGGACCTTGGCTCAAGGGGATGTCTCGACGGCCAAGTTCGGATAAAATGGGCCTTGGGCAAGATATATTACTAGATCCCTTACTGGGTTTTAAATATGTGACCGTTATGAATAAAAAAATAGAATAAAAAAAGAAAAAAAAGAAAAATATGTTTAATTGTTGTGTCTGAGGAGTTTCTGTCTCCTTTTACTCTATATCCAAAAATGTTGGTAAACCACTCCCTGTGATTGAGATGAGCATTCCCTCTAAAAAGAGTGGATTCCAAATG
>NW_019014660.1:1943523-1958165 GCF_000150535.2 Carica papaya | reverse complement strand
AGAAAACTACCAAGATGTGATCACTTTCCAAAATCACAAACCAAAGAAGGAAAAAATTCATAAATGAGAATTGCTAAACTTTCTTTATTACTGTTAAGAGCTGAAATTTTTTTCAGATAGTATTTTCAAGCGAAGCCTCTTTCTTGTGCAAATCAACTGGCATTTTTCAACCTCAATAATAGCATTGTTTACAATTATCCATCACTTTGTAACTACTTTTGTGCAATCAAAGTCACAATATCTTTCACAATTTTCTCAGTTACCTTGTCTGTTGTCTTTTTATCATCAGTTGGATGGTTAGTGGTGATCTCTTATGCTCCCTCATTTATTAACCTACTCATATTAGTTGGATAATTAATCATAATGACATCATTTTGCTCTATAGAAAGTAGGTCATGACAATGGTAGGCTATACATAACTTTGATCTTGGAGGGATATGCATGACGATGTTATTGCCTGCATTAAAGATGGTAGGTCATGACAATATGGTAGGCTATACATAAACATTGATCCTGGAGGGAAATGCACGACAATATTATTGCCTGCATTAAAGATGGTATGAACTTAGTAACACAACTTTCAAGAAGACTCCATTCTAATTCATGATTGTGAAACCTTATCATTATCTCTTCAAAAATTGTGCAAAGCGGAGAGAGCAACTCTACCGAAATGTGATCATTTTCTTGTAAAAGAGTGGTATAACTGCTTCCATGTTCAAGAGAAGACTTTCCTTTGAGGTTTGGTAGACTTAAAGAGGTGCTTGAATATTTCTATGACTAAGTCAATCAAAATCCAGCATCACTAGATATAGTCTAATCTTACTACCCTTTCAATAATCAAGATCTAACATGTGATTGCTTCGTCTGGTGAGCTAATTTTTTAAATGTAAAAGCAATTAGCTCAAAGATTTTTTTCATTTGCGCATCAATATAAGGAATATTTGTTGTAGTCATTCTGGTTAGTTTACATGTGCAGTAAGCAAATTCATGTTTCACATTGATATTTTGAGTACTTTTGAAGTTTGTCAGTGACCAAGGCTCATAATAATAGATAAAGAATGTATTGTATCAACCTTTTTTTAAAATAAAAGTTAATTACATTCAAAAGCTCCGAAAGGATGTATCCCATATTCAATGGTTACAAATCTATCAAAACATCTATAAGGTTTCCACGGTCCTTGCTAGATTAAAATGAGTGACTCCTTAACAAAAAGCTTAAGGTATAGAACTAAGAATCCCAAACTAAAATTCAATGCTCTCAAAAGCCCCTCTATTTCTCTCTTTCTATATCGCTTAAAAGATAGTTAGTGGGATAAGTCTTAATCTCTTATACTCATTAATTCCTCTCCATGTATATGACTCCTCTTTCACTGATCTAGTTATCATTCAATTCAACCCCAAAACATTTGTGAGCCAAATTCCACAACCGGTATGCAAATGGACACTGCAAAAGGATATGATTACAAGACTTAGTTTCTCTCTTGCGCATATAGCAACTATTCAGTAGAATTTTCCCCCTCCTTATAAGCTTATACAGAGTTAGAATGCATTTCCTGACAGCCTCCCAAGTGAAGAAGGTTATCTTGGGGTTGCATCAACTTAGATGACTCTTGATCTACTTTTGGGAGAGAATACTTAACTTGATCCAGAAGTCAAAGTTCAATTGTCAAATCAGGAAGGTTTGAAAGCATGTAATCAATATCCGCAAGCACTGTTCAAGCCCTTTATTGGTTGATGATATTACTAGAATTACATTCATTTTCTCTTCCATCAAGCTAATTAGAAGATTTAACTTGCATTTTAAACCAAATGATTTGAGTGCATGAGCAAACATTAACTCGCTTGGCTAAATAGTCTGCGCAAAAGATGAATATGGGTGTGAATTTGACCATATTAACCTTAGAAGGGAAAGGATATGCCAAAAACCTTATGAATCAGTCTGGAGGTGGTTGAATCCGAGTAGTTGAATTTGATTAAGTCAAACAGATTTGAATTGGTAAACAGAAGGTATCAAAATTCTGAAAGCCATGCACAATGGTTGGCGTGTGGGAATCACACATGAGTTTTTGGTGGTCTTCCAATGTCGATCTTTCATTTGACTGGACGCCTTGGTTCAGGCTGGTATCATTGTCACTCGCCACGGTAGGGAGGAAGGAGATCTATTTATTGAAGAGGTGGTCGAATGATTTTCTGGCGAGGGAGGTGGATTCCAATGACAGTAGACATTGAGGTTGGTGGAGCCATTGTTCAGACCCTTCTAATGCTGATGGACTTAGCATTAGCGCCCACCTCCATGTGGTGGCTAGAGAACGCTTTGCAGTCAAATGGTTTCTGTCCTTGTCTCTTGTGCATTTATTGTTTCATTTTAGTTTATGTTTTAGTATTTGTTAGGTTACTGTTTTTGGTAAGTTGTGAAGTTTGGACAAAAATTATGGTAACAAGTTAGGATATGATATTAATTGATGTAGGATAAAGAGAACTTGAACACAATTCTTGGAGAATGTATATTATGAACCAAATGTTGGAGAACTCAAATCTCAACAATTAAATCAGCAACTCAATGTTCATACAATAATCATATAACTACATCAACAATTAAACATAAGTTACAATAGTTTGGTACCTACCAATCTCTTTCTTTTTGCATAAATTTCTTTTCTTTTTTTGATAAAAGAAGAACCGTTATTAAGGAAGAGATGGAAGGAATTATAGAAGTGGAGAATGAGACATCCTCCTCAATACAAAAACAAACATAAAAAGCTCAAAATAACTGCCCAAATATCCAATTCTCTTTTCTTTTCTTTTTTCTTTGGGTCAGTTAGTATTTCACATTTGTTACTCTTAAATGTTAAAATCATATTTATTTGGGGAAAAAAATGTTAAAATCATATATTATAGTCTTAGAGGCAAAAGGAAAAATTTATGAGGAAAAAGAAACATCAAATTTATGAAAGGATAAAATATCCTCCACTGGAAATCAGAAGGTACAGAAGGCATAGCAAAATGCATTAAGATATGATAGAAACCAATCTCTTACAAAGTAGAGCTGTAAATAACTTTGATTATGAGATCAATGTTTACAAACTTGTAAGAGGCGTAATATTCTTTTTGTGATTGGATATTCCTTTTGTTTGTCTAGGAGAGAGGCATTGTCTCACTTAGATTATTTTGGAACTTGCATTTTCAAGCCTTATCTTGTGATGGAGATATATTTATATCCAGCAAAATAAATCCTTGACACAATTATTCCCATCTTTATTTTATCATGGATTCTACTTGTAAATATATCTTCACCATGATTCTGGCACATTCTTGAATATAATATTTCTTATTTTCTAAAATGATCAAATCAAGTTTTTATGCTCAGAATGCCAATGAAGGACCTTCTCGAATGCAAGCGTCCGACTGCATGGATTGAGTTTGAAAAGGGCATGATTGATGAGGTACACAAAAAGCAGACATGGAAAAGTTACACTTTCTATGTCTTTCTTGCATAAAATCTCCACACAGTAACATAGGTAAGTGTTCTCTTAAAACATTTAATATTAAAATGTAAACCTTAAAATTTTACTTTTCCACTGCATTTTAAGTGCTGTGGAATTTCAAAAGCCATAATAAAAGTTGCTTGGCCTTTTTGGGGGTGTTTAGATTTGCAGAATCTGCTTTTGGGTTGTTTTTCTCTTTTTATCTGAGTGGTTGTGTGAAGAGAGAGCATAATGCCGTGAAGTTGCAGGAATTGTAGCCTCTTTGTAATTCTCAATTTCAAACCCATAACAAGATCCTAAAGTAGTAGTGACAAAGACACCTTTTGATTTATAAAGCTTAGGCCCACTCTCTATTTGAAAAAAAAAAAGAGCTTAGAAACACTCTCAAATCGAGTTCTGTATAACTTCCTCAGATGGAGGAACAAACAGAAGGACTTAATTGCATTATTCAAATGTATCTTTGATGGTTCAACACTGACTTCCCTTAGCGTTTGAGGATTGCTCTCTTAGACCAAATGGTGTTAAGTTACAAGCTCTTATGCTCCTTTACAAACAGTTCCATTTGACATCCATTTGAAGTAGTTTTCGCTTTCCATCACGTCTATTTTCTTACGATCCTGGTATTGCGAAACTGGAAGCTATGGATTGTAAGCTCTGATCAAAACTTAGGATCAGATCCTCCTAGAGTTCTGATCTCCCCTGCTCTATGCTCTCTGGTATTGCAAAACTGGAAGTTGGGAATTGTAAGCTCAAAACTTAGGATCAGATCCTCCAAGAGTTTTGATATCCCCTGCCCCATGCTCAATCATCCATGAAAAATGCTGGAGGACACCAAGCACAGGGGAAGGTCCAATTGAGGTTGGTGAGTTGGTTTTTCTTTGTTTTCACCCTTATCGACAACTTTGTTTGTGTCATTAAAAAATCTATCTTTATGGAAATTCCTGTTAGAGCAAAAATGGGTTAGGTGGCTTACAAGTTGACCCTGCTAGTAGAATAAAGGATACATCCAGTGTTTCATGTTTCCTGCCTTTAAAAATTTTATGGTACTGAAGCAGCTCAGGCTGCTATGGCCCCTGATGTTTAGGTGGAGCTGCTGGCTGTTCCTCAAGCTGTGCTGGATTCTCAACTGCATGCTGGCTGCCAGAAAATTTTGGTTCAGGCTCTCCATAGTGGAAGCTTCTTGGAAAGATATTGTGACTGTGCAAGAATCTTCACAGCCTTGATGTTTGAGAACAAACAGTTTGTCAAGGACCGACAGTAATGCTGGGGGGGGTACCGCTCATGTACAAGATATTTACAAGTTAGTTAATGTATCAACTATATATCTAAAATTCTCCAACTTAAAAATGTCATGTCCCAGTAAAATAGACCTAAAATAATGAAACTATCTATCCTTTAATTGAATTTCATTTTCCATCCTTTCAAAAACCCTACTATATCTTTTTTTCCAAATGACCCAAAAGATAGTCAAAGGAGTGAGTTTAACAAATTTTTTCTTTTTACATAAGTTTCCCCAAGCCCAAATCTCATTCTTGATTGACCCTGCAATGACTCAAGAAATCTCAACCAAACCACACACCATAGACCACAAAGTATAGACCACTGGGCATCGAAGCAGTAAGTGGTTGCAAGTTTCCGTTGTCTTCTTGCACAAATAACATATGTTAACCCAAAAGTATCTCTCCTCATCAGTTTATCAATAGTTAAAATACATTCTCAACCTGCTTCCTATGGAAAAAAGCAATTCAATGTGTACTTGTTTTCCAAACTTGTTTGGGCAGGAAAAGCTGCCCCCTCCAATTCCCCTCTAGTTGTCAAATAGTTATACAAAGATCTCACCTTGAAAGAGCCATTCTTATTCAATTTCTACACAAGCTGGTCGCCACACGGATTCAGTTGAACATTGGCGAGGAGTTGTAGTAATGCTTTATATTCCTCCACTTCCCAGTCATTCAGATTTCTAGTCACATTAACCAACCACTCCCTACTGAAATAATCACCTCCAGCTGCTTCCATCACCATCACATTCTTCAACTTTGCAATGGCGTACATCTGTGGGAATTGGTCCTCTGGGCGCCCCTTGCCCAACCAATTATCATGCCAAAAAAGAACCTTATCCCCTTTACCCACCTTCCATGATACACAATATAATACCCAGGTTCGGAATTTGGATTGGGATAAATTCTTTCAACTTATATAATGTATATAAATATAAATAAATTTTATTTTAATTTAATTTTTATTAAATTTTTGAAAAAAAATGAAATAAAGACGAAATTGAAAATAATTCAGAGAAAAAGAGGTGAAATTGTGAATAAAAGGGGTGTTTTTGAAAGAAAATTTGAAGGTGAAATCGTAAAAAGAAAAAATATGGCCACGTGGGATGACCACGTCAATAGCCACAGCAAACCAGAACACGCCGCGTGGCGAAGATGCTGACATTGGCTCCACACGGGAAGCCACGTGAGCGATCCACATGCTTGGGCGATTCGACGGTCCAGATCACGTCCCGCGCGCATGGACGGCTTAGATACATTTACTTTTCAGGCACTATTGAACGATCAGATTCAATCCGATCGTGTGGTTCAGATTCATTCCCCGAATAAGAAGGATCCAACGGATGGAAAATGATCACGTATTTTCGCACGGACGGCCCAGATCGACTCAGAGATGGTATTTAAACATCGTGTTTCAGGGAACCCTAACTTTAACCGCACTAGTCCTCGTCAGAGAAGAAGAAGAAGGACGGCCAGAAAAGAAATTGACTGCCATTGCCGCTGCACCGGAGCCACCGCCGATGCCGAAACAGGTAATTTTTTCCTCATTCCCTCTCGGAATTCGATCCCGAGTCTCTCTATGCCCAAATCGGAGCCAAAGGGTCGATGAGTGAGTCGGAAACCGCGGGTAAAGTTCGACCGAGCCGCCGCGGCCAAAAGCTAAAACTCTCTTCGATGACCCACTACTCGTTTTCCCGTTTCACGTGATTTTTTGACCACTGTGTCCATTGTCATTTTCTGGTGCAGGTTAGCCAAAAAAGAACTCCAGCCTTGAAGGAGAACCAGCTGAGCCGCCGCACCTGAGGACCCCCTGCCGGTAAGTTTTGGTTTTTTTTCTTTTCCGGCCAACCAAGGCTTCCTAACTCGTTTTTCTGCAAGTTTACGCGTAAACCCGGCCAAAATCGGCAAAAACCAGTCTAAACCAACCAAAACCCACCAGGCCGAGGCGAACCGTCGCTGTGGGCGGCAGAGCCAGCGCCGGAGCACAGTGGCACCACCATGCCAGAACTCTAAATTTGCCTAAAGGGTTATTAGAATATCTATTCTGGCCTTTTGAGGTATTTTTGGATACTTGACGGGTGTTTTAATTTTTACATAAAAAATCTAGAAAATCCAGGGTTCCCCAGGAGGCGCAGTTGATAGTACGATATTTCGAACACTGATCCGGAGTAAGAATCATTCACTCTATTACATGTTACGTAAATTAAAAATTAATAATTGATAATACTGTATTTTGTGAAAATTAGAAAACCGTAAGAATAATTACAGATCATTAATAGAACCGGAACTGGTCAGTTTATATTTGCTTTGGTTTACAGTTTATTTTCCTTATACGACTTAAAATGCTTATCGTTACATTGTATGAATTAAATTGATAGACCTAATTGTTTTATTGGTTATTTGATTTACCTCACTGCATATTCTCCATTTGTTGGTTAATTTTGCAATAAATGTTTCAATTATGTCTCCTTATGTACGTATTACCTATATGCATGATTTACTATTGATCTGTAAAAATAAGTTATTGATATGTAACTGGGAATCGGTTTATATTTTAAATCTATGTAAGAAACGCTTACTGGATACCCTAGAAAAGGGTGGATGGACTCGGTACATAGGGAATCCTACTGTGGACATTACCTCAGTCGGACGGGACTAAGAAATCCCATACCGGAAGGATTTGAGAGATGGTTTACCCTCATACCGGATGGGGTATCGAGACGATGGTGTGTTTAGCGCCCATTACCGGACGGGGTATGAGGATGACTGAGTTAATTGATAAATCTAGATATTAGATTCACGAGTAAGAAAATTTTACTGTGGATATTATTTCAGTCGGATGGGGCTGAAAAGTCTCATACCGGAAGGGTTTGGGAGATATGGTCCACCCTCATACCGAATGGGGTATTTAGATGATGGTGTGTTTGGTGCCCATTATCGGATGGGGTATGAGAACACCAGATTAATTGATAAATCTAGATATTGGGTTCACGAGTAAGAGAATATCCTTATGAACCCCCAGAGGTCCCAGTAACCCGGTAAAAAGGAGAATTGTCGTTCTTGCTCACTTGTATGTGTAATCAAAATGTTATATGAGTTGATTTTGGAAAACTCGTAATGGTAACTATGGAATAAACGGTTTGATGTTAAATGAATTTACTTAAATTAAGGGTTTCATTAGTTGTTTTATGATTTTTACTAACATTTGGTTTCTGTATCAGTGATTAGCGTGATATTCTTATTGGGTTAGTGTAACTCATCCTTCTATTAATCATTTCAGATCAAGAAAACCAAAATTCAGATCCTGATCAGTAGAAGGGTTGTGAGTAGATTACCTCCCGAACTCCATCACGTGCTAGTGAAGTAGTGTTTGGATTATATTACAAAACTTTTATTCAGTTAGGTGTTAGCTAGGAAACAATCTGATCCTTGGAACTAAAGGCTGGTTAGCTCAACATGTTTTATATCTGTAGCTTTTTGAATTTCAATAAAGTATCTGAACTATTATTGACTTTATTGAGAGCAATCTTTAAGAGGTCATAGGTTCCCTCAAACCATAACTATCACCATAAGGAGGCAAGGCTCGCCAATTAAATAAACAAGTTTTCTTGTTAGGAGACTTTGTGCTTAACTGTCCTGTGACATGATCACAAAACCAGGGTTATAACAGTTTATTCTCCCTTTTATACTCTCTTAACATGATTGAAAGCACCATAACTTGAATAGCCTTGTCATAATTCAAAGAGAAAATGTAGGCAAGTGTTGAATTTAGTGAACTGTGTGGTTATGAAGCAACAATGGTGAGAAATATTGACACTGATTTGTCGCTATTCTAGGAAGCTAGAATTACGGTAGAAAGCTTACTATCATTGAGAAGAAGTCCCTTGAACAGACATGGTTAGAGGTAATAGATATGCGGAAAGGAGAGAAACAAATGTTCTTCATGAAAGAACAGGGGCATCCGAGGAGTAAGAGAAGGTCAAGGGACAGAGGAGTATGGGAAAGGGAAGTAGGAGGATAGCTATTTAAGCTGACTTTACTCGATTGGAAGGGCTTTCTTGCGGTGTGCATGCTTTCCTGCAAATACTAATAATTGTACCTGGCAAACGTAAAGTTGGAAAGAAAAAGGACAACCAAGAAAAAAGGAGAGAAATATCAAAGAGAATTTCTCGGGTCCTTATGAATGTATTAACTGAGTGGAAGATATAGCAACCTGAATACAAACATATAAATGCCTTTAAACTCATCAAAAAGATATTGTACTTACGTTCGTCCCTTCTTGAAGTAACCAATGTGCTATGTTAATTCAGTTCTTGGAGCTACAGATCCTTTTTGTTTTCATAATTGTAGGGTTTAAGATAAAGACACATTATTTCTGTTTCTCTTTGGTAGAGCATTTAGTAGGATGTTTCCAAAGGCATTACAGGGTGGGTTTTATTCAGGATCTCATGTTAGTTAATGGCAGCTTGAAAAGATGTTTATTTCTTGATCTTTAAAAGAAAAAAGAAGGTATTTTTGTTTCTCATGCAATATTAAGGAATATATAACACACTTTTCCCAAGGGAGCTAAGATGCAATCTATGAAATAAGTACTAATTTTTAGTGTCTCCATATCTTTTACTTGATCTTTCCAACTTGCTTTGAGATTCTCTAATTTTTTTAAAGCTGTCATTTTTTGAATTAAAATTTTCTCATCATGTTTTATTTCTTCTCAGGTGAAGCTAGGCAGGAATTTCTTTAAAGACAAGGATCTTTTGATTTGGAAGGTTTTGAGAACTTCATTTGGATTATGTTAATGCTAGCAAAGTGTGTTAAATTCAACGTAAACATGTCATATAAAATTCTAACTGGATTTTCTTATTAGTAGCAATTGCTCCATTTATTCTTTTACATATTAGATTCTAATTATCCATTTACAAATTTTTGTAGTTTTTAATGCTCAAATAAGTTGATTCCAGTTTTAATTATGAGAAGAACAGTAATGCCTTTCTGGGATGTTTGCAACTGTAAATTCCTTGCAACATGTCTCTCACTTACAACTAGTAATCTACCTAAATGTAGTTTTTCTTTCTGTAGGATGAGGACAATCTTGTTTGTTGAATTCAGATTTAGATGCTCTATTTCAAAATGCACTGTACAAATCTTTGTATTTCGAAAAAAAAAAAATGCATTGTACAAATCTTATGTTTGGTAGTGCTTGACAACCATATGTGTCGTGTGCTAAATATGCGAACAAGAGCAATTGGCACATTAACGTGTATTGATTGGTTACCTGTAACTTTATTTTTTTTTCTATATCTTATGCATATTTTGTACTTGGAATGTGGCAAAATGCCTTGAGCAAATTTAATGTATGTTTCTTTAGAGCGACCTAGAGCAGAACAGGAGTTTCAATTTCGTGAATTGGACTTGTATCATGTTCGCACATTGAATAGTTGAAGTCTTGAAAACCTTTTATCCGATTTAATTCTTAGGATCAATCAATATTGTTGTTGGCCAGCAAAAGTGCAGCATAATATTATAGTTGTTAGAATATAAATAATAAAGTTGAGCTATTTTTTCTACTTTAAATTTTTTGGATATTCGATTACACAATCTATTATTTAGTATTATATAACACTAAAATCCTAGCTTCTGATATTGATCGTGCATTAATTTGAGTTTGTATTAGTTTAAACTTAGTGTCCGACTTGCAGATGGTGGAGCATGTCCTAATATAAATAATAAGCTTAGATAATTTTCTATAAACTTCAACTTTGAAGATAATATGTTATTCAATTAGTTATATAATAATTATATACTTGTTATGAATTATTTTTTTCTAAATGTTGAATATGATTTAAATATCTCATACATGCTTTCATTCATTTATATGTTTGCAGGCCTAAAAAATTGTATGATAAGAGGATATTCTTACTTGTAAGGAATGGATCAACTACTTCAGGATCTAAAACAAAAAAACCTTGAGATGCATGCTTTTACTAATTATCCCATCTGGTAGGATGAAACTGATTTTTCAAATCTCCTTCTTGGTTTTTCTTTCTAATAAATGAAAACTGTTATTCACAAAGCAGTAATTGGGTGCCATTTGATTACAAAAGGGATACCTAATTATAAGAAAGGAATCACTGATGATCCTTATACGGTAAAATTGTTCATGGATTTTAGAAACTGCTTTTTGTAGGTACCAATTGATTGAGGACAAATTAAAAATTTCAACTTATTTATTTTGGACATTTTGCTTGTGTATAATAGGTATGTTTAAACAGTTGAGGTTGCTTACTCTCTTTATCTAGCCTCATTGATGTTGTGGCTATGCATATTTTCTAAGAGTGTAATTGTTTCTGAGTCAATATGTAGGATGCAATGTTTGTGCTTTTAAATTTCTTTGAAAAGAAACAGTAAATATATCAAGAGCAGCAAGAGATGCAAGTCTGTATATAAAAGTATTTACATCTTAATCAAAATATTTATAAGATCCTCTAGATCATCGCAAGTATAAAACAGGTGATCTTAATAAAAAATTCGAGAATTTCGAACCATAAATCCTTAAAGCTATCTAAAATATACTATATACCCGAAAAAATTCTCCTATTTTTTTTTTCCAAATTACTATCAAGGGGATAAGCCCCAAAGTCTTGTCAGCCTTGCTTATCTCTACGAATGCTTTTGCAAGCCCAGGGTTCTTCTTTCACTGATCTGGCCATCATCTAGTTCACGTGCAGCAGAATTTAAAACTTCTTCACACAAATTCTTTATTTTCATTTTTCAGGAAAAAGGAAGCCTGATCCTGATTGCTATCTTGAAGTACTGAAACATCTTAATGTTCATCCTGCAAGCTGCATATTTATTGATGACAGGTTATATGCATATATCCTTATTCCACTCATCTCAAGTCTTAACCCCTCCTCAAGTATGATATTTATTACATTGGGAGCATGATTTTCTATATGAACTAGTTTGTCAGTAGACATACTCTGTTTTTGAGGGGATTGTCTATCCTTGTTGTTCTTTCAATTTCTACTTCTTCATTTTTCCTTTTTCTTGATAGTTATTGTTACTACATCAGTATGCTGGAAGCTGTAATGAGTCTTGATCAGTCGGTTCATAGTGCTAGTTATCATATGTATCAGCAGAGGAAGAGGACAAAGAAAGAACTAAGTAGTTTGTTTACCACTGTTATGTCTTGCTCTTTTTCTATGTTCTGTTTGTCAAGGGGTAGTGTATTTTGTTGTCTTTTTGCCACATCTTGAGTTGGCAGTCTATAGGATTTGAACAAGCATATAACTGCTATATAGGATAAGGCAGTTATTATAAAATATTTATTCAGTCTATTGTAAGTGTTCACGGGAGTCAGTGAAATGGTTATGATGTTGTAGCCACTAAATTTACCCATCACAATAGTCCATAGAAGGCCATTTCAAGTTTGCTTGACATTTATAAGTCTCTTGCTAGGTATAAAGTGGGTGATGGTTCCAAAGTCCTTTTTTGGCAGGACCTTTAGAGGGGCGATCAACCCTTAAGTATCCAGTTCCCACATCTTTTTTACATATATTTCGGCCACAATACCCTAATTGATCAGTTCTTTTGCCTTTCCAAATGGTTCTCTAGTTTGGAACTCATTTTTTCTGTGGTTTGAACGATAGAGAAACCGATGAATTCATTATCATGTTAAGCTTGCAACAATCATTTCAACCTTCCCAACAGTCTGATTGGAAGATATGGACGCTTGACTTAACGGGTACATATACCTATAAATTGTTCTTTGATCATGTAACAAAGAACCCTAATTTTTACCAAAGTACTTTTACTAAGGATTTTTGGCAAGTCAAGGTTCCCTTGAAGGTGAAAGTTTTTATGTGGACTACCATTTTCAACCGGCTAAACACCAATGAGTTGCTGCAAATTCGTAGGGTTAGTCAGGTTTTGTCTCCTCCCATATGTATCATGTGCCATAAGGGAGGGGAAACGCATATTCATCTCTTTCTATGTTGTGAAATGGCGTGGAAGCTATGTGTCAGGCGCCTTGACACTGAAACCTAGTATGGGTTACTCCATCTTCTTTGGATTGTTTCATCAACACCAATATTTGTGATTTAGAGTGACAATTTAAGAGATTTTGAATAGAAATTTTTTTGTATGTTCTCTATGGAGGAGAATTCTTATTATATATACAAATATATAAGTTAATTGTTAGCCTCTAAATTAATTAAATAAATATGTTCTAATTAAAGTTATTAAAACTATAAGTCATTAAATTAGACATAAAATTTACTGGCTAATTAATTGTATAATTTGCTGCCATAATTGTTTAAATTAATCTGCTGATTAATTATATAGAATCTTTTGTCATATATGCTGGTTAATTGCATATAATTTGCTGCAATAATTGTAACAAATTTATTGATCAACTGCATAATATTTGCTGATTAATTACATAAAATCTATTGGCTAATTAATTGTTAGTTAATTCCTTTGACATCTCCACTCAAATTGATGCTAGTGAATTTATAAGCATCAATTTGCTAACAAGAAAGTTATGGTGTTGACATGTCATAGATTTAGTGAAGAAGTTTGCAATCTGTAAAGTGGTGGATATATATGGTAGAGTAATAACTTGACGGTCATATGTCTCCCGGATAGAATGACAATCAACTTTTATGTATTTTGTCCTTTCGTGGTAGGCAGGGTTGATGACAATTTAAATTGCACTAGTGTTGTTTGCGTGTAGTGGAGTAGGTTGAACTTGTGAGAAACCAAACTCTGTAAGGAGACCATACAACCAAATGATCTCAAAGCATGTAATAGACATTGCTCGGTACTCTGCCTCAGTGGAAGACTTGGATACGGAATCTTGTTTTTTACATTTCCAAGAGATAAGAGCATCACCAATAAACATACATCATCCAGTAGTAAATTTTCTAATGTCTAGACACCTTGCCCAATCAGCATCACCATAGCCTTGTAGTTAAAGAGAAGAACCAATAGGAAATAATAACTCGCGTCTAGGAGTGCCATGAATATACTTGATGATTCGATGGACTGCTGATAGGAGGAGATGTTGAGGAGCTTGTATGAACTTGCTAACGATGTGGACAACATAAGAAATGTCTGGTCGGGTGATGGTTAGATAGATGAGACTACCAACCAGCTTTCGATATAAAATAGGATCCTCAATAAGTTCCCCTTCATCACGTTGATATTTGACATTAATTTCTATAGGAGTGTCAACAGATGTAGTGTTCATGAGATCAGCTAATTTAATTAGATCCTGAATATACTTTTGTTGATTCAAAAAAATACTTTGAGGCTGATGATGTACTTCTAACCCCAAAAAGTAGGTGAGCTGCTCAAGGTCTTTCATATGAAAAGAAGAGTTCAACAAATTTTAAATTTTAGATATTCTGTCCTTATCAGAGCTAGTGATAATTATGTCATCTAAATAAATAAGAAGTACAAGTAAGCCCTTAGATATTTTTTAAAGAAAAAGTGAAGAGTCATTGACTTTGAGTAAATAACAAATCAAGAAGAGTGAATTTGAACTTTTTAAATCATACCCGCGATGCCTACTTCAAAACATATAAAGAATGTTTTAGTTTACAAACAACATTAGGTCAGAGAGTAGGCATAACGTGCCGAAGTTTTATGTAAACTTCTTCCTTTAGATCACCATGTAATAACGTGTTCTTAATATTCATTTGATGTAAAGACCATGATTGAGATGCAACAAGGGTTAGTATGGTGCGCACGGTTGTCATCTTAGCTACTGGTACAAAGACATCATCGTAGTTTAAACCATACTCTTGCTTGTCGCCAAGAACCATCAATCAAGTCTTGTAACGGTCTATGGATCCATCAGACCAAAGTTTTATGGAAAACA
>NW_019014660.1:1931132-1943147 GCF_000150535.2 Carica papaya | reverse complement strand
GCAGTTGTTGGAACAGAAACAACCGTCAAATAATTCATTGGAGAGGCGCCCGTTAGGTGCAGAAGTTGATATGATATTTTGGACTTGTGTTTGTGATACACCAAGAGAGGTTTAGAAGGTACAGGATCTGCAGAAGAGTTAGTAAACTATGGCAAAACAGAAAATGAAGGAGAAATATGATCATGGTGAGTAGTAAAAAAATATTGATTTTCAAAAAATGTCACATTTCTAGATATCCGAATATTAGGATCATAATGAAAAAAACCTTTCTGATGTACTGAATATCCTAAAAATACACATTGAACTGATTGAGGTGTAAGTTTGTGCTTTCATGTGCAAGAAGATGTATAAAAGACAACCAAAAGTACGAAGGTTAGAATAATTTGGAGTGCGACCAAATAACCGAGTAAAAGGAGAGACATGGTTCAATGAGGGAGAGGTTAATCTGTTAATGAGGTGCACAACAGTGGAGAGAACTTCACACCAAAACCAAGAAGGTAGAAAAGACTCTAGTAGAAGGGTGCAAACAACATCAAGAAAATGACGATTCTTTCTCTCCACCACTCCATTTTGTTGTGGGGTTAAAAATCGTTGAAAAATTATTCCATTAGTTTGTAGGAACTCCTGAAAAGAATGAGACATGTACTCACCCCTATTGTCAGAGCGAAAGATTTTGATTTTTGCAGAAAATTGGGTTTGAATATGTGCATGGAAAACCTTGAAGACAGAAAATATTTCGTCCCTAAAATGAAAAAAATAGACCCGTAGAAAACTTACGAACCCAAATTTTCACTCATTTTTTCTAAAATTGTTTTCAATTTTGTCATCAACATATTTTTTTTCCATAATTCCACATTAAATTAAATTTTTTAATTTCAAAATTAGATTTTTATACATTTTTCAAAATTTAAAATTAATACTGGGCCAAATTCCAGGTCCGGGTATTACAACTCTCCCCTTTAAAAGAAATTTAGTCCCTCAAATTTATCTCCCTCTCACTCAATCAAATAGTTGGGGATACTGGGATCTGAAGTCTGATTCTAGCTCCTATGTGGCATATCTCTGTGTGTGATTCTACTATAGAACCTTAACGAAGGGAATTTTTCAGTTACGGAGTACTTTGCTCTTTCGGTCCACAATGCCCACCTACTCCTCCTTATAGGATAGATCTTCTTGAAGCGAAAGAGACTCGTAGGTTAAGATGTGAGAGGGGTCCGAATTGTATTTGCGTAGTATAGACACATGAAACACATTATAAACTATGGATAATCGTGGAGGTAGTGCCAGTTTGTAGAGGCGGTACCAATTCTGTTTAAGATTTCAAATGGTCCAATAAAGCGGGGATTTAGTTTTCCCCTTTTGCCAAACCTACTGATTCTTTTGAAAGAAGTGACTTTAAGGAACACTCGATTACCTTTTTCAAATTCTAAATCCCTTATCCGGGTGTCCGCATAACTCTTCTGCTTATTTTGAGCCGTCTGGATATTCTTTATGATATTAACGATTTTGGCTGTAGTCTCCTCCACAAGATTTGAGTCGAATAATTTCCTATCACCCACCTCTTCCCAACAGATCGGCGATCTGCATGGGCAGCCATATAACGCATCGTACGAAACCATGCCGATACTTGCTTGTTTCCTGTTATTGTAGGCGAACTCTATTAAGGGTAAATAATCATTCCAATAGCCCCTGAAGTCAAGAACACAAGTTCGGAGCATATCATCCAATGTGCGGATCGTCCTTTCTGATTATCCATCGGTCTGAAGGTGGAATGCGGTATTAAGAAATAGTCTCGTTTTCACGACTTGTTGAAAACTAGATCAGAACCTGGGGTCCCTGGCGGATACTATTGCCACTGACACTCCATGTAACCTGACTATTTTTCAGATATACATTCTTACTACCTTATCCAAGGGGTCGGTCATCTTGATGACCAAGAAGTGAGAAGACTTAGTGAACCGGTCAATAATTACCCAAATGGTATTACTTTCCAAACGTGTCTTAGGAAATTATGTCAGGAAATCCATTGTGATATGTTCCCATTTCTACTCTAGAATCGGTAATGGCTGAAGTGCCTGCCTGAGTGTTGATGTTCTGTCTTGACTTGCTGATACATCACACATTTGGAAACAAAGTCGGCCACCTCTCTCTTCATTCCATTCCACCAAAACTAGGATCGCATACTTTGATATATTTTAGTGCTTCTCGGATGCATGAAAAACTTTGAGGTATGAGTCTCTGTCATGATGTCCTTTTTCAGCTCACTGTCACATGGAACACACATCCTGTCCTGAAATTTGAGCAACCTATTAGCAGAGACTCGAAATTCTGAATTTACTCATTGTTTTCCATCTTTTTTTAGGGCTGTTAGGGTGGAATCGACGGATTGAGCTTTTTTTATTCTCTGAATCAACTCAAGTTGAACAGTCAGGTGGGCTAAACATGTAAATCTCTTCAGTTCCTGAAGTCGTACCTGTTGTGCGGCCTCTATTATCCTCCATTCTGAAACCATTAGGTGAGTTAACATATATGCACTTTTTCTGCTGAGTGCGTCGGCTACCATGTTGCCCTTGCCCAAGTGATACAAAATGTTGTAATCATAGTCCTTGAGGAGTTCAATCCATCGTCTCTTATGCATGTTGAGATTCTTTTGAGTGAATATGTGTTTCAAATTCTTATGGTCAGTATAGATCTTAAAAGTCTCCCATACAAGTCATGGCGCCAAGTCTTCAAGGCGTGGATAATCGCGGCAAGTTCTAAGTCGTTGGTGTGGTAGTTTCTCTCATGACTTTTCAACTGCCTGGTCCCATAAACTATGACTTCCTATGGTGCATCAGAATATAACCCGACCCCAGGTAGGAGACATCACTATAAACTGTATATTCACCTGTCTCACTCGGCAAGGTCAACATAGGTGCAGTAGTCAACCACTTTTTTAGTTTTGAAAAACTCTTTTCATAGTTCTTGTTCCACTCAAACTTGACGTTTTTATTTGTGAGCCAAGTTAAAGGAGCAATTATGCTAGAAAATCCTTCTACAAACTGTAGTAATAACTTGACATCCACAAAAAACTACGAATCTTCTTGACCGAGGTCAATTTCTCCTAACCAAGCACCGCTTCAATTTTTTCGAGGTTCACTGACACTTCATCACTTGATATGATGTGCCATAGGAAGGTAATCTGTTCGAGTCAGAATCCACACTTATTCAACTTTGTATACAACTTTTTTTCTATGAGAACCTGCAAAATTTGAGTCAAATGGTGAGCGTGTTTCTCTTTATTTTTTGAATAGATCAGGATATCATCGATAAATATAATGACGAACTGATTCAAGAATTATCTGAAAACTCTGTTTATTAAATCCATAAAGACGACTGGTGCATTGGTTAGTACAAATGACATGACCACGAACTCATAGTGTCCGTACCTGGTTCGGAAAGCTGTTTTGAGAATGTTTTCTGCCTTGATTTTTAGCTGATGGTAACTTGAACGCAAATCTATTTTGGAGAAGACCTGAACACCTTGCAACTGATAAAAAATGTCATCGATCTTGAAGAGGGGGTATTTGTTATTGATCGTGACCCTGTTCAGTCATCTGTAGTCAATATATAAGCTTAATATCCCTTCCCATTTTCTTATAAATGTGACCCCTGCACCCCAAGGGGACACACTATGTCGGATGAACCCACATTCCTATAATTCATTGATCTGTTTCTTTAGCTCTTCCATCTCGACATGACTCATGCGGTAAGGAGCAATCGAGATAGGCTGAGTGCCTAGCTGAAGATTTATGGTGAATTCAACTTCTATTTCCACTGGCAATTCGGATAGTTCATCAGGACTACCAGAATCTCTCGAATGTAAATTTCTTTTTTAAGTTTGTTTAGTTAGAGAAAACAGCCGAAAGCACTTGATAAGAGGAAAATTGTCATGAGGAAATAATATTTTAAGAATTTTATTAATTTGTAAATGACTCTTCATTAATACAAGTTTCTTATGAAAACAATCTACGGTGGCGTGATACGCTGCTAACCAGTTCATTCTTAGGATTACATCGAAGTCCCCATGTCAATCTCTATTAGGTCCACACTCAATTTTCTATCTGTTATATTTATGATACAGACTCTGTATATAACATCTCTAATAGTGTCCTACTCCTAGGAGTAAACACAAATAACACATAATCAAGTTTTTCAGATAATACATTCAAATTTGGTGTAAAAACATATGAAACAAATGAATGTGAGACACTAATATCAATCAAAACATGTACAAGATGGTTACAGATAGTATACATACTTTGTATCACGTCTGGGTTGGTTTCTGCATTTTACTGAGTGAGGTTGTAAACTTTGCTCTGGATAGGAGGTCTGACTTGGTTCTGATTCCTCGGTCACTCTCTCGCATAATGCTAGACACTCCCACATATACGACAAGTATTGTTGAGGCGATAGCAGGGTCGGTCCTCATGATCCTTGCCACAGTACTGACAAGTCCTACTGTGTCCTGTTACCGAAATCTGAGGAGTCTGAATCACTGGTTTAGGTCTCTTGTTCTGCTGAATAGGTGCAATAGGTGCTGGTTTGTGGTGTGAAATTTGGAGCCTGAGGTTCCCTACTGCTGGAGGAAAAATGCGAAGGTTCCTCTTCACTAGTTGTGCCTTGGCCAGAACGATTGAGTAAGTATTGAGCTCGAATACATACAACTGCTGTATAATCTTATGACGGAGGCCCCACTCGAACTTCCTTACCTTTCTGCTTTCATCCATCATGCTCTCAAGGGAATACCGGCCCAACTCTAGGAACTTTCGAGCATACTCTGATACAGTCATATCTCCTTGGAGCAGGTGTGCAAACTCTATTTCCTTAATATTTCGAAAATGCTCTGGGAGGTACTCTGCACTGAAGGCTATCAGGAACTGTTCCCAAGTGACTGGAACGGGCAGGGTGGCTTGTTTGAGTTGCCACCAGCGGCCTGCCTCTCCCACCAATAGATAGGTGACGAGTATGACTCTGTTCAGGAACTACTCCAAGAGTCGTGAAAATTTTCTCTGTCTCAGCTAACTAGAACTCGGCCTCTTCAAATGAGGATGCTCCTACAAAAGTAGATAAGTTTAGTCTTTTGTACATCTCAATGTAGTTTGGGTCCATCATGGGTAGAAGTGGGTCCCGTAGAAGAGGGATTGGATTGTGCTAAGGAGGGATCGGATGACCCTGTGGTGATACTAGATGACATGGTGGAGGCACCAGATTGTTCTGTGGTGGTGCCGAGTGATGCAGTTGGGGTACCGGACCATACTGTGGTCCGGATAGTACTTTGGAGGAGTATGGTTGTACCGAGGTGGCTCAGTATCCTCCCATTGCAGGGGTGGCTCAAACTGTGGCAGCGGATGAGGGTCAGGTAGCTCCCTCTTTTCCTCCCGGGGCTGCTAAGCAGCAATGAGTCTCTCCAGCATTTCAAAGAGTCGGTCAGCATCTTCTCGAAGCGAACCCTCCCAGGCTGCTCAGTTTAGTGGAGGTCTTCCTCTTCTCATCTATCTGTACCTGCATTTCACAAGGAATGGTTGAACGATAATTTATTTTTTCGTGTTTTCTAAGGTTTTTGTGTAAGGAATAGTTACGAAGAACGCGACTCTGATACCAACTGTAATAGTTCAGAACTTAAAAGAAAATATTGTCATAAATTAAATGCGGAAGCGAAATGATAGAGTTTAGGGTTTACTTTCCTTACACAATAATTTAAAATGCCCAATAGGTTATGAGAATGTCCAATTCTTAAAGAACAAACGAAAATCAATGAAATAAATAAAAGACAATATACTGAGCATTTTATGACAACCTTCACTAGCTTTTGAAGAAAGTTAGGGTGGTAAACTATTCACAACCCTTTTGTTGATCGAGATCTGGATTTTGGTTTTCTTGATCTGAAATAGTTGATGAAAGGGTGAGCTACACTAACCCAGTATGAATATCACACTACTCACCGATCTAGAAACTGAAGGTTGGTAAAAATAAAAAAAAACAACCAATAGAGTTCTTAATTAAGTAAATTTATTTATTATAAAGAAAACCATTTATTGCATATATTTTTCGTTTGCGAAAATTTCAAAATCGACCTGTAGAGACAATAATTGAAATAACATTCCAATTTCATTTTCGAGTGAGCAATAACAACACTTTCCTTTTTTATTTGCCTATTGATATTCCTAGGGGCCTATAAGGATGTCTACTACGCATGAACCAATATTCAACATTGTCAACTAACCAGCCGTTCCCATATCCCGTCTGGTATGAGCGCAAAAAATATTATCCCTCAATATCTCGTCCGGTATGAGGGTGAATCGGGTTGTCCCCATACCCCGTCCGGTATGAGAGTAAAAAATACTATTCCTCAATACCCCGTGCGGTATGAGACAATATTCACGGTAGACTTCTCTATGTACCCGGTCCGTCCACCATCTTGCAGGATATCCAGTAAGGCTACCATTCATTAATTCACATGATCAATCATTTTTCGTTTGCATATTTTATTTTCAATTTCACAGATCAACCATAAATCACGCAAGACAAACAATATATATATATTAGGGAAGCACAACTGAATCATTTAACAATTCCAGTATATCATCATGTATTAAAGCTGTAAATTCAACAATCAGTTAAACATGACAAATATTGAACTAATCGGTTATGTCTCCGTTGGTAACCTGTAATTATTTTCAGAGTTTTCTAAATTACATAAAATACCATATTATCGATTATTAAGTTTCAATTCCATAACAGAGAATGAGGTGAGGAATTCTTAGCCGAATTGGTGTTTGAAAAACCGAACTTTCTACTGCGACTACTAGTAGTTCCTGAATTTCCTAAATTTTCTTATAAAGATTAAAACACACTTCACGTATCTAAAAATATCCTAAAAAATCCAAAATCGGTGTTAAAAACCTTTTCTGGCTAATTTGGAATTCCAGCACGGCAGCATCATCGTGGTTCGGCGACGACACTGCCATTTGCGGTGGCGGTTTGCCTCAGCTTGGCCGTTTTCGGCCAGTTTTGGTTGGTTTCGGCCAGTTTTATACTCATTCATGTGAGAAAACACGTTAGGGGGTTTCGGTTGGCTGAAAAAAGTCAAAGAAGGGAAACCTATCGGCGGCAAAATTTTTCAGTGTGGCGGCTCCACCGGCTTACTTTTGCTGCTGGGTGTTTTTCTTCGATCATCTTGTAGAAAACAAAACAATAAACAAAACAGTAAAAAATTGCACGAAACGGAAAACGGGAAGGGGGCTCATTGGAGAAGATTTCGGGTTTCACCTAGAACATGACTGCCCGCGGGCTTTGCCCACGATTTCTGGCTCACCCATCGTTCCTTTTGCTCCGATTTGACCATGGTGGTGCTCGGAATCAAATTCCGAACGAATATGAGAATTTTTACTTTTTTTGGTGGTCAGAGGTGGCTCCAGCGCGGCGGCGGGCGGAGATCGGCTCCCTTCTCCGGCAACTGGTTATTCTTCTCCGACGGGAAGCTGACGGCTAGGGTTCTAGTTTGGTGTGATGAGAAATATTTATGCCCGTCTTGCATAAATCTGGACCGTTAATCGCGTTTGATCTCGATCGTTCGATTGCGTTTAAAGAGAAAATAAATCTGAATCGTTCATCGCGATTTGATCTCAACCGTTCGATCGCGTTTAAAGAGAGAACAAATCTGTGCTGTCCATTGCGTTTAATTGCGATCGTCCGATCGCGCCTGTAAAGGGAACGGATTCAGACCATCTACGCGCACGAGAACACTTCCGAGCTGTCCGATCGCGGGGCACGTAAATTGCCAGCGTAATCTCCCGCTTGGCACCGAGTCAGCATGACTTGCCACGCGACACGCTCCGATTTGTCAAGACTGTTGACTGCGTGGTCCTACGTGGCATAATTTTTCTTAATTGCATTCTGACCCCTAGTTTTCGATTTTTCTTTTAAAAACACCATCCGAATCCAAATTTTTATTTCTTTTTTCAAATTTTTTTTCAATTTCGTGCTGAACCTATTTTTTTTCCCCATAATTTCACATTAAATTAAATTTTATTAATTTCAAATTTAGATTTTTATATATTTTTTAAATTTTAAAATTAATTTCGAGTCAAATTACGAATATGTGTATTACAAATCTAAATTATATCAGCTCCTTATTTGTCTTTTCTACAATAAGAACGACCCACAAAAGAGTATATAATAGTAATATTCTGACATTTCCCTCACAATCCTTCGTAGGAATTGGGATGCTATAGTCACATGATCTTTTAGCTCTTCAATGCTTCTTTTTATTTGTTCTTTTTGTTATTCTTGTATTGGTTTTCTTTTTGGCTTCAGTTAGATAATTTATCTATTGATTCTCGTTGTAATGCTTTTCCTACTATATTAATGTTATCTTTTTTCCATTTAAAAAAAAAATAAATTATGTTTTGCTGTAATGGAAAGAATTAGAGAAGAATTTAGAAAAAAATTGTTATGGTATCTACTGACAGATCTTGTTATGGGTCTATGACCAAAAATATC
The DNA here is from genome assembly GCF_000150535.2 of Carica papaya. The sequence goes on along the minus strand of NW_019014660.1, from coordinate 1,934,603 downwards.
AATAGTAAGAGAATGCTTTTTTTTTTAGATTTTTTTACCTTCACCTATTTTAGATTAGAATTAAAGGCTCGTTGCAAAAGAGAACCCCTTGATTTTGAAAGTAAGTATTCCACTTAGTAATTTTCTTCATACATAATTTGTCTCAATAAGATAATCTTATTTTGACCTTGATTTTGAAAGTATGTATTCCACTTAGTAATTTTCTTCATACATAATTTGTCTCAATAAGATAATCTTATTTTGACAATTACAGCAGTAGTTAGTTCTGGAACAAAATTTCCATAATTGCCCTAACTAGCCCTTTTGTCTTTATAAAGGCTTATTCTCACATATTGCAATCCCTTCCTACAAGTACTCAGATATGCTACATATTTTAGGACAAAATATTTTGTGCACAATATAGCATACCACTGTTAGTACCTAATTACACATAATTTATTTTTTATTTCTTTTTTGATACACCCTTTTGGAAGGAACCATTACGTTGTTCTCTAACATCACTTCCACTCTAGAAATGAAACTTGTCCTCAAGCACAAAGTAGGGATTTTGAAAAGCCATTTGATCAACAAGTTCTCAAGAAGCATCTGCTGATAAAAGACCCTCCCAATGGATAAATACCTCATGCTGTCCCTTGTTGTAACGGGAATTTACTGGAGCTTGTAGATAAGAAAAAGGGATACTTTGACGGAGAGGAGGAAGAGTGGGAGGGACACCTTGCCGTCCATGATAAGGTTTGGGAGACATGAAAAACTGGATGTAGCTTGGAAGTTGATGGTAGCTCCATTTTAATTGCAATGTCCTCAATGAACTGGATTATTATAAAAGGCCCATAACACTAGGGAGATAACTTCTGGACCCTTTTTGCCTAGAGAAGTTTGGCAATATGGTTGCAACTTCAAAAGTACCAAGTCACCTACATTAAAGATGACCTCCGTTGATGAGCATAATAGATTTGTTTCACGGCTACTGAGCTTGCAGGAACCTGCTTTGCAATCCATATAACATTTGATCAAGGTTCAGTAATTCACAATCCACAGCTTCCATCTTAGATAACCTAGGGCAATAAGAGGGAAGTTGAGGAACTGGTTGGCCATAGACTACCTTAAAGGGTATAGCCTTCAATGAAGAGTGAACCCAATGTTATTAGCGAATTCAGCCCAAAAGACCCATTGATTCCAGCTTGTAGGATGGTATCCTGTGAAGCAATGGAGGTATGTTTCAGTTCGATTAACCACTATAGTTTGACCATCGGGTTGAAGATGGTAGCTGAACAAATTGAGATAGAGGAAGGAAATAAGCATTCTTGGAAAACGATCTACCACCACCAATAACTCATTTTTGCCATGCGAAATGGGAAGCCCCTTCACAAAATCTGTAGATATATCGGACCAACTTGATTAAGAGCAGGTAAAGATTGCAGAAAACTAGCAGGTTTAGTTGTTCAACTTTGTTACATTGACAAGTCACACAAGAATGCCCTAGACTTCGTTCACTTCGACTAAAAAAAAAAGTTCATAGTGAGCCTTCGGATGGTTTCTGGTATTCTTCATTAAACTAGGTATGAATTGCACCCACAAATAATTCACAGAAAGAGGATTCTGGAAAAAGGAAAGTTATCTTTTTGTAAAAGTTTAACCCATTGCTCACTTATCAATGGCCATTTAATACCTTGTAAAATCCATGTCGCTAGATGCTGTAACGAAACAAATTTTTTTTTTCACCTTCCACGGGTACCATCGAAGTAGTCAAGAAAAGGGATTGAGATGGCTAAGAAATTACTGGTAGACTCAAATTGCCTAGAGAGAGCATCTGCCACTAAATTCTCCCTCCACTAGCACAATACTCCATCATAGGGGTTATTATCCAATAGCTTACTGATCCAATGTTGTTGAGGAGAATTTAGAACTTGCTGTTTCAATAGAAATTTGAGAATATAGTTACTTGTTTTGATGCGAAACTGCTGTCCGCAAAGGTAGGAATGCCATATTTAACAAAAACTTGTTAACGCCCTAATTTACTTCCTTCAATTCCTTGATTTACTTCCTGTTTAATACATTGATTTACTTCCATATTTAACAAAAACTTGTATATGTAGGACCTTGGTATTCAACAAAATATGCACTCATTCATTTTTAACAAGTTTCTCTGTGCATCCTAAACCTTTTTAGCAGTGGAAGGGAACATACACGTGTTGAACATCACTGTTGCTTTTGAATTCTAGAGTCAAGCCATTATTGTCGACTCCTCTTCACTCCATGCGTCAAGTTGTAGGTCTCCCGATTTTGGCTCAATGCCCGAAGTATGGCTGAGCTTACCTTTTCCTTTGAGGATAGCACGAATTAGTTGTGACCAATTTGGGTAGTTTTTCCCATTCAGGCGATTGGTCACCCGAATTTGCTAGAATCCTCCAGTTAATTCTTGTGTTTCTAAATTAGCACCAATGACCTGTAATGTGGCTTCTGATAATGAAGGCTGGTTCAACTAGATAGCAAGGGGCAGCACGTGCAGCAGCTGAAGGAGCAGCCACTGATGGTGGTTGGAGCAGGGAATACGTGGACTGCTGGAGCAGAGAGTGGCACACGAGCAACCTAGTGGATCCGCATAGCCAGTTGCATCGCTGGTGCGTGCATGTGGCTAAGTCGCCAGTCTGGCTGGGTGCATGAATCTGGCTATAAGATAAAAGCTAACTAGAATATGTAAAACTCTGATATTATGTCGAGAATAATGTATTGTGTATTTTATTGAATAATATTACCTTGTATAAGTTCTCGAAAATAAGGTGTAGTTTACCATAATACTCTTTAACCTAATTCAATTCCAATTAATTTCATGTAATGTACATTCTCTAATAGGGAGGTCATCCTTAACAGTTGGCTGTGATACCAAAAGATTAATGATATTGACCTGTTAAGAAATCACCAAAAGATCTCCAAGAGTTGAGCTCTTAAGAAACCTCTTCTAAATGCTTCTCATTCTTTTTATTACTACAAAGGAGAATTTATTCTTACAATAAATCGAGTTACTGCTTTATAGTAACTACCTTATTCTAGATAATAATTATATGCTAGTTCAAATCATATTAACTACCAACTGAAAAGGTGGCAAATGGTCAAGAAAATGAACTACTTTTTTACAACACAGAATATAGAAACAGAGAGATGCATAACATAAAATGTAACTACATAAAACAGATATACGAACTGCTCTAGTTTCTTATGTATTCGTCGTTCTTTGCAGATACATCTGAGTAAAAGTACTATGAACTGACTGATCAATGCTCATAACAGAAACATGCTATCACTGAATTTATAAAATGTTCACTGGTCTCATTGCATGGGGTTTAAGAAATAGGAAAAGAATGATTGATTAGTTGGGTAACTCAATCTGAATATCAGTACAGCTGGCTTACATTTTCATCTAGATTGTTTTTCGTGAGATGATCTTTATCTATTGGAAGCATTTCAGGATAA
>NW_019014660.1:1912691-1922696 GCF_000150535.2 Carica papaya | reverse complement strand
TATTGTGTAAGGAATAGGTCCGAAGAATGCGGCTCTGATACCAACTGTAATGACCCCGAAAATAGCCAAAAGAAATATATAATAACTTAAGTGCGGAAGCGAAATAAAAAGTTAATGTTTACATTCCTTACACAATAACTTAAAAGTACTAAATAACATTACAGAATTCATTCTTTGAAAGAAATACGAGAAATAAGGAAACAAATAGAAAATATCTAGCATCTACTCGCAATGTTCTTGCAGATCAAGCTCTAAAATCTAGTCATATTGATCTGAAATGGTTAAATAAAGGATGAGCTACACTAGTCCAGTAAAGATATCATACTATATCACCAACACAGAAGTAAAGATTGGCATAAAATCGAAAACCACTAATGGAGCATTAAATTTAACAAATTCATTTATCAATCATAAAATTATTTCTCGTTCACTTACCATCGTGGAATTTATGAAAATAACCTGTAAAAACAATAATATCATACAGACCAATATCTCATGCATAATCAGCCATCATAATACATATTATAAATTCATATCCATTATCAATAAACCAAATAATAACTACCACTCTTTTCACCAGTCTGCTGGTATCCATGGGGGTTCATAGAGATATCCCTCCTATACGTGAATCCTTTCATTTATCATACTTAATCATGGGCCGTCCTCATACCCTGTCCGGTATGAGCGCCAATTTACCAAAACTCAATACCCCCTCTGGTATGAGGGTGAAGCGGGCTGTCCCCATAACCCGTCCAATAAGAGCGCCAAATTATCAAGTTTTCATACCTCGTTCGATATGAGACAACGTTCACGATAGGGTTCTCTATGTACTCAGTCCGTCCACCATCTTCTAGGATATCCAGTAATTATGATATAACAGTGCTAGATTATTACTAAGTATCATAATTATAAACTATTTATCAGAGAGTTATTAAGAATAGTACTTGTCTAGTCATATTAAAGAAATATTATTAAAAATTAGATTGATACACTAAATATAGATCACGTTTATTAATTATGCTTGTATGTTTATTTTAAATGTAAATGCATTGTAAAATAAGGTTAAGAAAATTAACATCTTAACTTTTTATGAAGAGTTTCAATAAGAAAATTGTATATAAGGTTACTAAAAATTCTCAAAAAATAATATGAAAAATAGTTGAATTAAAAAAAATAACATGATAATCTATTGCATATTAGATAGTGGTAATTAATAATAACATATTTTACTATAAAACGTATTAAATTCTTACAACAAGTCTATGTTTATTAATATTCTACTTTATCTATATTGAGTTGGAATAGACTTATTATAAAATATATTAAATTAATTAATGTCCTACTTATTATGTATTAAATGGTTAAAACTATCAAAAAAATTTATATATTTTATAAAGACATTTAAAATTTCTGTAAACTATTTTTTTTGTAACATTTTTTTTTAACTTTTGAAAAATAGAAAATTTCTTCTTTTTGTTAGATACAGTTAATATCGTTTAAGTAATATTAAGTTAGAAGGTCACATATTAAGTGATATATTACTTAGTTTAAATTTACTTACGTAGATGCCACGTTAACAAGACATCTAATCATATTTTATTAATTATTTAAGAAATTTATGTTGAATATAATCTACGTATATTTACATATATCAACAATAGTTATATGTTATATGATTTCATAAAAAAGTAAACCTAATTAAAGTGACAAAATAAGGTTTAAGGCCTAGACTTGATAATGTCAAATAAAATAATTTAATCATGTGTACAATACTAAAAATCTAATTTTTAATGTTAAATGAACCAAATTTGAAATTTAAAATTTAAAAAATTTAAAATAATTTTGGTCTTCAAATTATAAAAAGAGGTAGTGATGTGAAATCTAAGATGTAATCTGAATCTATACATAAACAATTAATATTAAAAATTAAACATAAATAAATTTAATTTATTTAATTTATAATTAACTTGTAATTAAAATTAAGGTAATTGAGATGAAAGAAAAGAAGAATTAATTAAAATGTCACAAAAAAATATTGATATGTTGAAATCAATTTCTGATGCAACATGAAGAGTAAAGAATCTCACAAAATGCAAGGACAACTTTTGATCAAAACTGTTTTTCAATAGCATGATAATAAAAAAAAAGACCTCTTATATAGAGAATGTTATACTAATTCCAAACCCTAAACGAGTAGAAAATAATCTTATCCTTTAAATATAACGGAATCTTAAGATGAAAACTCAATGCTAATAACAAGTGTGCAGTCAAACAAGTTAGAGAGTTAGGGGATACAAAGAATAGATACTGTTGGCAACTATAGGAGAGCTTTAGACAAAGAGTGAGAGTGATTAGTGCAGAGAGAGAGAGAGAGAAAGAGTATAAAAAAATTATTTTTAATATCCAAAGAATCCTAACTTATCAATTTTTTTGTACATTTTATAATAGTCATATGAAAATAATTTAAAATTTTGAGAATTATTTTATACTAAAAAATATATTTATGATTAAAATAAAAATAAATTAAAAGTTTGAAAATTCAAAAAATACTTTATTATTATTTTATTTCTTTTATTTTAAAAATCAAATAAAAGTAGAATTTGAATTTAAATTATTAATTTTATACAAGAGAATGCCAACGTTATCTTACTAATTGATTGAAGAGTAAATATAAATTTTTAAAGTAACAAGTTTATTAAGTATGAAATATATCAAATAAAATGAAATTTCTAGAAGTTAAGATTTTATTGTTTTAATTTTTATCCTTCATTGCCAAGGTAATTCTTAAACTTTACTTTTTTTTCCTTGAAAAAAAAATGGCTGTTGGACCTTTTAATTACTGTAATTAATTTTTAAAATTTTATCTTTTCAAACCAATTTTTAAATCAATTTATTTATTAAAATAAATATTTTTAAGCACCTGTTCATTATGCATTATTCATATTATTATAAAAAATAATATATTTATTATATAGATTAATATATTCACTTTATTTTTATTTGATTTTAAGATATTCAAATAACAATGATGTACGATAAAAATAAATAAATTAAAAAAGTAATTTAGAAATTAACTAACAAAAATTCATGGGATTAATTGAGTAATAACCCCGGAATTCTAAAGGAGATAAATTATAAATTAAGTGCGGAAGCAAAATAATTAGTTATAATTTACATTTATTACACAATAACTTAAAGTACTAAATAGTGATACGAGAATTACCATTTTTAAAGGAAATACAAAAAAAATTAAGGAAATAAACGGAAAATAAATAAAACTGGTATCATACTCGAAATCCTCTTGTGGATTGGGCTCTGCATCCTGGTCCTCTTGATCTGAAATAGTTAAATAAGGAATGAGCTACACTAGCCCAGTAAGAATAACACACTACTCACCGACACAAAAATTAAGGTTGGTAGATAAATAAAAAACAACTAATGTAGCTCTTAATTAAACAAATTCATTTATCATAAATGAAATATTTAACCATCTATTTACCGTAGTTAAATTTACAAAATAACTTATAGAGACAATAACATAACACAGATCATGATTTTATATGTAATCGATTTGAACAACAGTTTTATCCTTTTATCAGCTTACTGGTATCCATGGAGGTTCATAGGGATGTCCCCATAAAGCATGAACTCTTTCTTTTAATATTTCAAATTAACGGGTCGTCCCCATATCCCGTCCGGTATGAGCGTCAAACTACTAAAGCTCAATACATCGTTCGGTATGAGGGTCAAACGGACTGTACCCACACTTCGTCCGGTATGAGGCAACGTTCATAGTAGGATTTTCTATGTACCCAGTCCGTCCACCATCTCCCAAGATATCCAGTAAGGCTTCCGTTTCATTTATCCAGTTAATCACGCAATTTTTCGTTTTTCTTTAATCTCCATTTTATTTATATTCAACCGTAAATACATAAAATAATCAATACATGCATTCAAAACTATAAAATCGGCGAATCAGATACTATCATGCATTCAAACCGTAAAAACAATCAATAGAAACAATACTAGATAATTTTCGGTTCTAGCTCTATTAGTAACCCGTAATTAATTATGGATATTTTTTAAATTGTACAAAACACCATATTATTGTTAATTTCACTTCAATTTCATAACAGAGAATAGGGTGAAAGATTTTTACATAATTCGATGCCCGAAAAGGAAAACTTACTGACTGCACCTACCAGTGGTCCTCGGATTTTCTGAATTTTTCTTCGGGGATTAAAACACGTTACAAATACCGGCGGCGGGGCTCTCCGGTGCAACGGCACTAGCGGCTCACTTTTGTGGTTAGGTGTTTTACTTCAGTCAACCTCTTTTAGTGGTCAGAAGTGGCTCCGGCGCGGCAGCGGGTGGCGGCGGCTCTCCTTCCCAGTGGATGGGTCTTCTTCTCCGGTGAGGGTGTCTAGCGGCTAGCGTTAGGGTTTGGTGTAAAAAAAGTTATTTATATCTGTCTCCTTTTAATCTAGATTGTCTATCACGTTTGATCTGAACCATCTTATCGTGATTTAATAAAAAAATAGATTTGGACCATTGATCCCGTTTAAATCCGACTGTCTGATCGCATTTGGGAAGTACATGCAATTGGGCCGTCCGTGCGCACATGAGCAGATCTGGGCCGTCCGATCGCGGGCACGCGGATCCTCCGTGTAGCACCGCATCAGCGTCTGTTGCGACCCGACACATTTTGGTTTGTCGGAGCTGCTAACCGGGCATCCTACGTGGCACAACTTTTTTAAATTATATTTTGACCCATAGTTTCTGATTTTTCTTTCAAAAATACCTTAAGAACCAAAATTTTCACCAATTTTTTTCCAAAAATATTTTCAATTTCATCATCCTTCAAATTTTCTTCATTTTTACACTAAATTAAAATTAAAAAATTTTAAAAATTATATTTACAAATTAATTTAAATTACATAAAAAATTAATTTGGGTATTATAAATTGAACAACAACAATGACTAAATTAAAAAAAAATAAAAATAAAAAGTGGTAGAAAAACCTTTTAATGATACAAAATTTGTTGATAATTGGCTCGGATGGTGATAGTTAGACGTTGTATGGGAGGGTTGCAATCGCCTGTGAGTAAAAATGGCATCGTTTATTGAAGCCGTCAGCATCGCACCAATCTCACTCTCTCTCGCTTCTCTTTATCCACCTTTGTTCAGGTTCTGCTTGAATTTTTGGTTCTCTCCGAAGCTGGAATAAGAAGATGAGTCTGACTGCATTCACTATGGTATGCTCTCTCTCTCTCTCTCTCTCTCTCTCTCTCGCAATTCTCCATCTCGTAACTTGTTTTCTTGTTTTCAATTATATTCGTGTTTAGTTTTTGTAACATCTTGATCGCTTCTTCTTTTCAGTTTTTCATTACTGACATCAGTAATCCTGAGTCTACATTAGTCCCTTCTCTGATGGTATCGGTTTGTGTTTTCACTATCTGTTTATAAAACATGAGCAACATTTACGGGTTGAAGAATTGGCATCTCTGATGAGAGAATCTTCCATGCAAGCATCTTGTGCTCTCGGTGGAAGAGGCATTCATAAATTTCCTTTAGGAAAATACGAGGTAAATGCACCATCCATCTGACTGAATGAAGAACAGTTAACTTTGATATGTTAGGCAATACTACGAAACCAAGGAAGCCTAATAGATAACATATGAGTGAAAGTTTTACTAAACACACTGGTGAATCAAATTATTAAATATGTTTTATCCGTTCTACATTAGTTAGAATCCAGGTCAAGACAATTTGTTAAGAGTATGTTAGATATTTGTTCAAATATAAGTTGGAAAATGCTTACCGGTAACTAGTGATAAACTTGAAGAGGAGGTTACGAGTCTGTGCAACTTTGTAACACATCAAACAAACCTCTGGATGACAAGGCACAATTTGGCCTGGTAACTTGAAGCATATTTTTAATAGTAAACCTACCAATTTAGCAGTCCAAACAACAGCTTTTACAAGGAATAGGTGCTTTCAATAAGAACTTTTTTTTTATAAATAAAAGTGTAATATTTACATTAAGTAACGACACCAAAGGGGTGTCACCCATGTACACCTTTAATAAGAAATTTTATCTTAAGCTTATCGAAACACTGTTTTTTCCTCCTTTGGACGTCTGTATCTTCTTTCTTGAGTTTCTCTCTTCTGGTGTGGGGAGTATCCAGTCGTTTTTTATTATTTCAAAAAAAAAATCCAGTTGTTTTGGGTTTGGGGAGGCTAGTTGGCAGAACACCTTTCTACAGATGAAGAACAACAATCCTCAAGGTTGGTTCCTCTCTCTAGATCTGTTACCTACTCCCTACACCTTGTCTTTCCTACGCTACCTCTACAGTCACTTTAAGGTAGTTTGGATAGTGAAGAAGTTGGGGGTGGTGCTTGCAAGAAAGGAGATTTATCCTCGGATTTAGCTAGTTGGTGGATGCAAGTTTCAGGCTGGTCACCATCTAGAATTAAAACGGGTGTTAAATTGTATAAGAGGAGTTAGTAAATTACTAAGAGTCAGTTATGCGGATCATCTAAATTAATGCCAACTAAGGGCACTCTTATTAAAGTTAATGTATAAACCCAATATACACAAACACATTTAGAATTGTGATTTCCCAAAAATTGTGGGGTAAGAAAAGAGGGTGTTGTTAGCAAACTATGAAATCTCCACCCCCTCAATACCCACAGATAAGCATCTCAATCCTTGGTCAATATCGAACTCAAGATATCTACAACAAGCATCAAAATGATTTTGAAAAAAAGGAAGGTTATCTCTCAACCCTATTTGTCTACAAATTCTATAATTTGGCTTATTATCAACCAAGACAACAAATAATTATTTGTAAAAAAATAATTATTCTATCACAACAGATGTGTATCAAAGTGTAGTTCCGTTGCATATTTAATATTTATTTATTTCATTAATTGAAAATATTGTGTAAACGTCCATACCTACTGACATTGACAGTTCGAACTGTTACATTTTATCTTTTTAAGTTCGCAACATTATCTATAAATTGTAATATGTTGTTTGTCTCTCTTGGTATTTCTTAGGTACTCCTATCTTTTATGCAAATGTAATCAGAAATCACAAACTGGGACTCCTTTTCAATGTTCTTTAGGACCACCTCAGATACAATCCTGATGTGATGAGGCATGTGATTCTCCAAAGCATGAAGATAGCTAATCACAACAGTGTCAATTTTGTTGCTCAAGCGCATGTGTATATATATATTTTTTCTTATAAAATATCGATCAGGTATATTTAAGTATAACTGAATTATGGTATAATTATATCATAAATCATGAAATTATGAAATAATTAAGTTTTTTTTTCGTAAATATGACAACATTATACCTAGGTATGTAATCATTTGTAATATTTAATAAGAGATACAATTTTATTGAGATAGTATCAAAATGATAAGAGAAAAATATTTGTCATTCATTTTAAAACCCTAAACTAACTTTCATTGTCAGAATAAGCCCTAAACTTTTTATAGCCAGGACTCCTCCCAAAGAGCCTCTATTTTCAGTTGCAAACAATACTTGTTTTCAGTAATCATTGACCTATTTGACTGCAAACAACTATCTCTATTTTCTACTCTTTTTTCAATCATCATTAGTTTGTTATGTTTCACCTCTTTTTCTACTCCATCCCTGCTCTGTTTCTTGCTCTTTCTAACTCGATTTTAGCTCTGTTTTTTATGCCCTATTGGTTCTATTTTTACGTACTATTATGCTCTATTTCACGCACTATTTTGCTTTATTTTACGCATAAATTTGTGTTGTTTTTCACGCAGACCTGCTTTATTTTTAGCACGCTATTTTGCTCTGTTTTGGTTCTAGTTAATCTGTTTCTAGCCTCTGCGCGCACCTTCCTCTCCTCAAGTCGCCATGCACCACTCTATTCAGCTAGTGACCAGTCTTAATCAATGGTGGTGTGAACTTGCACAATCCTTTTCCATTTTTTTTTCAATCAACCTTCATTACTAGATTTCTTTTTGTACACAAAGTTACCTAAAATATGCTAAAAATTACATAAACCAACTAACTTGCTCAAACAGAGGAGATTGTTAGATCCTAAAAATCCATTGAATTGTAAACCATTCAAGTGCCATATAGACTGGATGGAAAGAACTACCTAAAGTGGTCCCAACGTGTTTGGACTATATTGAGAGAAAAAGGAAAAATCAATCACCTCATAGATACAGGACCAAAACTAGGCGATCCTCAGTTTGAAACATGGAAAGAAGAAGACTCCATGATTATGGTCTGGTTATGGGACTCCATGTTATCTAAGATTTGTGACTTATGCATCTTCTAAACTACAATAAAGAACATCTGAGATGCAGTTTGTCTAACCTATTCAAAATGCTAAAGAAGATAACTAGGTATATGAGGTTAAAATGAAGACAATAACCATAAAATGTGGTAATAAAGTTGTTACAAAATATGTCAATCAGCTAAAAGCCCTAGTGCAAGAATTTGATGTCTACAGGGTGTTAAAAACCAAATGCCGTGAAGATGTTATTATCTTCAAGGAATTCATTGAACAATATAAAGTCTATGCTGTTGTCCTATATGGACTCAATCCTAAATTTGACCAGGTAAAAATCTAGATACTTGTTAGACCTAAGGTTTCATGTTTAAATGAGGTGGTAATTTTATTTTGTTGTGAAGAAAGTAAAAGAGGCCTGATGTTTGAGTCTTGTAATACCAGTAGCTCTATTATAATAGTTATCAACAAAAATAATGTTAGGTCCCAATCAAAGCAGTAAAATAACTAAGGATTTTTTCTGCTTATGGTGAGAAATGACCAAGAGTTTTGTGGAATTTTTCTTTTTATCCCTTCATTAATGAGTGCCACTGTTTAAATACAGGAAGAAAATAAAAACTGTTCCCACTTCTACAAATTAAAGATAAGAAAGAATGCAAAAAAATTAGCAACTCATGGATTTACAGATAAAGAAAGAATGCAGAAAAATTAACGGCTACTAGAGTTGTGGTATTAGTAGAGATGTTTGACTAGGTCTTCAGCAACCCACGATCATCCTTGCTGCAGATATTTTGGGGCTTATCATTGCTCCCCGCTAGAAGAAGAACTTTGTCCTCAAGGTTCAAGTTGATGAATCGGTCTTGCAATTCTTTCAGTTACCATTTTTCTTGGTTTTCCATTCATCCAGGCGTCTCGCGGTCGGTGTCTTTTTCTTCTCTGTCGCCTTCGAGAAGCAATAGTTGGGGTCGACGACATTTGTGGCCGACTGAAAATTTTTTGTTATAGTTGAAGCATAGACCTTGCGCTCGCCGGCACTGGGTTTCTTCCCAGGATAACTACTTGGGAGCGGCGGCTGTCGTCGCTAGGGCTTGCAGAGGTTCATCGGGTAGGGAGGATGCTTGCTGGTCGGGTTTAGCTCGCCCTGCCCAGTTCGGCTAACTTTGACAGCCCAACTGCTCCTCTCGCATGCGGGCCAGGCCGATGGTTTCCTTCAGTGTCATGGGCCTAAACATACGGATCCCATCTTTGAGTTCGGGATCAAGCCCGCCAATGAAGGCCCCAATTAGATCCTTTTGGGTCCACCCATGGACTCAGTTACGCAAACACTAAAACTCTCTTTGGTAAGCACATAATGGGCCGGTTTGCTTGATGTAGGACAAGGCTTCGTCATAGTCTTCGTATTTGGTTGGCCCAAACCTGGCCCACAGTTCCTCTTCCAATGCGGCCCAACCTATCTCGTGGCCCTCTTCATGGAAGGTCTTACTCAGCCACTGCCACCAGTAGTTGGCTTCTCCTTCAAGGTGGAAGGAGGATACGGCAACTCGGTGTTGGGGAGCCATCGCCTGGAAGCCGAAGAATTGATAGGCATGGTTGAGCCACTCAGTGGAATCGCCGCCAGTGAAGGAATCCTAATGAATGAGAAGGTAAACAATTATAATACAGTAGATTCAAATTAGATAAATAAGACCAGACAGGGATTAAGGTGGGTGCATTTTTT
>NW_019014660.1:1874798-1886466 GCF_000150535.2 Carica papaya | reverse complement strand
GGGAAGAATTTGATGATATCACAATATCACTATGGAAAGTAATAAAGACGCAACAATCTTAAAAGAGTTGTTGAGAAAGATAGAACATGCAATTTATATTAGGACTTGATGGAGAATATGATTAAAAAAGAGTCTAGATTTTGGATAAGGAAATACTTCTGCCCTTGAATGAGGTAATATCCTTAGTTAGCGTAAAGGAAAGTAAAAGAGGATTATACTTGAATCTCGCACCACTGAGGGTTCCGAAATAGTCACTAAAGGATCCAAACCGCGTCAACTGCATCAAATCACAGTGAGGTCTTAGCTGGCAACGGGCAGAAAAGGGAAAATTTTTGGTGTACCTTTTGTAAAAAACCAAGGTACACCAGAAAAAAGTGTTGGAAGGTTCATGGAAAACTAATAACCTCTAACAAGGATTGAGGATGCAAGAAGAGACAGGGATAGACACATAAAGCGTAGGAGGAGAAAGGTACAGAGACCTATGCTAGCTTTCTTGAACATTTTGGAACCTATTCGATTGACTACCCATACTGACACTAGAGCGTGGACTTTGGAATCCTCACTAGAGCGTGGACTTTGGAATCCTCAGGCACATACACTTTGACCATCTTATTTCAAGACTAGCCCATAGCCCACTTTGTAATGCCAGTGTCTTGGAAATCTCCTATTCCTTTGCAAATTAAGCTTTTCACTAGGACTACCATCCATTGGAAGCTTAACACGAACGACATGTTTGAAGTCCATTGACCTCATAGAGCCTTATGTCAATGCATTCGTGTGATGTGCTTTGCAGGGGGTGACTATGTAACATCTTAGAGGTTTTGGGCAAAGTTGATGAAGCTATTTGGCATATATTGGGTGGCCCCTTTCACAGTGAAGATCCTCTTGAGTTGTCAAATTAGAGGGGAAAGGGTGGCTTTGGAGGCTAAACTCCTCTAAGAGGTGCTTTATTTGTAGGATTATGGTGCATTTGGATCATATAAAATCACATAATTTTTGATGACTGGAGTACGTTTTTCCAAGAGCTGTGGGAAATGGCTACTTTTATTGGGCAACACTATGGGTCACGACACATGGCTATTACCCTTCCACAGGCATTACTGAGCTTCATCATAACAGAGAAGCTTTTATCTCTAGCAACTAGGTGATGTGATCGTAGCTAGGTTAAAAACAATCCCAGCCCAAGTCGAGCCTCGGGAGACGAAACCCCCATGCGTGAAGGAGAAATCCCATAAATTGGGGGAATCTCGCAAAGTGCCAAGAATCTGCGAGCAAGTGGTAGCTCGCGGGAAAGTTGCTTGTGCGTAACAAGGCACACGGGAGGGGAGCACCGCGCATACAATACACGCGCACACAACCAGGAAGCCCTGCGCGCATAGGCCAGTACGCAAGCCCATCCACGTGCGCCCAACACACTATCACAACGCACATGCGCCCAACACACTACCACAACGCACATGCGCCCGTGGGAACGGGAAGCTACATGCGGGAAAAAGATTCCTTCTCTCGGAAGGATTCCTATAGTGCCCACTCCATGATGGACTTGGTCTCTAATCTAAGAGGGCTTCCTAGCTCGTCCCAACATCAAGGAAGTCAAAAGCCCGTCCAAAGGCCAACGGGAATCCTAGGCCATGGGTTTGAGAGGTCTAAGACCATCCACAAGCTTGGGAGGTTACGTGGTAAGAAGAGGGCCCTTAGGAGAGCTGAAGAAAGGTCCAAGCTAGGCGCAACTAGGCCTAGAGATCCAAGGCAAGCACGTGCCGGGCATGTGAGTACCCTTGCTCACATGTGCATGCAAACACATGCGCGAGGAGGGGAACCTCATCAAATTCCTTCTTCTCTAAGTTGTGTTTTTGACTTCTTTTTGAATTTAAGAATGCGGCTGCAAGAAGATAAAGTTAAGAAGCTGAGAAGAAGTCCTAAAGAGAAGCTTCCAAGAGACCAATTCCTAAGGAGAGGAGCCGTATCCGCATGGTTGTGGTGGAATTCAAGAGGGAAACTTCTTCCCTTATTTTCTAGCTCAAATTCCTTAATTTAATTAATTAAATTAATGGAAGACAAATCAAAGAAGATGCGGACTACTCAAATTTGAGGAGTCATCATTCGACCATGAGAGAGGGAAGCTTATCCTTTTAATTTTTAAGTACTATTTTAATTATTATTTTAATGTATTTAGATTAAGATAAGATATTTTAGTATTATTTTGTTTCCTAGTCTAAGTTAGATTAAGAATATTTAATTATTATTTTAGGATAAGATTAAGATAAAACAATTATTTAGATAGAATTCTAGTCTTTTACTTTGTTTAGAACTATTCCAGTAAAAATCTATATAAAAGCATCACCATTAGGCTGTAACATCAACAATTCAGTTCATTAATAAAATTTTGGTTTGTTCTTTCGAATTAGTTTTGTTAGTTTAAGAGTGAGTGTCTTCTAAGGGAGGTTGTTTCAATCATTTTGTTGAGTCGGGGAATCTGAATCGATTTATTGGATAAGTCATGACGTCTTTTCTATTCATTTTATTTTAATTTCCAATTACCTTGGTTTGTATTCGAATTGTTGAATATACTTCAAGTAGGGAGGATTTAATTTGAGAATTAAGTTTCTGCATGCTATTGTAGATGTGAGTTCATGATCAAGATGTTTTGATCCTAAAGCTCCCCGCATCACTAGCGAATGATTGTTTGCTTGTCTTTCTTTATTCTTTTGCTTTTCCTTTAGCTTTGAGGATGTCTCATTCTTCTTATTCATAGTATTTTTTCTTCTTTCCATCTTTAATGATATTTGTTCTTTTATCCAAAAAGAATTTTTATTGAAGAAGACTACCTTGTGGAAAAACCTTGAATGTAGACTTGATGTCCTTGATTACTTTACTGCTCTTTTTATTTTCCCCTACATTTAGGCTCAATCATAAAGTTTGTGATGCAGAATTTTGGAAGAAGCTAAGTTCGAACGTTTCAATGTTAGAAAATGTTTCCTATGTATATTTTAAGTTTTATGTGTTCTTATATTATGTAGGCTATTTAGCATATATTAGTTAGAATTTGAAGTTATTTTGGTTGTCTCCTTTTGGTTTATTTTTCTTAGAATGAGGTGGCATGTTGGGCTACATTTTTGATTGATCCGAAGGAGGTGGCACTTGACTCACTTCTGATTGATTCAAAGATAGTGGTTAGAGGAGGTGACAACTATAAGTTGGCAAGTTGCTAACATGTGATGCCTCTCATTGGACAAAACATGATGGCACATCTCAAGGTCAACTTGTCTAGTTGCCAAGCGATCTCAAGTGGTCAACTTGCTTATTTTCCAATATTGCTATTGACTTTATTGGCCCTTTTTGTTTACATAAATACATTGAGGATAATGAGATTATACTCTTGTTGGAATAGAATTTGGAGCATTGTTTGTTCTCTAAATTCTGTTTTCTCTCTTTCTGAACCCTTTTCTTCTTGTGTTTCCCTCTTTTCCCTCTCCTTTCTTTTTTCTAACCTTCATCTTTTCTCTTTATCTCCTGATCTCTTCTCTCTCTAGCTTAAATTTGTTAAAACAAGCTGTCTGTTATCGTGCTTACTGGGTTATACATTGTTGGTTAGGACAAAGTAGGATAATGTTTATGTAAATTTGTCATTTAGGATTTTTTTTTTCTTCAATTTTTATTTTTTAAGAAAAAGAAGAATGATACCAATAGGGTGTGAAAGGGTGTCATCGATGTAAAAGAGCTATACAAAATAGACAATTTCAGAGGGGCCTTAGCTAGAATAATAGTAGCTAGACGTGGAGATAGTGTCTGATAAGGCGTCATGGAATTTCCTGCATTACATGGTGTTTGTGAATAAAGACTTGCATTACTTCTACTTCTTTTGTTGCCTTGGACAATGATGGCCCTTAAGGGTTTTTCACGGCCCTTATGGGCTCAGGGGAGACCCTTTCTTTCCATTGCTCTTTACTGTAATAAAAGGCCCTTAACAGATTGATTAAAGCATCAAGAGAGTCAATTATTCTGGGGTTTAGAGCTAGGAAAAATTAAGATGCTGAGGAGGTGATCCATTTGTTCTTTGTTGACGACACATTGCCTTTTCATAAACTTGACTCAGAGGCTTTATTAACGTTATATGCATTCTCTTATGTTTCCAAGCGATATATGATGTAAAAATCAATTTGAAGAAGTTAAAATTCGTTTTGATTGGAGAAAGGTGGGGTTCGGTTACCTTGGCTGGAATTCTGGGGTGTAAAGTGGCTACTCAACCATTAAAATACTTGAGATTGCCCCTTGGAGCTAAGTTCAAAGATATCTCCATTTGAGATCCGACTCTAAATAGATTTGAATATAGTCTAGCAGGGTGAGTTAAATGTTTCCTTTTAATAAGAGGAAGACTACGTTCATCAATTGCACTCTAGTCAATTTACCAACCCTTTGTCTGTCTCTATTTAGCATCTCGGTGAGTGTGACTAGAATCCTGGAGGCTATTCAACATCGTCTGATATTGGGTGATCATGATGAGAAAGGAGTTTGCACTTGGTGATTTGGAATGTTCTTTAAGGCCCATTTTCAGAGTGGTGGCCTAGAGATCTGATCAACGGTTAAATTCAAGGAAAAGCTCTGTAGGATGCGTAGCTATGGATGTTCATGAGGGAGTGGGATAGGTTGTGGTGGAGAGTGGTCAAAGCTGAGTTGAAACAGAAAATACGGGCTGGTATTCAAGAAGCTCAGGAAGTCCATATGGTGTTGGGATATGGAGGAAAACTGGCTTGAGAAGGTAGGATTTTCATGGATGCATCTGTTCGAATGTTGGATCAGGTTAAAAGGTGAATGTCTGTGGTTGAATTAATGAAGCAAAGGCGGAACAATTAACTGATGTTTTCTCATGATTTATTCTTCAGCTTGTAATAAAGAGGCAACAGTAGCAAAATCTTTTTCCAACTCCATGGGTAATGCTGTTTGGACAGTGAATCTGGATAATCTATTTTGCATTTTTATGATTTTTAAAATTTATAAATCAATTTTTTATCAATTGAATGAATAAATTTTTTTACAAATCATAATTTCATCACGACATCCAATAATTTGAAATGAAAAGTTTTATGGTATTTTTACATAACTTTGTATTAATTGTTAGAGATTTTCGTTGTTAATTTGCATTAAAATATGTCAAACTAATTAGGTATTGGGTTGAACATATTACATAAACAAGTTTTGATTCTATCTCAATTCGTACTTTTAGAAAAATGAAAAATGCTTTCTAAAATTTTAAAATTAGAGTAGTACATTAAAAATGATACATAATTCTTATAGAATATCTGCAAAAAGGAATATCTATTGCTGGAAGGTCCGTAAACATATCAATTTATTCTAGTGTTTCTCGTAATGTGCGAGACCAACTGAGGCCGTAGATAAGTCAATCTGGAAGCTCAGTTCAAAAGGAACCTTTTTGCTATAATCTCTTTTGAAATAAAAAGTATAAGATGCATAAAAATTAGCACCAAAGGGATGCAACCCATTTACAAAAATATTTACAGTTTAGGCAGTCTATCTATCACAAATGCGAAGTCCTTCACTCTATACATATCATGTTCTAACAATAAAGAGCCAAAATAATGAAACTATCTGTCCCTAATATTAAATATATCATTTTCAATCCCATCAAAATTCCTTCTATTTCTCTCGCTCCAAATAACCCAAAAGATAATCAAAGGAATTAATTTAATACGTTTTTTTCTTTTTACAATACCTTCTCACGTCCAAATCTCATGCCTTACTGAGCCTGCCATAACCAAACTTATTACCCCAAGCAGGCCATAAATCATTGCCCATATATTATAAACTAGCAGGACACCACAAAAGGAGATGTTTGCAAGTTTCAGCCTCTTGCTTGCACATGTAGCACCAATTCACCATCACTCTTCCTCTTCTCATCAAGTTGTCAGTTGTCAAGATGTATTCTCTGCTAGCCTCCCATGCAAAAAAGACAATTTTTGGCAGAGTCTGAACCTTCCAAATCTATTTGGCTAGAAAGTAATCTGTCCTTAATCTCCCATACCCATCAGGTACTCATAAAAGGATTTAACAGAAATCTCGCCATTTTTCTTTGGTTTCCAGACTATTTGATCCCTCTCTGTTGTCACATGCACATCTGAGAGCAAATGAAGAATATCTTCGTACTTGCCTACCACCCAGTCATTGAGATTCCTAACCACATTAACACTTCAACCCTCATCCAACCTCCAGCTGCCATAGGCTGCCTCCACAGAGATACCGTTTTGCTAAAATCTTATCAGTTTTGTTTGGCAAAGAGTGACAGAACTGATAAAAATTTTCCGTAGAAACTGTTTAAAAGATAAATGCTTTACCCAGAGTGGCTTTTTTTCTTTGGTTTTCAGACAATTTGATCCCTCTCTGTTGTTACATGCACATCAGAGAGCAAATGAAGAAGATCTTCATACTTGCCTACATCCCAATCATTGAGATTCCTAACCACATTAACACTCCAACCCCCATCCAACCTCCAGCTGCCATAAGCCGCCTCCACAGAGATTCCTTTTTGCTAAAATCTTATCAGTTTTGTTTGGCAAAGAGAGACAGAACTGATAAAATTTTTCTGTAGAATCTGTTTAAAAGATCAATGCTTTACCTAGAGTAGCTTTTTTTTCCCTAAGAAGTGGCAGGGTGTTGTAGTTTAACAATAAACAATCTATTGAAGGGGGAAAGGTCATTATAAATGGGTGCTACTTGTTCAAGAGAGCTGCCAAATCTGGCAACCGTCTTCTTTTCTGGTGTCATTTTTCTTATCAACTTTGATTTATGGTCTAGAGTCTTCTTAGGATAAAGTGGGCAATTGTTGGATAGGTAAAAGAGGATATTTAGGAATGAGGAGGCACCCATAGGGATAAGAGCTACAACAAGAATTTATGCCTTATCTGTTTGGATTAGGGGTAATTTGGAAGGAAAAAAAATAGAAGGACCCTTATAGGACATTAAATTTTCTTTTGATATAATTAAAGATATCTGGAAAAGAGGAGTGCCTATGACAAACAGATGTTCCTTATGTAAAAATAGTCTGGAAACCTGCAGACACCTATTATTATGGTGTCCTGTCACTTATAAGCTTTGGTCTGAGATTTTTAGTCTCATGGGCATCCATGGGTTATGGCTGGTTCAGAAAAAGGTGAACTTCTTGCATGGGAGGGGCTTAGATTGAGAAACCAGACGAATTCCACTAACCATTTTCTGGATTGTTTGGAAAGAAAGAAATAACATTGTTTTTGAGGGTATTGAGTTAGATTTTGTCACTATCAAGGATAGATGGTTACATTTGTTTGAATATATTATTTTAGGTCACAGCCTTGATAACTTGGAGGACTTTGGTTCTATTGTAAATATACTTGTTGATCTATAAGTTCTTTATCTTTTTGTACATGGGCGGCGCCCCTTTAGCACCTCTTCTTTAATACAATTCATACTCTTATCTTGAAAGAAAAAAAAGATATCTGATATTAGATACCAGAGTTCTTTTAGTTAAGAGACATTTTTTACATATACGAGGATTTAAGTGATCTGATTGACTTTGACAGATTTGTTAAGCTTTTATATACAGCTTGCATCCTTTTGGTGCATTTTTATTATAATTTATCTTTTTTTTAAAATATAATGTGCTTCTATAAATCTTTCTCATGTAGGACGTATTAACCTCTAGGCTTTGTTTGGTGGAGGGGGATGGGATGCCAAGTAATAGACTAGAACAGATAAAATGGAAGGAGATGAAATGAACTGTAAAGTAATAATATTGTTTGGGTACCATGAAAATGAATGTAAGTATCTTAGGCTGTTTGGATAGGATGTGGAAATGGATGGAATGGAAAAGTATTAACATTACCCTTATTCTTTATAAACATAATGACATGATAATGTGTCCCTTATCGTATCATGTTTACATATGATTCAAATTATTATACGCTTTAAAAATATTATAAATTTATGTAATCGTGATATGCTAAATATTTTTGCAATATTTACATATAACATTCTAAATGATATAAATACTTTGTACACGTGTTGACACCCTCTTGGTGCTGGTTATCAATGATATATTTTGTACTTTTTATTTCAAAAAGATTTTTAAATTATATATATTAAATTTTGATAAATTTAACAATTTATCCATCTTCTAAATATTCATAATTCCCATAGTCCCTTCCTTTTAGTCACTTTGTTACTTGAAATGAAAGCAAGCAAAAAAGCTAATTCAACATATTTATAAGCTAGTTCGATGCAGAAAGCTTTAGAGGTGTTTGTTTTAGCATTTTTCGGATTTGGCTTGTAAGGAGAATTAAAGCTTAAAAGTTCGACTTATGTTTTTTTGGTTATATAATAAAGCCTATTTAATTTTATGCTTTTTGCCAAAATGCTTTTATTAAAATTGCTAAAACTTTTTATGTCATTTTAGAAATTTTATCGACATTCCAACTTTTAAGCACTCTTTTACCAAACACAATTATGAAAAAAATTACTATTCAAATATATTTCTCATTAGTTTTTAACAACTTATGATCTCTTATGCTTTAAACCTATAAAAAGAGCCAATGAGACAACTTTTTAGTCCCTGTTTGGCCAAGCTTCAACTTGATGCTGATCACAAAGTTCCTAAATTGAGAATATTTTGAAAGTAAAAAGGTATTTATGTAATTGTAATGCTTATGTCTTATTAAGGTATTTAGATAATTTAGGAACTAGTACCATAGATACCAAGTTTGCTATTTCTTAATTAGGATCGTATTTCATATCTTCTACTATAGGTTATTCCAGTAAGCTTACTATTTTCGTATTTCCTGGAATTCCTAAATAGACTTAAGAATTCCAATTTGGATTTTAATTTGGTGCCTGTGAGTAAAGTATCATGTCAGTTAGTCACTTTTGGAGTTAATTAGCGTGTAGGTGATGTTCGTGTAGAAGTGCCATTTTATATGCGTGACTATGACTTATACCATCTTGGTACCTTGTCAATAATTTCTTTTTCTTTTTCGACGGAGAAGAAAAAGAAGAATCTTCAAAGTTATGTAAGCTGCTCCTTGAGTTTTAGCTTTTCCCATATAATTTCCTTTTGAATAGTATTTCAATTATCTCTTCTCAGATTATGTGAAATTGTGGATAGTCACATAGCTTCCCACAGCATCTTGTCGTATTCAGCTCGATTTTCATTAAATTTTTCTTCTATGTATAACAAGATTGGTTAACTATATGATAAATCATCTGACAGTGGCAGGCATGCTTCGTCTGGATTTTTCTCAACTCTAAATACTTGAATTCTGATGTAACAGGCTCGACTCCCTGAAGCACGTGTTATTTATTGTTCTGCAACTGGTGCTTCTGAACCAAGAAATATGGGTTATATGGTCAGGCTTGGTCTTTGGGGAGCTGGAACATGCTTCACTGATTTTCAGAAATTTCTAGGTGTGGTTTCCATTTTCCCCAACTTCTCTTCCTTTGCATTTAATATCTATCTACCTTATGTCATTACTTTGTAATTGAGTTTGTGAATCTTCATTTTTAAGTATAGAATAAGTAGGATGGTTTAGTTGATTAACCTCCCTTGACTACTGAAGATGAGGTGAATTATTTTTTCCATTACGAATAAGTTTCTGTTGCTGATTTCTTCTTTGGCGTTCTGCTAGTGCTTTAAGTGTAGAGGCAGTAGGGTAGTTTAGTTGATTAACTTCCTTTGACTACTGAAGGCAGATGATTATTTTCTCCATTACTAATAAGTTTCTGTCGCAGATTTCATCTTTGGCATTCTGCTAATGCTTTGTTTAGATACTATAACTTGCGTCATTAAAATCTGATTCAAGTTCTTGATCATTTTTTGTTTCTATTTGGGTGATTTAGACAGTTCAAGAACCTTAACTGTTATTTTTCTTCTTGACCACGTATGATTAAAATTTTTAACTAGAAGATAATTTTTCAGGGCATTTCTGAGTAGTAAATTGAAATTGGGTGGAAACTATCTCTGAGGAAAAGCTTATTTCTATTACACTGTGTTTGGTCTAATTCTCATTCACTTCTTAGTTTAATTTCACTTTTTTAATAAGCATTATTAGAACATAACTTTTGTGTTTGAGATACCACTATCCTCCACTCGCATTTTTTGACGATAAGATGTCACAAACTATGGTGAGTATGGTGGATGGAAAGGAAATAGAGGGAAAAGGAGTTCTTTGTCTTTGTGCAGTATTTAGGTTGATCTTTCTATAGGAGCTTGTAGATTGGGCATTTTGCTTGGAGAAGATAACACTTTGAGTTAGTTTTGTTCAATATGGTGGCTATAGGGAGTTTTGCTTATCGGAGTTCTAGATGCTAGTCCTGCATTTTTGATTTGGTCTATGATCTGGAAACTTCCTTTACATAAATGGGAGATGACATTTTAAGGCCTTTGTGAGGCATGGTGCTTTTATCTTTAGTGTGCAACTTTTCTCGTGCAACCTGGATTTGCTCTTATTAGTTAGTCTGTGCGGCAAAGAGACAGTTGGCAAGGGAAATGCCATAATAAATCATTATTGTTGAAAGATTAGAGTTCAAACTAATTAAATTAATTTAGCTAGATTTATGAAGAGTATAGAGTTAATTTTTCTGCTTATATATAGATAGTATATATTAAAAAGTGATTATCTTGTTTTCTAACAGAAAGAAGATACGATTGAAAGTATACAGCATTAAAATAAATTTATTTACTTTCACATTTTATTTAATTCAAATAAAATGTGAAAGTAAATAAATTTATTTTCTTTTGTTGTACAGAATTGACTTCTTACCTTTTTCTGTATTGGAATGACTGGACATTTGGTTCATTGTGTAAGGTAAGAATATGTGACGAATGTAATAGGTACTACATGATAAAGATTTATTATTTTGTTTGGTTTGTTGAGTTATGATTATCTTGTAAGTGTGTTACTGCAGAAGTTGTAATTTTGATTCATTTCTTTTGAAGGGGATCATGAATCAGAATTACATTTACAGATGTATCTGTAAGGAGCAATTTTATTTTGAAGGCTATTGTATCTTACTTATCAAGATGAGTTTAATTAATTGATTAATTTTTTTTTTGTATTTGAATATATTTGAAAATTTATGGTTATCATATGATTTAATATTTGAAAGTTTTTTTTTTAATTAAATAAAGAATTTCTTAATCTTTTAAATTTAGGAACGAAGAAGAAGTTATAAATTAATTTCAACAATAAGGAGATTTATAATTGCTGAAACTAAAATAGTAATAAAAAATATAATATAATATGTATAATTTGATTAATTAAATTGATTATATAAAATTTTGTCAGTTTTTTAAACTTATGTTTTAGGGCGTGATATAAATAGGGTGATTGATTTTGAGAGTTTTAGAGAATACTTACTGACTTCTAAATATTTTTGTTCGTAGGTGGCATCCATTTGGTGCCAATGTGTTAATATACATTTTATATATTTTATTTAAAAAAGGGAATTATGTAATATTATATACATTTGATAATATGTACATTTAATACATATTTTTAAACAAATCCAATAAGTAGAGTTATGATAACTATTTGTGTATTATTACAATTTCCTTTCAGCTTTTGGTACTGTTGGAATAAAATATTATAATGAGGTTGTAATGAGTAGTAATTGCGAACTGAAGAAT
>NW_019014660.1:1807136-1850572 GCF_000150535.2 Carica papaya | reverse complement strand
GCCCGTCGAGATTGGATAAAGATATTAGAAAATAAAGGATGATAGTCCTTCATCCAAAAGTAACAGAACAATTAATATATGATAGCAGTCTAATCCAGTTGTTATGCGGATGGTGAAGTTCCCATAAAGAAGCCATGGACTAAGCTGAAAGGCAAGCTAAAAAAATATAATCCAAGGATTGAGACCTTTGCTTAAACATTATTGCAACATTTGATAAAGCGCTAGGTCTAGATGGTTTTTCTATTGTTATTTCTTTTTCCATAATTATTAGGATGTGGTTAGAGAAGGTTATGTCAAGGTTTTACACCAATTCCATCTAAACAGAGAATAAGAACAAGTATAAATTCTAACTATATCACTCCTTTGCAGGAGAGATTGGATTATTAAAGTTGTTGATAATCATCCCATAAGTCTGGTAACAAGTGTTTACAAGATTATCATTACTGAATGGTCTCTTCAGTTAGAAGAGGTGTTGGAAGAAACTATTCCCATGAGTAAGATTGGTTTTGTTGTTGACAAAAAAATTCTTGACATGTCACTTATCGCCAATGGGGTTGCTGCGGAGGCAATTAGAAAGGAGTTGAATGATCTTGTTTTCAAGCTAGATTTAAGAAAGTGTACTTTAAGGTTACCTAGATTTTCCCGAACAAGGTTATGGATAAGAAAGAGTTTAAAGAAAGATGGAGGAGTTGAATTAAGGGTCGCATATCATTTACCACTTTATTTTTCATTATTAATGGAGAGGTGTTATTGCCTCTTTCTACTTTTGTGTTTACTTTGGTGGTTGATGTTCTTAGCCTATGCTCGTTAGCAGTAATGGTAGGGGCTTAGGAAGGAATTTACTTGTGGGCGAGGAAGCTTTAGAAGTCTTCCATCTCCAGCTTGAAGATGATGCTATTCTTTTTACGTCTCTCCATAAAAAATATTTTCCTAATATTATCACCTTTTAATATGTGTTATCGTCATTTCTGGGTTACATATTAATTTGAGCTAGAGTGATTTGCTAGGAATTAGATAAGGATCATCTCTTTCATGACCTAGCCCCTTCATATGACTTGGTTTGTGAATCTATATGGGATTGGTTCTTTGTATGGACAATCTGAGAAAGAGAGGGTGGATCGTTAGTACCTGTTCTTCTATTTTTCTTGGAGAGAATGAATCCCTTTTCCATCTTCTTTTATGGTGGAAGGAGGGAAGATGGCTGGGGAGGCCATTCTGGCTGGACGACATAGGAGGCTATTATTGCCCTCATTGACCACTCCATTTTTTTGGGTAAGTTGAAGAGAGAAATAAAAGAGTTTTTTCATGGTTCCTAACTACTTAATCTAAGACATCTTTGGTCCCGGAATTTAATATTTTTTTGTTTAAGGTCTTACTTCTAATGGAGAGATTAGTGAACTCATTATGTTTTATGAACTTTTCTGTACTGTTTTCTTTTACATGGCTTGCTCTCGTTGGTGCTCGCGTATTTCATTCTTTTCTTGAAAAAATATGTACTGTTTTACGTACATATATCATTTTTAGGCAAACATGCTATCTTACTTCACTCGCTTCAATCAAAACAAAGTTGGGTTGAAAATTTTTATTTACCTTTTTCATTATTTTCATATAAGGGTCTACTATGTACTCTCTACTTCCTGTTTTCATTAAAAATTTTGTTATTATCGTTTTGTAAACTCCCAATGTTAGTTCTTTCCCTAGCTTTGTCATATATCCATTCGATTTCAATAATTTATTGGATAAAAGTAGAAATTTCATTTGAAACAAAGAAAGAGAATGTACAAAATAGGGGGATACAATACTCATCCAACAGATTGAAAAAAGAAAACTACAAAACTAGCAGACATTGATACAAGACAGTAATATAATCCCTTTGCAGAGAGCATATTTGGAGGCTTAAGAGGGGCAAGAAACACTAATCTGGTCATATGAACAGGGGAGATTGTCCATGATGTTTAAGAACTCTGTCTTTCCTTTCGAATGACAGAAATATCTTACCAGCAAAGGTAGCTTATTCCATAATATTTCTACTCCTTATTTCAACCAATTGCGGAGAGAAAAGGTGATGAAAACTTCAAGGGAAGGATTTAAATCCAACGTAAGCCAGAGATATCAAATCTTCCAATTAAAAATTTAAATTTATACTCTGGAAAAGATGTAAATCAATTTGAAAATTATTTGAAACTGTTGTACTGAAATTAAAATTTTAAAGATGTTGGCACAAGCATTAAAAGATGTGACCTTTTAGAATCAAATTAGAATAGTCTGTTTTCAAAGATATTGGTGTCTATGAGCATTTTACTTCCAACAGTCTGATATTCTGATCATTTTATTAGTAGGAGTTACTTCATACAGCTCTCTGTCTTTCTTTCTCTCTCTCTCTCTTTCACACACGTGCCTTAAACATTGTATACCAATATTTTTCCTCTTGACTTCTTGTCTTCTGTATCCAATAATGAAAAGGTAGCAGAATTCCTAAAGAATATCATTTCAGGTGCACTTGATAAAGGGGGTGTAGGAGCACTGGAACTTGTTGCCATGGACATGAAAGCAAGGTTGTAATAGCTTTAATAATTTTATAACAGATTGGAGTAAAATGTATCACTCTAATATGTAGCTTTGGGTACAATTTGTCAGGGGGATGTATGTATGTCGTACCCTTAGCTACAAAGGGGCTGAGTTTGAGGTTGTTGAAGCACCATTAGAAGCAAAAATGGAGGTATGGGGACCTTTTCCTTAAGTTTTAACCATATATACTGATTTATTTCAACAAAAAAAATTAACCATGTATATTGATGGTTGCACCACAAAATCTCTTTCATTTATGGAAATATTTATGTTGACTTCTTGTTGTTATTAGCTCTTTCTTGTATTATGGCCTTTATCAATAATTTCTTCTTTTCTCTTATTGTAAGGAAGACAAAAATTTTGTTTTAGGGAGATGGAGACAGTAGCATCTTCAAATGGAAAATTGATCTGGATTTGCATATTTTTTTCTCACCATGCCTTTCCACTCAACTAGAAGTGAAAGGTATCTTCATAGTGTTAGGATTCTTTGTAGCGCTTGAGGTGAAAGGTCCTAATGTGGTGAAGCAAGGTGCTGGGTGGAGGGGTCGGGTGCTGGGATGGAGGTCAAATTGAAAGATCCCTTGTAACCCATGGAACCTTTGTTTCCCAGATTCGGCTCTAAAATATGAGGTAAAAGGGGTTTTTAGTTGGTTTTTGCTTCTTTTTAGGTGGTGAAGAGGTGTATTACAATATCCCATTATCCAGAACCTCTATGATCGTAAGTATTATGGTCCTTTTCTATTAAAAGAAATGTAAACTAAAAGAGGTTTGAGTTGGTTTTTGCTTCTCTTTAGGTGGTGGAAGGGGTGTAGTACAATATCCTATTTATCCACGAGCTCGATATTGGGAATCTTTATCTTGGGTAGATTCTTTTTAGTTCTATTAAGAAATGGAAAATGTAGATTTGGTGGATTGGGTGCTCAAAAAGAATTGGGCTTTGGTGTGAACTCATTCTTCTATGCCTTGATGATCCTACATTCAAGGACAGAAAGGATCTTCCGCATAAGGCTATCCAGGAGAGCTGTTCTCTGCCCATAGTATCATATTCTTTTTACTTAGGAGGCTGCATCTTGAGCACATACAGACGATACTTTGGTGTCTTTAGGCATGTGCCCATGGTGCTTAATAAATTATTTGCTGCCAGGATGTTGTGTGCTTGTTCATGGACAGCACACAGTTTGGTGCCTCTGTAAATATGGAATGTGAATAGACAATTGATTTCTCAGCGAATCTTGTGGGTGAAATATACTGGTTTATATAGCGTTTGCATGATTTTTAATAGTTCTGCTCTTTATGCAGTCTTGACTACTTCAAAAAGGCATCTTTTTTCCTTAGTTGGTTTTCCTAGACTATTTTTTTTTTTTTTTTTTGAGATAATCCTAGAATATATTCTAAAACTTTGGATGTATTGGTTTTGGATTTCAAGTCTCAGAAAGCTTGCTTCATTGGTTATTCATATTTTAGTCTTAACTTTAGATGTTCTATACACTACTGTAAATCCAGAATTTTCCAATTTGTTATTTGATCATAGGAAATGTATAAAAAGGCTGCAGAATTCTGGGCAGAGTTGCGGGTTGAATTGTTGTCAGTCAGTACTTTTCTTTCCAATGAAAAACCTAATTCTAGTCAATTGTGGAGATTATATTGGTCAAGCCATCAGGTATATGATTTTCGATGTCATTTTCTAGAATCTCTAGGTTTCTGTTTCAACTTTACCGATCTTTTTCATTTCTCAATTAATTTATTGCCTTTTTCATCTTTGTGCATACTGTTGCAGCGTTTCTTTAGACACATCTGTATGTCTGCTAAAGTGCCTGTTACTGTGAGACTAGCCAAACAAGCACTACTGGAGGATAAGTGTGTGGTTATTGGTCTTCAGAGTACTGGAGAGGCCCGGACTGAGGAAGCTGTGACAAAATATGTGCATTTCCTTTTCATCTTATTTACATTCACAGATTTTCATGTATCTTTCCAGTATGATCTATTTTACAATATTTTTAGCCAGTGCACTTGATTCTTCTTGTTTTGGGTAGGGTCTTGAACTCGACGATTTTGTTTCGGGTCCTCGGGAGCTGTTGCTGAAATTTGTTGAAGAGAACTACCCATTTGCCTGAAAAGCCTGAGCCTATCGCTGGTATCTTTTTCAGCTAGTACATTGTTTTTGTTTCTCAAGCAGGAATTGCTTGAATTGGCACTTTCTTTCTAATTTTATTATAGGGGAGGAGAGTGTGAAGGAACTTCAACGAAAGAGGCATTTGGCATCACCTGGTGTCTCGTTGAAAGGGAGAGTCAGGAAGGTGTCAAAATGGAAACCTACCAGTGATGGTGAAAGTGATGAAGAATCTGAAAGTGAGTTTTCAACACAATGAGCTACACATCCGTCAATTGTTGCATATTTTCTTTTCTGGTGTTATGGGTTTACAAGATGATATTTTCTATTGTGTTTTTCTCTTCATGTGCACTGTTGGTATATCATCGTCTGTTGCTCATCATTTCCATAAAAATATACTCTTTAAATAAGTCATTTAAAGGATGTTTGAGGAGTTTATAAGTGTATGTTTCAATAGTTTATAACTTGTATGAGTACAAATAAGCAATTGAAATATTTGGAAATGAGCTTATACATGGTTATTTGTTTTCTTGAAGAATATTTTTTAAATAGTATCTTTTAAATTCTTTAAAAATAACCACAAATCAACAAATCTATTAGAATGCAAGTTTTTAATTAGAAATTCAATTATTTATACTTTTTAAAAGAACTAAAACATAAATAGCTGGTAGAACAATAATTTTTAATTTCATGATTTAACTTTTTAATATCTTGTGAGATGTTTCTAGAAGAACAAATAAAAATTTTTGGGCTATATTATTTTAAACGAGAAAAATATGAAGATAGCAATAGATAATTAAAAAAAAGAAAATGGAAATGTTGTAACCATGAAAACATTCAGAATGTCAGTTAACACAATAAGAGTATTTTAGATTTTTGTTTGGTCATTGCGACTTATTTATAGAGCTCATAAGCTCAAAAAAATACAAAATGCCATCCGTATTAGGTTCCTGAAAACATTTCAAGTGGTTATGAGCTGCCAAATTAGCAACAACTTCACCAAATTGAAACCTCTTTCAGGGTTTGTAATCTGTATTTGATGAATAATTATCAGGCAAATGTATCATTAGTCTTTTCTGTCAGTGATAGATGCATAGAACCTTTTGCTTAGGTCAATTCTTCGAAATATGACATTTTACGTGCATATATGCTTATGAAATATGTTTCCAGTAACTTGATTGATTTACTTGCTGGTTTTTAAGGTTATTAACCTTAACAAGATGAGTTTAGGTGTCCAAAAAAGGTGGCAAATGTTTATCATTGAAAAACCCACTTCTCTTTCTATAGCTATATTCTTCAGTTTAATTGTGCTATATGTTTATACTCCCCTACCCAAGCCAAGTGTAATCTATTTATGATCTTTGAGGTGGGTACTTGTGTCTGAGTTGGTTGAATCAATGCAGCAGATTCCGCACATGAATCTACCGAATCTGATGATGAGTTTCAGATCTGTGAGATATGCAATTGTGAGGAGGTAACCTTTTTCAACTTGTTTAGATTTCTTGACAAACTGCAAGATGTTGATAGCTATTATAACATAACTTCAGGAAAGGAAGAAATTGCTCCAGTGTTCCTGTTGTGGTCAACTGGTACATCTGGCCTGTTTAGTCCCACCTCTAACAGATTTAGTATCTGAAGAGTGGTCATGTCATTCATGTAAGGAAAAAACAGATGAGTATATCGAAGCAAGACGTGCCTATGTTGCAGAACTTTTGAAGAGGTTCATCTGTTTCATTGTTCTTGCCTTTTAGTCAATTTTCATTTTGATTTTGCTGGTGGTGGAAAAAGTCGCTATTAGGTCAACTCATTAGTTTTGTGTATACTACCTATATCCTTCGGAGTGAAAACATTATCCATAAACCTCAGGTATGAAGCAGCAGTAGAGCGCAAGTCAAAAATATTGGAGATAGTTCGATCATTGGATGTTCCAAATAATCCTTTGGATGATATCATTGACCAGGTAGGAGTGGTCTCTCTCTCTCTCTCTCTCTCTATCTCTCCCTCCTTGCCTCCATTTCCATCTCCCCTTCTCTATAACAAAGTAAAATCTATTTTTTCTCAATGCAACTAAATGGAATCTATTTTTTTCTTATTCCAATTCAATGTTCTAAATTGTTTTTATTTTTTGTTTTAAATTGTTCGAGTTAAGTTTTGTTTCAAGTGCGGTTTCTTTTTTTTTTAAAAAAATTTTTTGTGCAAGATGAAAGGCTGAAAATAGTTGTCTGTTTTACTGCTGTTTTCTGAGCCTTTCTGCTTCAGTTTTGTTGGCTATCTAAATTGATATAGATCTTGTTTGACTGTGAATTATGAAATCTTACACTACTTAAGATTGATCTAATTTCTGTTCAGTAGGATATAGTTTTTGTTTTTCTTCCTGGCTGCATATTATGATAATCTAATATGGCATCACTGGGCGAGTAAGCTCGTCAATATTGCTGCTAGCATGAGTATTCAGAAATCTTTCCTTTTTGTCACTTTAGATTTTCCTCTGCCTTAGCCACAGTTTGGTTGTGTACAAATGATGGAACTAAAATTGTGTTTGGTTCATATTCTTATTTTCTTCATAAGAATGAGGATACACTACACTGAGGTTCAGATTTTATATGTTATTCACAAGAATGAGGATACACTACAATGAGAAAAAATTAGAATGAAAATAACATTTTAATTTCAAGTTAGTTCCGTCTAATTCGTATTTTATGTTAAAGATTTATAACTTTCCATTCATATGTTAGAATATAACTCCATATTGTGGAATTAAAAAGTAAGAGTTGAATTGGTTTGGTTATACATCAAATGTAAAATTATAACAAAATTTTATATGTTAAATAATTAAGATCTAGGAATAACTATGTTGTTTGAACTTGGAACTTTTTGTGCTGTATGTTTACTATGGTAACGGTATGAAATACATATCTCACATTTGATTTGCATCTTGGACACGCTTTTGTTTGGTGAGAAGAAGAGGTTATACCACGGCTGCACTGTGTCATGCAGGCAATGGTAGGTACTGTTTTGTCAATGAGGGAAAGAGGATGTGGTTATTGCTTGACAGAGGAAAGCAGAGGGAAAGGTTAGCGGTGGCTAGAATAAAAGAAAAGAAGGTGGGACATGCTTAAGTCTAGCATTATCAAATAGAAAGAGCATAAAGTGCATGGATCTGGGCTGCATGCTATATATTTTGGCGTAGGGTGGAGTGCGTTTACTCCACGAATCGAAAACACCTCGATCTCGAACCCACTATATTTAATAATTCAACGTTTAATTACTTAAAATAAACCCTCCCTATTGGAATTACAGTCAGTTAAGCGAAAGTTTATTCAAGTAACTGGGAAAAAAAAAGAAAAGAGAAAGATGCCATGACTTACATGATAAGTCAATCCCGATTCCCCGCTCAACGAAGCAGTTTGAAGCTCCTACCTTGAAGACACTTAAAGAACTTGAATAATTAACAGAGTTAATTTAAAGTAAAAGCTTTATTGATCTTCAAAATTGATTGTTCTTTTACAGCCTAAGGTGGGACCTTATATAGGTTTTCACCCAAGTAGTTCTACTAAAATACAAACTTTGAGAAAATAATAAAATAAAAACTCTATCCCAATCTCTATCCTAAAAATATAAATTAAATAACCTTATGGGATAGAATTAATTAAAATTTTAATACATAAACTATTAAAATAAGTGCAGCCTTTATCCCATGTGAATTTTGAATAAAACACATGGAAAATATGAAGAAAAGGAGTCCAAAATTTGGCCAACAGCTGCAGCTCCACCCCAAGCATGTTAACCGTGCAGAAAAGCATGCCCATGTGCGCGCCAGTCCCCAGGTGTGCGGATGGCCCACGTGCATGCCATGTGTGCGACTCTCCTTTGCCCGCGGTGTGCGTGTGCCCCTGTTGTGCATGCACAATGCGTGTGCTTTTCTTCCGCACGCGGGCGATTGCCTCCATGTGTGCACGCCTCTACAGCATGTGCCACATGTGGGCGTGACCTGATTCATGCATGCGCTTCTCCTGCGCGTGAGGCAAGGTGTCTTGCACATGCTTGCTACCCAACGTGCGGGGAAAAGCCTCCCCATGTGTGGGCTGAAACTTCCCAAGGGCGTGGGTTGGGCTGATTCTCTCTCCTTTGGCATCTTGCTTGGGTCGTGCACTTCACAGCCGGGAGGCCTTGACTCTCGTTCGGATTAGGCGCCTTAACTTGGCCCATCTTCTTCCAGAACGAGTTCCTTCCTGGGTCTCAAGTCTTTTTGCTTTAACAAATTTAACCCACTCTTTAGAATAATCGCAATTAAGAAAATATTCAGGGATGTAGCTACTTTCCTTTTTGAGCTGTTCCACTTTAGGAAATTTGCATTTATTTTTCCGTTTAAAACGATCCTATTTAGGAAATAGAAAAATTTGACAACTACTTGCTCGTTTGGGCTGAGTCCTGCGGGATTGCATCATTGGGGCTAACTCTAGGCTAGCTAGGATCACATCATTCTCCTCTTATTCGAAAAGATTCGTTCTTGAATATTGGCCTTCATCACAAGGGAATTGATTAGTGATAACCATAGAAAACTGAAAACAATTACCCAGCTTGTTGACTTCATCGTTGATGTGGCTTATGACTTGGATCATGATTTTGCTGGGATCCGGATCAGGTTCTTGTGATCCATCCACCATATTTGTTACCTTCGTGGGGGCTTGAATCTCTTCTTGACTAGGGAGGTTCTCCGGCACATCATTACATGATCGAACTGCCTCTTGCACTATTTCCTTCCATTCGTCAAAGAGATGTCGGAATTTTCACATATCGTATCGTAGTGCAGCGAGTCTTTCACGAAAACTCATTGTGAAAAGACTTTGCAAGAAAGGTTAGTGAAACAAAAATCTCACTCCCTTTTCTTCGCTCGTGTTTATCTCACAGTCACTCATGTTATAGCTTCTTCTGCGGAACTGAGCGTCGAGAATCAAGTTCAATTTATTAGGACCTGCACATTAGTCTTAAAAGGGATCTTGTATTCTAAAAACTCAAATGAAGCACATAGACGAAGAATTTGATGTGCTCTAATTAAATACTAAGTAACTACGATGAATAGTTACTCAAATATATACGGGAACAAAAGCACAACGAATGATAGAAACTTGAAAACAATTCGGACTAACATAAGAGATCCGATCAATTCCAATGGATATAACCGAAAGGTTTTCCTACTTCTACTACCCCGATGACGGCTACACTCTATGAATAATTAAGTTTTTCTATGCCAATTATAAGCAAACTCAATGATGCGATGCTTTAAAACCAAAACTTGGAGCAACGGTTTTCGCGCGTCTATAAAGACAGTTAATCTTCCTTGCTCGTGCAAATGCAAAACAAAAGTTTTCGCGTACATTTGGTGGGTGAGGTAATATTCTTTCGACGCATCAAAACAAAAGTCTGCAGCATGTGCGCACTTCTCTTATGCGTGTGCGGCAAGCTATCCTGCACATGCTTGCTGCCCAACGTGCAAGGAAAGGCCTTCCCATGTGTGGGCCGAAACTTACCAAGGGCGTGGGTTGGGCTGATTCGCTCTCCTTTGGCGCATCTTGCTTGGGTTGTGGGGCGGCTTTGTGGCCGGGAAGCCTTGACTCTCCTTTGGATTGGGCCTCAACTTGGCCTATCTTCTTCCAAACAAGCTTCCAAGTTCACAAGTTTCTTCCTGGGTCTCAAGTCTTTTTGCTTGAACAAATTTAGCCCACTCTTTAAAATAATCTCAATTAGGAAAATATTTAGAGATGTAGTTACTTTCCTTTTTGGGCTGTTCCACTTTAGGTAATTTGGATTCATTTTTCCGTTTGAAACGATCTCGTTTAGGGAACAGAAAGATTTGACAACTCCTTGCCCGTTTGGGTCGGGTCCTGCGGGATTGCATCATTGGGACTAATTTTGGACCATTTAGGATCACATCATATTTGGGTTGTAAGTATTTTAAGTGGGCTTATTCAAATGCGTTAAAATATAATCCCATCCAGAGCTTCTTAAGTGTAAGAGATAATTGCTTAACATATAAAATTGTGTTAATTTTTTTTATAAAAAATCCAAGTACCTGCACTCAATTTCAAGACTCTTATTGATTGAGTCATGGTATAGCAAGTCAGACACTTAAATCTATACCTGTATCTAACCTAAGTCTGAGCAACATAGAGGAATGTCAAATGCTTGAGTCATTAGCTCTGACAAACTTTAGCTGTAGCAGAACTTAGGAAGAGAGTAAGGCAGGGAGATAGAGAGAGAGGAGAGAGAAAGAGGGAAGCTAAAGTTGTTGAGATTTAAATTCAATTGTTCCGTTTTTCCTAACAATCTTGCAGCAACCTATTTATATCATGAATAGGATGATTGCTGTGATTAACAGAATGCAGCAACCACTAACTAACTCGGTCTGTCACAAGCCTTAAACATGGTTTCTGGACTGAGAAAAGAAAGAGAGAAAGAAGAAAGAAATAGGGAGAAGAAAATAGAGAGTAAGAAAGAGTTTTGAGAATGGTTTACTTTATTTTTTGATGCTTTCGGGTTACAAATCGAGGCTTTTTATAGACCTTTTGGTGTTAAAAGAGAAATAATGAAGAAGGCGCTGATTGCTTGGCCCCCTTTTGATTGCAGATAGTGGCTGCAGGACCTCGCTGTAATGTGCAGGCGCCGAGTGTGGGATCTGTAACAGTTAGGGTTGATCCGGTGATTCAACCCTAACCCTAATTTTGTGTGGTAATTTTACCATTTTGTCCTCCGTGGGTGAAATACCTTTTTGGCCTTTTTCCTACAGTAAACGACTAGGTGTTTCCTTACATTGTAACAACCCACAGTGTCATCGCAATAATTTCTATTCACTTCCTCTTTTAAGTGTTCTCTATTTGAAGGGTTGTAGTTTGAGTAGAACCTAATCTTGGACTTCAAAGCTTCTTTAACTTCGGTGGTTATCTGCATACTGTTTTATTTTGGATTGTGCTTTCAATAGATGTTGATGAATAGTCTTGTTGGCCTATTCTCTTTCAGTTAAAAGCATTCCACTAAAGGTGATGTAGAGCTAAAGAGTATGTATCCTACTACTTTCATCAACTCTTTTTAAAATAGGTTGGTAAATATTTTGTCTCGATCGGACACTATTACTTGCCTAATTCCATATAGTTTGTGCACAATATCCATGTAACTTTTGGCGACTTCGTTTGTAATAAATGGGTGATGTAAGGTTATGAATGTCCATATTTGGTGAAGCAGTCCACCACCTCTAGTATAGTCTTTTTTCCCTTAGATTTTGGTAATTGCTCAATGAAATTTGTGGATATGTGGGCCCGAGCATTTGAGAGTATGGCCGGTGACTGTAGTAAACCTGGTGTAGGAACATTGACAAATGTTGCATTATTGGACCCACTTTACATTGTGTTTCTCGTATTAGGCGAATAGAAGTGTTGTTTGATGCGCTCATAAGTAGTTTTAGCTCTTGAGTGTCGTTTCACTGTTGAGTTGTGACACTGGTGGAGCAGCTGGTTCCGTAGCCCTTCTTTGTCACCTATCACAAAACTTCCTTTGTATCTTATGATGCCTTGCTATAGGCTCAAAAGGAGGCATGCTATATGGGGAGACCATCAATTGTGTGAGCAATTGTCGGGGTGAAGGGATCGTTGAAATAGCTATTGCTTATTTTTACCATCCAAGTGGGGTTGGAAGTGGATACAGTATATAAGACTTCTGCTTCGGCATAATTGAAGTCCTTTCTCTAGAGAGCATTGACAACTGCGTTGGACAATCCTCGTTTGTATTAGATCGTATAATTTAGCCTTAGCAGCTTTGTGATTTCCTTTGGTTATACCATCCATGACACTTTTTATTCTTACAGATACTATAAGCTGCGTTGGTCCGTTGTGATAATCAAGAAGATTTCTTCTAAATGGTGCTGCCATTGTCACACGACATACATAATTGTTATAAGATATTTATAGTATAAAGAGGTAGTTCGAGTTCTGAGAATAAAAGCGTCACTTACGAAGAAATTGGGTCGATTATCTTGCATTAAGACTGCACAAGTACCTTTATTGCTAGCGCTTGTCTTGATAGTAAATGGATTCTTGAATTGGGAAATCTCAATACCGGATTGGAAGTCATAGCTGATTTCAACGACGGAAAAGCTTGATTAGCCTCTGTATTCTACTTGAAAGCACCTTTCTTCAATAAGTTGGTAAATTGTTTGGTTATGATTCCATAACTTTGTATAAATTTGCTATAGTATCCTGTTAGGCCCAAAAAATTTATCATTTGAGGCCGACAACTAGCCCTTGTTTTAACTTTTTTGGGGTCCATTTTTAAAACTTGTTGGGAGATGATATGGCACCTCCGTGTAGAAAAAATAACACTTGGATTGCTTGCCATACAACTTGTTGCTTTTGAACACCTTCATGACCTTTTCTAAATGGTTAACATGCTCTTGCTCGGTGGTGCTATAGATCAGTATGTCATCAAAGAAGACCAAAACCAAGATTCGTAGGAAAGCCTTGAGAATATGATTCATGAGAGCCTAGAAAGTAGTCGGAATGTTAGTAAGGCCGAAAGATATCACCTTGAATTCATAGTGGCACTAGTGTCTTGAAGGCTGTTTGTGGATATTTTCTTCCTTTTACCCGAATTTGATGATATCCTGCTCGAAAATCAATCTTAGAGAATATAGTTGCACCATATAATTGATCAAGTAGATCATCAATAATGGGTATTGATAACTTATCTTTTACCGTAGAGAATTGAGTTCTATTTGTCCACACAGAATCTCCAAGTACTGTTCTTTTTCTGACCAATATACCGTGAAGAGAAAGGACTACAACTGGATCATATGAGTGAATCATCCAACATGCTGTATTTGCTTCTCAATTTCGTTCTTTTGATGGAACAAATATCTATAGGGTCAAATGTTCACTGTGACATTTTTGTAAGACAGAGTGATGGCACGGTCAAAGGCTTTGGATGGAGGCAATTCTTAGGTCTCATTGAAAACATCTTCGTATTTTGTGATATATGTAAGTTTGCCAAACATAAGCACATAACATTTTTCATTAACAATAAAAGAAGTTTAGTTCATTTTTCATTAGTTCAAAGTGATATTCGGAGATTGATTCACATACTTAATATTTTTAGGACTCGATATTGTGTTATTTATTGATAATAGTACTAGAGTCACTTAATTTTTCGTATTGAAGTTAAATCCGATTTTACCTATATCATGTGCCAGTTCTGAAACTTTGATAACAACTCAATTTGGAGCCCGCATAAAAGTATTCGTCATAGACAACATCAGACTTTTTTAGTGTCACAGTTTCGTCATTCTTTCATCATGAGAGGATTTTTCATAATTCATCTTGTGTCCATATTTCGCAACAAGACTGAGTAGTGGAAGGCAAGATTCTTACCTTCACTAGAGTTTTCGTCTTCTAGAACAACGTCCCAAAATAATATCGGGCGAAGCTATCTTTGCAGCCACTTATTGTTATTAATTGATTGCTCTTCTACGTTCTTGATTTCGTAACTCTTTTAGAAACACTTTTTAAGTTTTATCTAGAAGTATTACAAATCATATGATCTTTTGAATATTTGGGTGTCTTCATATTCTTTCCCTTCAAAAAGGAAAACTTAATAATTGGGAAATGGAATGTGTGTTTATGGAGTACCCCTCATCTCAAAAAAGAAAAAAATATTAGCATTCGCCTGGTTTTGAATGTCATTTTTGTTGAACAAAAAAGCTATCTTATCCAACCTTATCTTCAAGGTAAAACTCTGTTGGAAGATAAAGATATAAAGTTCTTAATAACCTAATACTTTGCCACCCCATCACCACAAAAAAATTTTAAAATCCATTA
This sequence comes from Carica papaya, assembly GCF_000150535.2. The sequence continues at coordinate 1,836,031 of NW_019014660.1, read as the reverse complement.
GAAAGCTCACTATCTCGAGAGACCATGCATACTAATAATGGAATTGAGGTAAGTATACAAAGAGGAAGATTATAAGTTCTGAGCCTCAGTCAATCCAAGTATCTAACCTTGATCTTAGAACTGAAGTAAATCTTAGAAAACTTATACAAATTGATAATGATATACCTATCGCATTTTGTAAAAGTATTATGGAATGTACTAAGTAATCTCTTTATCCTATTTTGCAGTTTTTGTCATTTTAAGTGCTCACAGTCCCATAGAAGCTTCTTACAAATCTGAATACTGAGTCGATTACTAACACAGTAGTTGAGGTATTATCTTTTAAAAAAATGAAAAATGTTATGAAAATGAATATAGGAACTATAAAGAATGAGACATGGGAAATGATGAACCTATCTAAAAAAAAAACCTGTGGAATTCAAGTGGGTATTTACAATAAAAGAAAAGGTAAATGGGACAATAGAAAGGTATAAGAATAAGATCAGTAGTAAAAAGGTATATATAAACTTATGGGATAGATTGCTAGGAAATATTCGCACCAGTAAGCAAGAACACTATGTGGATCTTGCTGCTTTCGTTGTTTATTTTGATTGGCAATTATAACAATCAATGTGAAAAATTATTTCCTGCATAGAAACGTTTTAGAAGAAATCCACATGGAAATTTTTCCAGATTTTGACAGAGAAATAGGATCGAATAAAGTATGTAAATTGAAGAAGACATTATGTGGATTCAAGCAATAGCTAAGAGCATGGTTTAACAGGTACATAAGGTAATTTAGAATTTAAGGAGGCTCAAAAGGCCACACTCTCTCTATCAAGTGCTCAAAGACAGGAGGAATTACATTTCTTCCATAGGGTGATAATAAAACTATGATCAGGGAGGCCACACTCTGTTTATCAAATACTTTGAGACAAGGGGAGTTATATAGTTCATGAGTATGATGCTAGATTTGTGATTTAAGCAGACTTAAGGAGATCACACTTTATTTATCAAGCATTCAAAGATAGGAGGAGTCATAGTTCTCCTTGTATACGTTGATGACATTATTGTAACAGGAGATGATGAGTAAGAAAAATTGATACAAAAACAATGTCTGACAAGAGAAGTCAAAACTAAATTGGATAAGTTAAAGTATTTTCTTTGTGTTGAAATTGCCCACTCAAAGTCCGGGATCTTTATTTCTTAGCAGAAATACATTAATGACCTGTTGAGTGATACTGACAATTCGTTAGTAAACTAGTTGGTACTCCTATTGATCGTAATCCCTTTCTTTATACGACCTTATAAGAAAACCACTTTCCTAGAAAAAAAAGGAGGAAAGCCCTACAAAAAAGGTTCAAAAACGGCTTGCTAGAATTGCCATGGCTGATGCATCAAGTGTTATAGCGCAACAAGACTTGGTTTAGGAACTGAATCAAATTCACTGCCTCACACCATTGGCATTGGAAAGGAGTTGTGCCAAGAAATAGTAGATATTCATTCTTGCACAAAGATCGGGATCATTCCTCCACCATGTTGTTTTCTTCTGTTACTTAAACAATTGTCATTTCAACTTGATTCTAACTATTGAACATCAGACTTACCTAAACATAAAGTTCTTACAATGATTAACCGACACTAAAAAACTCTATTGATTTAAAGCAGACAAGTCTCCCAGTTCCTTGCCTTGCAAAGCTATAGCACTAGCCAAGTCAATACTCTTTCCATCCCCAATATGAGTAAGAGAAGTAGAAGTTGTAAAAGAAGATACACTAGTAGACATGGAAATGTACTAGAGATTACTTGGGAGAATGATATACTTATCTTGCACTAGATCAAACATGACTTATGTAGTAAATATTATAAGTCAATTCATGCATAATTCAAAAGATGTGCATTTTCAAGCAGCCTATAAGGTAATGCATTACCTAAAAGTGTCATGTGGAAAAAGAATTATCTTATGAAAGAATGATAGATTGCTTATAGAAGCTTATACAGATGCAAATTATATAGGATCAGTTGTAAATAAAAAATCTATTACAAGCTACTGTACCTTCCTTGGCGACAACCTAGGTATCTGGAGGAGTAAAAAGCGAAATGCAGTTGTTAGATTAAGTGCATAATTAGAATTCCAAGCAATGACATGAGGCGAATGTAAACTATTATGACTAAGAAGAATTTTATAAGATTCAGGAATCAAGTTAGGATATTACAGGGAAAAAGGGAAAACTACAAAGAAAGGAGAAAAGGGTCTTTTTGTGAACATTTAGGATTAGGGTTAATATTTGAATATACCTCCACAGCAGCCATAGAAGGGACTCTCAGAGAAAAAGTTCCATAACCCAGCCTTGAGAACAAAGTTGATCTTCAAGGAGAAGGTATTGTCGGGATATTAAAGTTAAAAAGGGAAAACTAACAAAAAGGGACAAAAGGGCCTTTTTGTGAACATTTAGGTTTAGGGTTAATGTTTGAATATACCTCCATAGCAGCCACCGCTGCTGCAAGAATGGTCATTGATTCCGGTCATAAAAGTCACTGTTTTAATTGTTTATAACCTATAAAAAAGGGTCAATCTTTATGTTTAAATCAAGGAAAAGAATAAAATTAACTCCCTAATTTTTTTACGACTTTGGTCTTCTTCTGCTTTTCTTCTTCTTCTTCAATTTCAGATTGGTATCTGATAGTGCCATATTCCTATATTGTGATAAGAAATTAGTTATAAGCATTGCACACAATCTGGTATAATATGATTGGAGCAAACATATCGTGATTGATAGATACTTTGTCAAATAAAAACTTGAAAGTGGTTTAATATGTACTCTGTATATGTCTATTAATTCACAATTAGCAGGTGTATTGATTAAAAATCTAAGTATTATAGTATTTTAGACTCTCATTGACAAGCTGGTAATGGACAACAGTTCTATCTCCAGTTGAGTTGGAGTGTTAAAGAAAGTATTAATTAGATTAAAGAGTATAAGAGTAAAATACGCTCTATATAATTAATTTTAATAAATTGTTTATTTTCTTTTCCATTATAAGAAAACATATATATATATATATAGGCTGTGATATTCAATAAAAAACTCATCAACCATTTTTGATAGTCCATTAGCCACATTACCTTGAGTGGTTTATCATTGAGGAAATTATTTTTGACGAATTTGGCAATGTTCACAATAATGAAAGATTGCAAGCTGCCATGATCAAGTAAATAACAATGTTTTGTCCATTCGACAACCCTCTAATTTTGAGGGTCCCACTTGCTGTGACCCCATCCATAGCTTGAATGGGCAGAGTGCCGATTTCCTCTTCATCCGCATTCTTACCAGAATCTTCCTATTTCATATTCTTTACTTCATCAACTTTCTCTATCTCTTTTACCGATATTTTTATGTTTGTTCTACATCGATGATCCAGAAAATATCAATCATGACAATGAAAGGAGGAGGGCTAAAGTTCTTTTCACCTCCATTTCCTTTGGGAATAAGGTTGCTGCTTCTCCTTCTCTTTCATATTAGTCTAATTATTCTCTAAAGTCCATTTTCGAGCTAAGTAGGAATAGTTGTTCTCAACAAAATTCAAGCTCTTTGCCATCTCAAGATTGATTGCTCCTACATTTAGGGCCTGCTCAAACACATGGTTTAAGGATTGAGGCTTCAACAATCTAATCATTGATCTCAGCTCAAGCTTTAAACCACTATAGAGCTAGAAATGAAATAGCTTTCGAACAAAGTAGTCTTATCAGTCATCATTAGAGCTCTCGGGTGTTTAGACTGCTCATGATCTCTAAAACCGTTCTGACCTATATGAGCTTATTGAATTCTTTGATAAAGTTCTTCCAGTCAATTCCTTGAAACCTCCTATGCAGTTCTTTCATAAATACATCCCCCTCCTAGCTTTCTTTCTTAGGGAACCACTCTTAGTACCTCTACAACTTCTCTAAAAACACAGAGGTGGTTTGACAGTCTTCTCCTCTAGGGTTCCCATTGATGGAAAAATACTTAATGCATCGCCTCATCTAGGCTCTAGGACTGGTACGTCCAGAAAGAAGTTTCTCAATCTTTCACAGGGAAGGATTATTACTGGCATTCCTTATGTGGCCATTGTTGCTGCTTCCCCCAACCTCGTGCACTATCAGTTTAGACAATAATCTCTTACTCTTCGTGATAACTAGTGATCGGGGACTTCCTTGAGCATTTGTCTTCGGCATTCGCTTATTCCCTCACAACAATTCCACAGTTTGTTCGAATTGTTGATGAGTTTACGTTTTTGATTCATACATCTCGGTTATAAACTCCGTCAGCCTTTGATTGATGTCCTTGCTAGATTCATCGAGCTGTTGCATCCTCTGTCATATTGGCAATCACCGACTTTCCTTTAGTTCACATCATTGATATTGCATATGCTTGTGTTTCCTTATAATCCAATGACTGATACTACTTTGTCAGGAGCTCGGACCATTAGTTCCAACATACTTAAGCAGGGATAGAAGAATCTCGGAAGAGAGAAAGGTAGGAAGATGGAGTGAGAGAAAAAAGAGAGAGAGAGAGAGAGTTGAGAGAAAGAATTGTAGTTGTTGAGATTTAGTTTCAAATGTTCCTTTTTTCTTAACAATTTATTTATGCCATGAATAGGAAGACTGTTGTGGTCAGCAGAAGTAGCAATTTTTAACTAACTCGGCCCTACACTGAACACTTATTCAATTACACACAATATTCACCATTACAATGTTACCACAGCCTCACAGCCTCACAGCCTAACTCTACGTGTTTGATACACCTTCAAATGCTTTCTAGTGCTGACAAGGTATAGAATAATTTGAACTAAGTGAAGTGTAAGAGTCAACTAAAAATTAGGTCTTCCTCCTCCTATTGCGTTTATGCCAGTCAATTAATGTAACGGACGAAGTCTGTCACTATAGGTCATTGATCGTGTTATTTTGATTACTGGTCAATCTCAAATTATTTTGTTTTGTCTTCTTCATTACTCTGTTTCATTTACTGTAAGTTGCAGAAGTAGTGAATGTTTATGACATTGCAGAAATAGATGCTTGCTTGTTAATATTTTATCCGCCTAGGATCTTACAGAGTTCTAGGTTTTAAAGTTTCCTATTTGTTTATTTGTAGACTTTAGATCTGGATATCTTGTCTGCAGCATTTAAGTCATTATTCTTTTTGACCGTGCATTTAATGCTTTTGCAGCTTGGAGGCCCTGAAAAAGTTGCAGAGATGACAGGGAGGCGAGGGATGCTTGTGAGAGCTTCTAATGGAAAAGGTGTTACTTATCAGGCACGGAACACGTAAGTTTGGCTCTCTCTTTTCATCCCTTTTTGTCGTGGACTGTTTAATTTTGACTTATGTTCGTTGACTTGATAGTTATTATAACATTTTAGAAAAGATGTTACCATGGAAATGGTTAACATGCATGAGAAGCAGCTTTTTATGGATGGAAAGAAGTTGGTTGCAATAATTTCTGAGGCTGGTTCAGCAGGTGTTTCTTTGCAAGCTGATAGAAGAGCTATAAATCATGTATGTGAATTTCTGGTCTGCTTCAGCAAATTGTTTTATTCTATTGATAATAACGATGTTTCGTGCATCCTCTCTTTTTTCTGGGAACTAAATTATATATTTAAAATTGCATTGTAAGGATATATGAGTTTATTGATAATTTTCTTTTATATTTTTGTTCATTATGCAATTCTATTTGTACAGAAAAGAAGGTTCATTTGACGTTAGAACTTCCTTGGAGTGCGGACCGAGCATTTCAACAGTTTGGAAGAACTCATCGCTCTAACCAAGCTTCTGCACCTAAATATAGGTGGTGGACCATTCTTTTTCTTTAATACATTATTTGGGCTATTAAGTAAAATTGCAAAACCGTACTGTTTCTAGTTTGGACTTTTTGCATTTCATTGCACTTTGAAGTTAAGCTTTTTGTCTCCTGTTTGTCTGGTAAATATTACCTTGCAATTGACTGTTTGGCCTCCCCTTTTGCTAGTACAACTGACATCCTTTCTCTCTGACTCTTCTTTTATGTGGTTGATTAATTATATCTGGTTCCTTAAAAATTACTAATTGATAGCATTAACTTTCAAAACACTGAATGCTTTCCAAGCTCACTGTCTTGATAGTCTAGAGAATATTTTCAACATGTATGCCCAGTATGAGTTATTGCAATAAGAGGGGTGTTAAGACTTCCAAATGAATGCAACAGTTGTAAGTTGATAGGTGGACTTACCTTGGTTTGTTTTGGTGCATGCTAATTTGGAGGTTCTAGCTTCCTATAAAAAGTGGTAAAGGCAGCAAGAGTTGCTGGATTGCAAAAGAGGATATGGTTGAGATATATATATATATATATATATATATATATTTAATGTTATAATGGGCAAACTATGCAGTTGACGCACTTGCAATTTAAACCTTGTGTTTTCTTTTTTTATAGTTTAATGTTCTGTGGTTTAGTTTTTTGTTATTTTGCATAAACTATTAATTTGTTAGAGAAGATAAGAGGACATCGGCCCGAATGTATGCTTTTAGGCATGAAGAAGTGAGTTTTAGGGCTAAATAAATCAAAACTAAGGGAGAAAACTATAAAACAATAGTTTTTAAAAAATAGTGTTATTATACAAAATAACCAAAAATATGACTGTAGGGTATTTAAAAATCACAAACAAACCATGTGATTTGAATTATAACCAGGCCAAATCATAAGGGATAAAACTGTAATATTTCCTATTATAGTTAAGTGAATTTGTCCATTAATTGTCAGGTTAGCTATCTATGTATTTCTTATCATCACCCGTATCTTAAAAGTTGCATTTCTGTGTCATTGAACCGTACTTAAATATGCATATTTTTGGTTTTCTGTGGACAAATTACTAGCACTTCCTTTCAATTAGTGAAAATTTAATCAATCAAGTTGGACTGTTTCTATAATGTTGCTAGATTAGTGCTTATTCCTAAATAGTATGGATATGCAGCTACCACCAAAACCTTTTGATCTGTAAGTTGATAAACTAATATTTGGTCCTAGATGTTTCAAAAATTGAGGACTTTCTTCCACCCCCCCAACAATACCGCTCTTAATCGCCTTGTCCAGGAGAAGAATTTATTTTGAGGATGCAAAGCAAACATTATTAATAGTTATTTAGCTACTGAATTTATCAATGGACAATAATGTTTGCCATTTTCTGGCAGGCTACTTTTCACTAACCTTGGTGGGGAACGCCGATTTGCATCCATTGTTGCAAAGAGATTAGAATCCCTTGGTGCCCTAACCCAGGGAGATCGCAGGTGAGATTTTTCCTCACTCAGCCCTCAACCTCCTTCCAGTACAACGGCTAAAATTTTTATCATCATTTTCTCCACCAGGTTTCATTTAATTTATTGCACCTGAAACTGTGGTTGGATGGATTACAGGGCAGGACCATCGTTGAGTGCTTACAATTATGATAGTGCTTATGGCAAAAAAGCGCTGATGGTGATGTATAGAGGAATAATGGAACAGGTCTAATAACCTTTTATGAATATGCTATCAAAGTTCTGACGGAATTAATGAAAAATGTTGGGTATTTTGAGGTATGATGAAAATTCAGTTTTCAGGATACTATGCCAGTTGTACCTCCTGGCTGTTCATCAGAAAATCCAGAAACTATTCAAGATTTTATTACAAAAGCAAAAGCGGCGCTCGTGTCGGTTGGAATAGTTAGGGACACAGCTCTTGGTAATTTTTGTTTCCTAATATTTTTCACCTACAAAAGAAACAAAATGGTCTTATTTAATTATTCATTTTATTCAAGTCAAAACTTATGTCACTTTCATTGCACCTTTATAACCATCGACTTGCTTTTAATTGTCATTTTATGCAATAATCATTTGGACCTGAGATCTCCTGTGTTTGATGTAGCAAATGGAAAGGATTATGGGAAGTTCTCAGGTCGTATCGTTGATTCAGATATGCATGATGTTGGGCGTTTTCTGAATCGGCTCTTGGGACTACCACCTGATATTCAGAATAGGTATGTGGCTTGGCTTCAGAGTGACAAACTGTATGCCCTTTGTTTCTCTCTCCTACAGTTACTGGATTTAACTTAATATGCCCAATCCTACCATCAAAATACAGGCTGTTTGAGTTATTTGTCAGCATCTTAGATGTTCTTATTCAGAATGCACGCATTGAAGGGAATCTTGACTCAGGAATTGTTGATGTGAAAGCGAACATCATAGAATTAGAAGGAACTCCAAAGGTCTTATTCTCTTGCTGGAACTCTCTTCTGCTTTATTTGTTTGATTATACTAATTTTTTTTGGCCAGACTGTTCACGTTGATCAGATGTCTGGGGCTACAACCATGCTGTTTACTTTTAATCTGGATCGGGGTATCACATGGGAGGTACTTTTTTTTTAACCTATTTCCCTTAAGTGGATCCTTTTTTCATAAAATAACCAGACTGAAGTTTAAGTAATTGATGGCAGTCTGCAAGTACCATGCTTGAAGAGAAGAAAAAGGATGGGCTTGGTTCGGCTAATGATGGATTTTATGAATCTAAGAGGGAATGGTTGGGAAGGCGTCACTTTATTTTAGCATTTGAGAGGTAACTTATTCTCCCGTTTTTCTTTTTGTTAAAATCATTTGTTTGTATATGCTACCTGTTCAACTTTTGACTCTCTTTACATTTGTTAAAATATTATAAAATATTCCCTATACATAATAATATGATTATTTTTCCAAATATGTAAACATAATTAGGAAAAAAATAATTAGGGTAATTTATGTAGGTTACCATATATGATCCATTTACATGTATATATATCACTACTTTCATTTCAATAAAAATATAAGAATTATTCATTATTTTTCTTCCCTAATCCTTTATATGGTATCAGAGTTAGAGTTAGGGTTTGGGTTAGAGTTTTAGGGGTCAAATTACATCAGAAGAAGGGTTAAACAACCCATTCTCAGCGCCGGAGAAAGACAACCACCGATCTCTGGCCAGTTCAAAATGCGGCTAGTGCGGTGATGTACGCGAGAGAAGTCGAGGAAGTGATTCGCACGGCGATTTGAGGTTGCATGCGGCTTGATTGCCGGAGAAGAGCATTCCCGTGCGTGTTGGGTTCCCATTCAAGGATAGAAGTAACAGAGGAGCTCGGTCATTCGGTTCTATGCACGAAACTAGAAGGCCGAAGATGGAAAAGGCGCGGCGGAGCAGCTTGCGCGACAGCAAGTGATTCTCCACTCTCTGGTACGATTAGGGCCTTTTTGTGAGCATCATTCCGGATTAGGGCTGGCATTGAAGTTCTATGGTGATTTCCGGTCGAAAGGAGGCTGTTTAGTGGTTGTAGGCAGCGGCGTGTGTAACTCTGGTGGCGACACGTGGCTCTCCGGTGGTGGCGCATGTAGCGGCGCAGGTCCTCTGGTGGTTAATAGTGAGGTCCTAGTAGGGTTGTTGATGCCCGTGCGTGAAGAAGTGCTCTGTTTTCTTAAATTTTCCATTATATTTGTAGTGTTTTACGGGTATCTCTAACTATTATGTTTTGGGTATTCTGAGTGGCGTATAATAAGGGCATATAAAACAGTACTGTAAGAAATTGTAGAATCTGAATCGGAGGACACAGACTGCTAATATTGTTGCTGCTACTGCTAGCTCATATTCTGAAAGAACTGTTATGATTTTAGCTAATAAATATGCTAAATTCACTCAATATCAGAAATTTTTAAATAAATTTTTTACTCTTATTGAACCAGAGAAAAAATGTCTTATCTCCTCCTCAAACAGATGAGTGATTGATTCTGGTGCTATAGATCATATGACAGGTATTTTTAATATTTTTTTTAGTTTTCGATCATACAAAGTACTTTTTCCTGTAACTGTAGCTGATGGGTCGACATATAATATTGTGGGTTCAGCGACCACAAAACCAACATTATCTATTATTTTGTCATCTGTATTAAGTTTACCTAAACTTGATTTCAATATGATTTATGTGAGTAAACTTACTAAAGATTTAAATTGTTATATTACATTTTTTCCTAATCACTGTGTTTTTTAAGATTTTATGATGAAACAAATTATTGGTAAAGGAAATATATCAGATGATCTTTACATTCTTGATACTTAGGTACCTCAATTAGTTACTGTAAGAAGCTTTGGACATGACTCTAATCTCGTGAAGGTTTAATGGAGAAGAAGAAGAAGAAGAAAACAGAGAAGATGAAGAACGATAAAGGGAGAAAGTAGAAAACTTTTTTATTGATTTATGATATGCTTACAATCGATGGAAGGGGACCCTTTTTATAGCCTAAATACATTAAATAAAATCATTATTCAAGGCGGAATCAAGCTTGCTGGAGTTGCACGACTGGAATCGCGTGATAATGATGATCGACGTCGTCTACGGAATGGATTTGGAAGGCAAAGGCGTCGACTGTGAATCCTGTTAGGGTTGGTCAACCCTAATCCCAGTTGTTCTGCATTTTTGTTATTATGCCCTTTTGTGTGTGTATTTCCTTTTTTACCCTTCTTTCTGTAATAAACCTTGAGGGGTTTCTAGACAATACCCTCGCCTAGAACAGTAACCTTGTCCTCAAGGTTGAGATGCAGAAATTGGTGTTATAAATACTCATAATCTTCCCATGTGCATTCTTTGGTTGGAGCTCCTTTCTAACGGATAAGGACTTGATTTACGAGTTGATTACCCCATAATATAGTTCTATGTTGTAAGATTTATTGGGGTTGTACACTGATGAAGTCTTCCGTGGTCTGTGAGGCTAAAGTCTTGTTGTGTATTTCTTGAGTTGGGACACGTGAAAAACTGGGTGAATCCTTGATTCTTCGGTTAATAGGAGCTTGCATGCTACATTCTCAATTTTCTGAGAGGCTTGGAATGGTCCATAGTATCGGATGGATAATTTGGAGTCTCGTCCTTCTTGAGTGTTTCTTGTTTGAAAGACTGTAGTTCGAGCAATACCCAGTCATCTACTTCAAAACTTCTCTCACTTTGATGATTCTCCGCATATTGCTTGATTTTGGCTTGTGCCTGTAAGAGCTGTTGTCGTATGGTCTTGTTGGCTTCTTCGCATTCCGCTAGGACCATCTCTACGGAAGGTAATGCAGAGTCGAATTCTATGGAGTTGGAGAAATGTGGAGGTGGGTATCCGTAGAGTGCTTGGAAAGGTGTCATCTTCAAACTTGAATGGTATGAAGTGTTATACCATCATTCAATCATAGTTATTAACCATTTGACGCAAGTCTTCGGTTGTTAGTTAGCTAGCTATACATCGTAGGTACATTTTCAGACCTTGATTGAGCTTTTCTATTTGTTCGTCAGTCTGGGGGTGATATGCGATACTGAAGAGGAAATTTGTTCCAATTGTCTTCATTAGTTCCTTCCAGAATAAACTGGTGAATATTTTATCTCGGTCAGTTACTATGACCTGTGGAACCCCGTGTAGCTTGTGTACCATCTTCATGTAACTTCGTGCTACTTCGGCTGTAGTGAAGGAATGTCGCAAAGGAATGAAATGCACATACTTGGTGAAACGGTCCATTACCACTAATATAGCGTCCTTGCCCTCTTATTTGGGCAATTGTTCAATGAAGTTCATGGATATGTGGGTTCAGGCGTGTGGTGGAACAAGTAGTGGTTGCAGTAATCCAGGAGTGGAAACTCGTTCTATTTTGCAGCATTGACAGATATCACATTGTTAGACTCGCTGTAAAATTTGTTTCTTTATAGTAAGCCAATAAAACTGTTGTTTGACCCTCTCATAAGTAGCTCGAACTCTAGAGTGATCCCGTACTGCTGAATTGTGGCATTGATAAAGCAGTTGGTTGTGAAGTTCCTTTTTGTCACCCATGACCAACCTCTGTTTGCATCTCAATATGCCCTGTTGTAGGGAAAAAAGTTATATGCTATTAGGGAAAAAATTATATGCTATTAGGAGAAACCATTAGTTCTGATAGCAGTTGTTGAGTGAAGGGATCATTGGGGTAACTGTCACTTTTTTCCACCATCCAAGCAGGTATGGATGTGGAGAGGGTGTATAAGATTTCCGCTTCAGGGTCATGGGCATCCCTCCTTGAAAGAGCATTTGTTACCTTGTTCGACGACCCTTGTTTGTATTGGATTGTGTAATTCTAGCCCAATAGCTTCAAGATGCCATTTTGTTGTACCATGAAGGAAACTCTTTGATCTAACAAGTACTTTAAACTACGTTGATCCGTTCTGATGACGAATGAGGTTCCTTCTAAATAGTGCTGCCATTGTCCTACGGCATAGAGAACGACCATCAGTTCCTTCTCATATATTGACTTTGTCTGATTCTTGGGACTGAGGGCCTTGCTTATGAAAGCTATAGGTTGATTTTCTTGCATCAGGACCGCTCCAATTCCCTTGTTGCTTGCATCTGTCTTAAAAGTAAAAGGATCTCCGAATTGAGGTAGTCGTAGGACCGAGCTGGAAGTCATAGCTGTCTTTAACAATTGAAAAGCTTGCTCCGCTTCTGAATTCCATTCAAAGACACCATTTTTTAACAAATTGGTGAGACGTTAGACGATGATTCCGTAATTTTATATCAATTTGCGGTACTATCCTGTTAAGCACAGAAAACCTCTAAAAACCTTAATCGTCCGAGGAGTGGACCAGTTGATCATAGCTTCAATCTTTCGCGAGTCTGTTTTTACCTCTCGACCTGAGATGATATGCCCTAGATACTTCACCTTTGTCTAAAAGAAATAACTCTTGGATTGCTTTGCATACAACCTGTTATCTCGGAGTGTCTTTAGAACTTCGTTTAGATGAATAAGGTGCTCCTTCTCAGTGATAGTATAAACTAAGATGTCATCAAAGAAGACCAATACAAATATTCGGAGAAAAGCTTTGAATATGTGATTCATGAGAGCCTGGAAGATAGTGGGGGCGTTGGTCAAGCCGAAAGGTATCACCTTGAATTCATAATGATCCTAATGTGTTATAAATGCCGTTTTGTGGATGTCTTCCTCATCGACCCTAATGTTATGATATCTTGCTCTAAGATCAATTTTAGAGAAAATATGTGCTCCATATAATTCATCAATAAGATCATCAATGATGGGTATGGGGAACTTACTTTTTACGGTCAAAGAGTTTAGTTCTTTATATTCCACGCAAAACCTCCATGTACAATCTTTCTTTTTGACAAGCAGTACCGTTGTAGAGAATGGGCTACAGCTGGGCCATATTAATGAGTCCTTCAACATTTGTTGTATTTGCTTTTCTATTTCGTTCTTCTGATTGAACAAATACCTATAGGGTCGAATATTCATGGCAACATTATGTTTGGACAAGGTGATGACGTGATCAAAGGCTTTGGCCGGTGGCTAGCCATGGGGTTCCTAAAAGACATCCTAATATTGTCTAAGTAGTGCTTCTAGTGCTAGGATGGGCATCTCGGAAGTAGATACCTTCTATAAAACTTCCATTATTAGAAATACTGTTCCACATTCGACCGCTTGCTTATGTTTGACCCAATGTTTCACCTTTATTTCTCTTGTCTTGAATGTTTCCCGGAAGTCACAACTCTGTAATAATATTTGTAATTTTTATAATTGAATCGTATCGTTGCATGGAGGAAGTCAAACAGCATAGTCAAACATCATTGGGCCGAATTGTTTCATCTAGTCGATCCTTAATATCATTTCATACCCTCTCAGTGAAATGATGCAGACATTGTAGTTGAACTTGTAGCCTTGCATGGTCCACATCACATCTGGACATTCAAAGTGATTAGATATTTTTTGCCCGTTTGCAACCATAAGTGTTAAGGGTTTACTGCTGACCACCTGATTCTTGATCCATTTAGAATCTCCTTCGTCTAGGAAGGGATGTGAGCTTTCACTATCCAGTAGGATCAACACATCATGATTTGATAATTTTCCTCGTATTTTCAAGGTGCTCCCTGTGGTGACCCCTTCTATTGCTTGTAGAGGCAGAGTGCCAGTAAGGCCATCGCTAACCTCTTTAGCTTCCTCAAGGCAGTGGGATTGGCAGCAAAAAGAACTTCAAACCCTTGTCTTCCTGCATCTGCGACATACGGGAAAGGAAGAAGACCTTCACCCGAATGGGTCTTGGCTTCCTTTGGCCTGGTCGGCAATTTCGCTTCAGAGCAGCTCAAGTATCACACTGAGCTGTCAGCATGATTCATTCATGAATGCTGATAGCTTTAAATCGACTTCTTTTATGGTAAGTGATTTGAGATTTTCTAGTTCAGTCATCGGGGCCTTCCCCTTCGACCGTGTTCGAGTGGCGATACCGGTGTATGATTCAGCCGGTTTTAGTTCTGATACCATCTTGTCAGAAGTCTTAGGCATGACTCTGATCTTATCAAGGTTTAATGAAGAAGAAAATAGAGAAGATGAAGAACGATAAAGGGAGAAAGTAGAAGATTTTTTTATTGATTTCTGATGTACTTACAATCGATGGAAGGGACCTTTTTTATAGGCCTAAATACATTAAATAAAATCATTATTTAAGGCGGAATCAAGATTGCTGGAGTTGCGCGGTCGGAATTGCGTGATGATGATGGTCGGCATCGTCTACGGAATGAATTTGGAAGGCAGAGGCATCGACTGTGGAATCTTGTTAAGGTTGGTCAACCCTAATCCCAGTTGTTTTAAGTTTTTCCTATTCTGCCCTTTTGTGTGTATATTTTCTTTTTTTATCATTCTTTCTATAATAAACCCTAAGGGGTTTTCTGAAAGTTGTCTGCTATAATATTACCTCTCCATTTAAAACACATTGTCAATTGGGACATCCATCTCTACCTGTGTTTAAAAAATTATGTCATCAGTTTCATGATGTATCCTCATTGAATTGTGAGTCACATCGGTTTGCAAAACATCACTGTAGTTCATCAGGTTCAAGGATCAATAGACGAGGTGAGTCTGCTTTTGAGTTAGTTCATATGATGTTTGGGGCCTCTTGTCCTGTTCTGTCCAAAACTGGGTTCAAGTATTTCATTACCTTTATGGATGATTTTTCTCACATGACTTGAATATATTTTATGAAGAATCATTCGAAAGTATTTTTTCACTTTTGTGTTTTCTGTACTGAAGTTAAAATACAATTCAATGTTTCTGTGTATGTATTGAGAAGTGATAATGTCAAAAAATATATATCAGATTCATTTCAGAACTATATGACTCAACGCGGGATCCTTCACCAATCCTTGTGCGTTGATATACCATCTCAAAATGTAATCGCTGAGAGAAAGAACAGACATTTACCGGAGACAACTCGAACCCTCTTGTTCCAAACATAAATCCCTAAGTAATTCTGGGCTAATGCCGTTTCCACAGTTTGTTTCTTGATTAATTGTATGCCATTTACAGTGATTGACGGGGATGTTCTTTACAGTCTTCTTTTTCCATACAACTCTTTGTTTCCGATGCAACGTACGATATTTGGTAGCACCTGTTATGCTCGAGATGTGCGACCTACTGTGACAAAATTGGACTCAAAAGTCTTAAAGTGTGTATTTTTTAGATATTCTCGCGTGCAGAAAAGATACAGGTGCTACTTTCCAAATCTCAATAAATATTTAATATCAACTGATGTGATTTTTTTAGAGAATATACCGTTCTTCTCCTTATTGTCCAAGTCTACAAGTCAGGAGGCGGACGACGAGTAACTTATCTATAGTTTCACATTAGGTGCTTTTACTGAGCAAACAGATAAAAGTATTCCTCCATATGATGTGTCTCCAGCTCTACTTGAGTAAGTTGAGGATAGTATTCGTATACCTCTAATCCAAATATCACCACCAATTGTTTATATTTATTTCAGAAGACAACAAACTGATGAAAAATGTCCTGCACCAGATCCGTCGTCATCTGATTCTGCTGCACATAACCTTGATCTTCGTAAAGGTAAATGTCTGTGCACCATTCCTACGCCAACTTATCCTATTGCTAATTTTATATCTAATGACCATATGTCTTATTTGTCTTGTGTTTTAATTGCTTTTATAGATTCAACCTCTATGTTCAAGACAGTATCTGAATCACCCTGATTGGCATAATACTATGCTTGAGGAGATAAACGCTTTGATGATAATCATACCTGGGATCTGGTAGATTTACTTAAAGGAAAAAAGGTTATAAGGTGCAAATGAATATTTACAATTAAAGTGAATCTAGATTGCTCTATGGCAAGACTTAAAGCTCGACTGGTAGCGAAAGGTTATACTCAGACTTATAGAATGGACTATTCTGATATATTCTCTCCAGTAGCCAAACTTGTCTCTATTCATTTATTCATATATATTACAGCCTCCCAAAATCATTCCTTACACTAGGTAAATATTAAAAATGCATTTTTTCATGGTGATCTCTTAGAAGAAGTATATATGGAGTGACCACTTGGGTTTATTACTCAGGGGGAGTACGGGAAAGTCTGTCATTTGAAGAAATTTTTGTATGGTCTGAAGCAGAGTTCTTGTGCGTGGTTTAATAAGTTTAGTGAGGTAATATGTGAGTTCGGATTGAAGAATAGTAAGTGTGATCATTCAGTCTTCTATAGACAATAAACAGGTATTATTATACTTTTTATTGTTTATATTGATGATATTGTGATTACAGAAGATGACTATATAAGAATATCTTCTCTTAAGTCATTCTTGCATACCAAACTCAATACCAAAGACTTGGGATAAGTAAAATACCTTTTGGGAGTTGAAGTAATAAGAAATAAAGAAAGAATTCTGTTATCTTAGAGAAAATATATACT
The DNA here is from genome assembly GCF_000150535.2 of Carica papaya. The sequence continues at coordinate 1,819,284 of NW_019014660.1, read as the reverse complement.
TGATCTACTTGCAGAAACAGTAAAGCTGAGAGCTAAGTCATGCAGTATACTAATGGTACCAAATGTACATCTTACAAAAGATAATAGTGATTTCCTTGATGATTCAAAGAAATACAGGTGACTAGTTGGGAAATTAAATTACTTTATTGTGAATAGTTTAGATATTGCATACCCTGTCAGTGTTGTTAGCCAGTTTATGTCGGCACCTACAATCAAATATTGGAAGACTTTGGAACAGATTTTGTGCTACTTAAAAGGTTATTTGGAGCTCAACATAGTGTTTAGAAATCATGGACTTACTCACATTAAATGTTTTACAAATGCTGATTGGGGTAGATCTAAGATTGATAGGAGGTCTATTACGGGTTATTATTTTTTTGTTGGTGGAAATCTCATATCATGAAAAAGTAAAAAGCAAACAATTGTATTTCGATCAAGTGCAAAGTCCGAAAATAGAGTTATGGTTCAGTCCACATGTGCAATCTTATGGTTACATCATCTGTTAGATGAAATGGGTTTGAAGTTCACATCTCCTACAAAACTCTGATGCGATAATCAGACTGTCTTTCATATTGTCTCAAATCTTATGTATCATGAGAGAACCAAACATATCGAGGTTGATTGTCACTTTATCTGAAAGAAGATTTAAAAAAACTTTATATCTATTAGTTATGTGAAGACATGAGAACAATTTGGTGATGTATTCACAAAACTTCTGAATAGAACGCGGATTAAGTATCTTCGAAACAAGTTGCGCATAATCAATATTTATGCTCCAACTTGATGGGAATTGTTAGAATATTTCTTATACATAATAATATGATTATCTTTCCAAATATGTAAGTGTAATTGGGAAGAAAATAATTAGGATAATTTATGTTGATTATTATATATGAATCTGTTTACATGTATATATATTCCTACTTTCATTTCAATAAAATTTCAAGAATTATTCAATATTTTTCTTCCCTAATCTTTTATAAAACTTAATGCTTTTCGAAATTTTTACTTGTCCATTTTGTCACAAGGCTGGTTTAAGTGTTAACATTGTGTAATTATAGTAACCTGGAAATTCATTTGGTAAAAATTGACCATTGAAAAAGTGGAGGGACATGTAATTCGCCAAAGGATTAGATCGAAAGGTACTTGATCATGCTGTAGGTATTATGTTATATGCAGTACAAGTTGTGTATTACATTCTTGTGGTCAATATGATTGGTATTTTCTCAACATTGAAAATATTTTCGTGTTTGTTTTCTCTTTTTTCTTTCTTCAAGATTTGTTCTTTCTAAGACTTTCTTGTTTTTATTCAAAACTGTGTTTCCCAGCGCTGCCTCTGGAATGTTTAAGATAGTCCGTCCTGCTATTGGTGAGGCAGTGAGGTATCAGTTACAATTCCAGTGCCCTTAATCAAGCTTAGCTTGAATTCTTGTGATTAACAACTGCAGTGCTTCTTTCTCCAGAGAAATGCCCCTTGCAGAGCTAAAATACAAATACAGACAAGTGTCATCTCTAGAGAAGGCCTGTAATGGTTGGAAAGATGAATATGAAGTTTCCTCCAAACAGGTGCATATCCTTGAGGGAAATATATTTCGTGGTTCCTAGAATTCGTTCAGATTTGCTCCTTTGCATGTTTATAGTACTTCTGTCTACCTGGTGCTGTCATGCCTTCTGTGAATGGAAAGTTTATCATTTGAAACATTCTTGTCGATTGATTGTTCTTATATTTTGAGTAATTGCTATTTCCTATGTAGTGAATTAGATCAAAAGGGTATAAATATAAATTTCACCCTATATAATTAATTATTTATTTCATTTTCAGTGCTAGAAAACTTATATTCTTGATTAAATCCATCCTGTAATTTTTGTTTTCTCTTTCGACCTTAATTACCATACAATTCTTAAAGGATGTCGGAGGAACATCCTAAAATATTGGAGTAAATTCCCATATAAGAAAGCCCATCACCGAATTTCAGCTAATTCAGGGGTCTATCACTTTATCGGTAAGGATTATTTGAGCTGGTCCCAATTATTATGGATCATCCTCAAAGGTAAAGCAAGCTCAGCCATCTTCTAAATATTAACCAAAACCCAGAGACCCCACATTTGATGCTTGGGACGAAGAGGAAACTATAATCATGATACGTTTATCTAATTTCAAAGCCCTAGAAATAAGTAAGACCATGAAGTTCCTGTTCATCACAAAAGCTATGTGAGATGCAAGTTGCAAAACTTACTCTAAAGTTAAGGATGCCACACAAATTTATGATCTAACGGTCAAGACATGGTCCACTAAAGAAGGGAACACGTTGGTAGAAAAACATGCAAACTTGTTAAAAAGTTGGTGGCAGGAATTGAATCAATACTACAACTTGACCATGGATTGCAGTAAAAATACAGTTCAACTTAAGAAATTTATAGAAAAAGATAGTGCATATCAATAACTGGCAGCACTAAATTCTAAATATGATAAGTTTAGATATTGGGAAAAGAGGAAGTGCCATCACCTAATGAGGTCTTTTTTATTGTAATAGCAGAAGCGAGTAGAAGAGGGATAATGTTAAAACCTCGTCCCATCGGTAATTCAGCCTTCATGTCACGAAGTTTCAAATGTCTCCAATAGATAAGGATGGGCGTCACTTTGCGAACTCAACGCTGATAACAGATAGTAGGGACAATCTTTAATGTACCTCTTGCAAAAAGTCTAAACATATAAAAGAAAAGTATTGAGAATTGCACGACAAGCCCAATACTTAAAGTAAAGAGTGGGAATAAAGAAGTATCTCCACAAAAATTCCCAAACAGATTCATATTGCCAATCAACGGAAAGAAAAAAATACCTGCCTATATCATTGCTTTTAAAGTTGAGATTGAACGCCTTCAGAGTTGTTTAGAGGACTTTGAGAAGCCTATAGGTACAAGTATAATAGAAAAGTGAAGTATGCTTTTCTTTTCACATGGTTTAAGTGACTTAGATAAACCCTTTGAGGATTCTTGAATTATAGATTCAGGAGCTAGAAATCATATGACCAATACTTATAAGTAGTTTTATACATATGTTTCCTATTCAAGAAATAAGAAGATTCCGAGAATTTTAGGTGGGATGGGGATTGTAATCCTTTTTACTTCTCGAGCTATAATGACAGACCGAGAGGCTCGATGAGAAGGAATCGACGGAGAGATTTTGTGTTTTATATGGTAATCTTTCTGATATCCGAATTGTATCCGGACTTCTTATTTGTACAAAAAAAGAAGGGTTGCCTAATATCACTCCTCCGACATTAGTTGATACTTTAAGAGGTTTTACTTGAAATGAAAAAAAAAAAAGGAATTCATGAAGGGTTAATTACTGAACCATTTCAAAACGGCATGCTCTGGGTTGGTTTAGATAATAAAGATCTGATTCTAGGTTATGTTTCAGGAAGGATCCAACAGAGTTTTATACGTATACTAGGGAAATCCAAATTGAGCTAAGTCCTTATGATTCAACCAGGGACCATCTAATTTGATGATAGTTAGAATTTGTTGATGGTTTTCTTAATACTATTGCAGATAAGGGTAACATCAAGATTAGTTCTATCCTTATCCGAGAAAATGTGTTACATGTTCTTGAATTGTATATTAATTTTAAATAAGTCAATAAATTATCATAGGATTGAACTATAAAATATCATTTGATTTTGTTCACTGTGATTTTAAGACCAGAATTTAGAGAAGATGGTTGGATGTAATGAAGCCATAAACGAACTTTACTATTTGCATGCACTTGGGTTCTCTACTATCACAGCCGATTCTACACACAAGATTTTGCTCCACCATAAAAGACTCGACACTTATCCTTCTTCACCTTGAAGGTTTTGTTTTCCTTATTGTTTAAAAATTCAGAACATAAAAAATTACATTGCAATATCTGTGAGTTTGCATAATATAAGTGTGTAACAGTTTTCATTAGTAATAAAACAAGTAGAGCTTTGTTTTTATCAATCCACAATGGGAACCAACTCACACATAATCTTTCTAGGTCTCGATAAATTTGTTTAATTTATTAACTACTGCAGTATAGTCACCTTGTTATCTTTACTAAAAGTCAAATATGATGATAGTTATATCATACTTCAATTTTGTAACATGATAAAAATTCAATTCAAAACTAGTATAAAGAGAAGTATTGACAATTCTAAAATTTTTTTTAATCACACACTTTCGTCATTCTTCCATGAGGTAGGAATTCTTCATGAATCATATTGAGTCCATACTGCATACCAAAACGGAGTCCCAAAATAATATCAGGGTGAATTAGTCCTTATCACCACCTACAATATTAACCGTTTTTGCACTAGTATTCTTGACTTTAAAAATTTAAATATTTTACATCTTTGGATGTTACAAACCATCTGGTCTTCAAATTCCAAAATTTTGCTCAGTTTAAGAATTCTAGAAACAATTCAAAAATTTTATTCAGCAGTAAGTGTTACAAACTATTTGATCCTTCAGATATATGGATGCGTTGCCTTCTTCCATATGCATTTCCATCAAAAAGAGAAACTTGATCCTCAATCTCTAAAATGTATATTTGCAGGGTACTACTGCTCTCAAAAGGGATGCAAATGTTACCATCCGCACATCCAAAAGTTTTATGTGTCTGTAGATGTCACATTTTTTGTATAAGAATTTTACGTCATCCAACCTTATCTTAAGGGAAAACGTATATTGGAAAATAAAGATACATAACTTTCAACAGAATTTATCCTATAACCTTTGCCACATATCCTAGCAAAATAAATACAAGAGGACCTTCACAACCCATAAGGACATTCGCCTACTCAAGAGATCAGACTAAATTGTTGGTTTTCTCACGTGTATATAAGGAGGAAGAAGTCAAGCACTAAGTCTAAGGCTGTTTAAGAATCCAACCTTGACTCTAGAACGGAGTTGAGTTTGGAATAACCTATACAATTTGGTACTAATATATTTAGTAAAATTCGTAAAGGTGTAAGAAAATGCACTAAACATACTCTTTATCTTATCTCATAATTTGTCGTTTGATAAGTGCTCACCATTACATAAAATTCTTCATTAGTTTAAATATTGAGTTTATTTCTAACACAATATTCAAGATATTATCTTGTGAAAAACAAAATAAATATGGAAATGCAGACGCTTGAAAGAAAGTAGATATGTGAAATTGGGATCTACCCGACGACTGGAAACTGGTAGGATACAAATGGGTATTTACACTCAAATACAAGATAGATGAGATAATCAAGAGTTATAACGCACGATTAATGACAAAAGGTTATACACAAATATATATGATAGATTACTAGGAGATATTCACACTAATAACCAAGATGAACAATATGCGTTGTCATTAGCTACTTATTTTAATTATCAACTACACCTATTTGATATAGAAAAGGTCTTCCTACATGGAGACCTAGAAAAAGAAATCTGCATGGGTTCTCACTAGGCTTTGATAGAGAAGGAGATCCAAATAAGGTAAGCAAACTAAAGAAGACCCTGTATGGACTCAAGCGATTGTTAAGAGTATGGTTTGATAGCTTTGTAAGCGTGATAATAGATCTGGAATTTAAGCAGGTTCAATGAAACTACACTCTGTTCATCAAATACTAAGAAATAGCGAAAGTCACAGTTCTACCTGTATACATTGATGACATTATCGTAAAAGAGATTATTAAAAAGAAAAAGTGATACTAAAACAGTAGCTGACAAAAACATTTGAGATAAAAGAACTTGGTAAGTTAAAGTATTTTTGGGGACTGAAGTCGTTCACTCAAAATGTAAGATATTAATTTCTCAACAGAAATACACTAATGATCTGTTGAAAGATGCTAGCAAGTTAGCATGCAAACCAGTTAGGACTTTATTGATCTTAATCATAAATTAAGAATAATAGAAGAAGATAAACCAATAAACATAGAAATGTATCAAAAATTAGTTGGGAGACTGATATATCTATCTAACAAAAGACTAGATATTGTCTATGCGTTGAGTGTTATAAGTTAGTTCATGCACAGTTCGAAACAAGTGCTCGTACAAACAGTTTACAGAAAGCATTACCTAAAAGGTTATTATAAAGAAAGAGTGATAAATCACTCCAAAAAGTCTATGTCGATGTAGATTATGCAGGATCAGTTGTATACAGAAGGTTTACAATAGGATACTGTACCTTACTTGGAGGCAACCTAGTAATTTGGAGAAGTAAAAAGTAAACTGTAATTGCGAGATCAAATACAGAATCAAAATTTTGAGCAATGAGACAAGGGGTATACGAAGTATTAATGGATAAGAAAATTTTTGAAAAGTCTAGAGTAAAATGGAAAACCCTCATGCGCATGTATTAAGATATCAAGTTAGCCATAAGCATTGCTCACAATCCAGTGCAACATAATCAGATCAAGCATATAGAGGTGGATAAATATTTTATCAAAGAAAAATTTGACAATGGGATAATATGTAACTTGTATATGCCTACTAGTTCTCAATTGGTAGATGTTTTAACTAAAAGTTTAAACAATCAGCATTCTAGACTCTTATTGGTTAGTTAACAACGAATAACATCTATTCTTTAACTTGATAAGAAATGTTAGAAAAACGACAAATTAACGTATTGCACCTTATATAGTTAATTAAGTCAACTGGTAGAAGAGTAAATTACACCATATATAGTTAATTGTAATTAATTCTGTATTTCTTTTTTTATCCTACGAAACCTATATATATACAGTTGTAATATTTAGTAAAATAAACATTAAAAATTCTTGACTAAAACTGATATACTTCTCGTATCTGTTTTTGTCTTGTTGCAATTTTGTATGAGGAGAATCTCAACTAGCATAATATATTGTGTTGATTGGATGTATGCTTACAATCTTTAATCTCCTGTCTCCATCCGCTTTACGTATCTACTATTCTTTAAAGAAAAGATTGTTTTTAAACTTTTGTTTTTTTTTTATGTTCCCTTGCTTAATATATGCTTATATTTTTGCTTGGCGCTCCTCTTTGTAATGCAGAACATAAAGACACTAAAACTGAAGAAATAATATTAAAAATTATTTATGCTGTTGTAGTATTTGTCTTAGTAAGAATATTTAGCCTATTAAAGATGGTTTATTAGTTAAGAATTATGTAGAAAATTCATTTATTTTATTTTATTCAAGATTTGCTTCCATTAAGAATTACTTTTTATGCATTTCGGTTTCCTATTCTTGCTTAATATATGCTTATATTTTTGCTTGGTGCTCCTATTATTACGTTCAGAATTATGTAGAAAATTCATTTATTTTATTTTATTCAAGATGTGCTGCCATTAAAAACTCCTATTTTTTAGGCATTTCGGTTTCCTATTCTTGCTTAATATATGCTTATATTTTTGCTTGGCGCTCCTCTTTGTAGTGCAGAACATAAAGACACTAAAACTGAAGAAATAATGTTAAAAATTATTTATGCTGTTGTAGTATTTGTCTTAGTAAGAATATTTAGCCTATTAAAGATGGTTTATTAGGTTAAGAATTATGTAGAAAATTCATTTATTTTATTTTATTCAAGATGTGCTTCCATTAAGAACTCCTATTTTTTAGGCATTTGGGTTTCCTATTTTTGTGCTTTCGTTGCCCATATAAAGGATATCTCTTATCATTCACTTCTCTTGTGATTAGTATCTACCAAAATAGGTTGCTTAGTTATTTGGTTTTTCTTCCAACCTTTGATTTTAACTTTTGGTACAATCAAGTAGGAAAGCATTTTATTAGGGGTTATGCCCTGGTCTAGTGGTTTGCTGTAGGGACAGTTACTTTTTACTAGAGTTGATTATATGCTTTTTAAATTTGGCTAGAAGGTGGAGAAACAGAGCTTTGCAGAACACGAAATGATTAATAACTGCCTTGTAGTAGTTCTGGGATTGATTATACACTTGCTAATTTACTGGTCAGAAGGTGCATAAGACATAGTTCGTTAAGAACTTGAAATGAATAATAAATCCTTTTCATCAGCTAACTCGTTCCTTGAATACCCCATATAGATTTTAATTTTACATGTTCATAGTGTTTACATTGAAGAGTGTTCAGGACAAAAACTGAGCGATAAGTTATTATATATTTCCTAGCTTTTACCTATATTTTTTTTTTCTGAAAGATGGATTTATATGTAGATAGATCTTATTTTTTCCATTGGTTTCTGTTCCACAGTGCATGCATGGTCCCAACTGCAAGCTTGGCAGCTTTTGCACGGTTGGCAGAAGAGTACAAGAAGTAAATGTCTTAGGTGGCCTAATTCTTCCTGTTTGGGGTACTATTGAAAAAGCCCTTTCTAAGCAGGTCAGTTCTCGTGCTTCCTGGCATGAATTGTTGTTTCTCTATTATAGTATTAACATGGCCTAATTAATCCGTGGTGTTAGGAACAAAACAATTCCTTAACTGCTGGTTTACTCAAGAAGGATTACATTTACTAATTCCTTATAACTGCTTATATCTATGTGTTTTAATGCTAATGTTATTGTGTAATAATAATATAAGTGTGTTAAAATAAGTGTTAGTGTTTATTCAACTAAGGATAAGTCTGTGTTAACATAAGGATAGTTTAGGTAATCCCGAAAATTTTAATTCCAGAACTAACAGCTCCTCTTGTACATGTCTTCTGCTGTAGGAAGATAAGAGCACTGTATCTGGAATTTGATGTTAATGGAGAGTGTATTTCTCTTCTAGAGATCATAGGATTTTTTTCATTCAATGAGCTCTCTAATCAAATAAACATAATAATTTACATACTCATTTTGTTACAAATCTCCCATAACAAGATCAGTCAGTAGGGACAGTAACAATTTGCATCAGAGCCAATTTTTATTGGTTATCTGCAATTTATGTTTGAAAAATTCTAGCAAATTTTTATCAAGGGGATAGGGAGCAAGAGAAGTTGAAATTCGAATTTCAAGTTGGCTGGTGGAAAGAACTGGTGGCTAGGACAGTGCAGAAAGAGGCGAGAGAAGGGAATAGCCAGGCCGGGCAGCCAACTGTTCTGAGCATCTGGGCATGACAGAAGAACAGGGATGCACAGGGAAAGAGCTCCTGGGTGCAAATACCCCCTTGTGCGTGTCCAGAACTGCAGAAATGGCATTGCCAGGTGTGCATACCCCACCCTGGAAGCAACATTCGATGCTGGTGCGGCTTTTATTCTCGTGCCGAGCAGGCAGGCTGCAGCTGGATACCACCAGGCTGTCAATCGGACCATTCTGCCTAGATACACAAAGTTGGATTTTCTACAGTTCGACAGGCCCGGTTATCCTCTCCTATGGGTGAGACCGGTTATCCTCTCCTGTGGGTGGGAAGATATGAACATTTTGTTAAGATACAAACCGTAAAAAGAAAAATTCGCAAAAAGGGTAAAGTAGTATTTTGCATATATCAAGTTGGTTTAGGGTTAGTCTTTTTAGTCTTTTGCACGCATCTTAAGTGCAGCCCCTGTGTTATGGATGCAAATATAAAAGGTGCAGCAAGAATAGAAAACTGACGTTTAAACAAATATAGAATGCTAATTAGTATTATATTTTTAAATAATATATATTTTTTATTAATACTTTATTCTTAAATAATGTAAAATTTTTAATATCTTAATAGAATATTTCTAATTAAATTTAAATTTCAAATTAGATTAACATATAAGAATTATAATCTTATGAAGGAATATATTTAATATTAATAAAAATAAATCAAAATATTATTTTAAACTATAAGATTGGAACTCTCTTTAATAAAATTCAAGATAGCAACTCTTTTTGATAAATTGTAATTTATTTTCACAAAATAGGTCGCTCTCGCAATAAGAATAAGGACATTAATCCTTTATTAGAAGACGACTTTGTTGTTAACTGCCTAGTAATTCGATCCTTAATCAGGAAACATAATAATTTAGTATCAGAACAAGGCACTATGGATGATCGAAGTTTACGCAAAGAGTTGCGGAATCTAGAATCTTGGATGATGGCTTCTGAAGCTACAACAAAGAATTAGAACTTTTTCTCAATCGAACCGCCCAAGTCCAAGAAAAAGAGGCAATTGATAGTATAGAAACTGACAACGGTGGTTCAAATCAGAATCAGAAAAGCGAAAGGCGGCACACTAAACCAGGACGCGAAGAATCCAATATCAGTTCTCATAACAATAGATGGATTCCTCATTATACAAAACTTGATTTTTCCACCTACAATGGATCGGACGACTCGTTATCTTGGCTTCATCGTTGTGAACAATTTTTTACTAATCAAAGAACGGCTAACAATGACAAGGTTGGATTGAGAGTCTTTCACTTGTTAGGTGATGTTCAACTTTGCTACTACAAACTGCAACAGGAAGAGACAAGGATGTCATGAGGCCAGTTTGTTGAACTTTGCACATTGCGGTTTGGTCCACCCCTACAAAATAATACATTAGGAGAGTTAATCAACCTAAAACAAACAGGCACAGTGAAGGACTATATACGACAGTTTCAGAAACTCTTGGCCTGTGCCCAAAAAATACGGCAAGACCAACAAGTTGAGATGTTTACTGCAGGTTTAGTAGACTCAATTAGGCTGAAAGTTGAGATGCAATCACTCTACTTTTGTGCACGCAATGAGTATGACCGGAGTTTTTGAAAGAAAACAACGGTTGTGGGATATGACTGAACCCAATTATAATAATCATTTTCAGTCCGTTACTAAGCCTAACAATTCATTTTGGAAAACACCACAGGACAGCAACTTTACTATACAATCTGATAACACTTTCTTTCCAAGATGACAGAAATGAGACCGAAGGATTGTGTTAAAATTGCGATGAGCCGTTTGTTCCGAGTCACCAATGTAAACAACTGTTTTGGCTCGAGATTGAATGCGACACTGATCTTGAGCAACAAAAAAAGACCAACAAGACAGCCATATCCACAATTCAAGCTTGAAGACAAGCTTGAAAACTGAAGGGAAGTAATGTTATGAATGCAAGTATAGAAAGTGCAGCAAGAATAGAAAATTGATGTTCAATTAAATATGGAATCCTAATTAGTATTAAATTTTTAAATAATATATATTTTTTATTAGTATTTAATTTCTAAATAGCGTAAGATTTTTAATATTTTAATAGAATATTTCTAATTAGATTTAAATTTCAAATTAAATTAACATTCTTAAATAAAAATTGTAACCTCTTCATCTAGTTCATTTAGGAAAAATGAATTAGAAATGAGTTTTATAAAATTCAGTAAGAAGGAAAGTACTGAAACTACACAAATACGTTTCAAAACATTTATAAATACAATTTAATAAAAAGTGACATTTCCATACATGCATATCCTTCACCTTGTTATTTAGACTCAAATTCAACAGTTTTAGAGATTACAAACTTATTACTTTACAGTTAGTTAAAGTAATTACACACTTAGGTTGTTAGTTAAAGTAATTACACACCTAGGCACGCAACTGCTATCCCCATTTCCAAAGAGGGCAACAAAGAACACCACTATCTATGTAATGGGTAAAGTGCTTTCCGTCAATATCACATACATCATAAAATAAATAAATAAATGCATGAAAAGTTGCTCATCACTCCGGTCCACACACACTAGGTCACTCAAGTCACCATGGCTAACCCCGGGCAACAATAATGCCAACTGTCCCGGACAGTAATGGCAACAACCGTCCCAGACGGCAACATTCCTCTCGATGGGTGCCAACTGTCCAGACAATAATGGCCACATCTGTTCCGGACAGATACGCCCCAACCAATGGAATAAAACCCCAAGACACAGCCTGGTGGCTACAGCCAGTTACTACAGCTGCCACTATCCTCCAAGGAAAATTAGGGAATCGGATTTAGACTCAACTGTGTAATTATTTTTATTTTCCATTTATCTGACTTTTAATTCTAAGTTCCCTAGTCTATCCATTTACTTATATCAATTTGTTGATTTATTATTTAATTTTAAATTTATCATTTTTTCAAAATTCTAAATTTAAATTCAAAGTGCTGGCATAGGTGGGCAACACGGCTCTGCTGTGTGTGCATGTGCACATGGGACGGTTATTTTACCTACCTCAATATGTTTTGATTCGTTGCCTTCGCTGAGTTGGCCCATAATCGAAAAATGACATCCTCACTGT
>NW_019014660.1:1791685-1804456 GCF_000150535.2 Carica papaya | reverse complement strand
CTTAGATAACTCTGCCTTCTCGTTGCTGCCCTCATCCTCCTCATTCCTTTTCACCATACCCATGGTGCACCTTTTGAGCTCTTCCAGCCTGTTTCAGTTTTGCCTTCAGGAAAAATATGCCACTTACTTTTCTTCTCCCCAAATTCTGAGCTAGGCAGATTCCATCTACTGCATTTTGGAGGATTTTGGCCAGAAAATATCAATTTGGCTCTCCAAACGCCGGTAAATACTTGATACTTGATTTGACAAATGGGAGACTAAAATACCTCTTAGCCACCCTGTGCCATTTAAATCCAATGCCATGTTAAAAGCATTTGATCCCAAGAACATAGAAGTCACAACTCTTGCAGGACACAGAATCTCTAATGATGCTGAAACTCAAAAATCAAAGGACCTCAAACCTTATTATAAAATTGTGTCTTGTGAAATTGTTGACTTGTGTCATTATTTTCCGTGCAATTGCTTAATCCAAGAAATTTACTTCTCTTTTATTCTTTTTTTGGATAAAAGAAGCAATTGTTGAAGAGAGAAAGCGCTCCCTTCTCTTTAATACCTATTTAGTTATTTTATCAAGAAAAGATATTGTTGATTATTTTCATATTATTTATCCATTTTTAGTAAAATTAAGCAAAACGAAAAACTAACAATCTTTCTTTTCTTTTACTTTTTAATTTTTTAGTTCTTTAAACAAGGAAAATACTTTTCCTTTTCTTTCTTTTAAAAACCATTCTTATTCTTTCTTCTTCTTTTTCTTTTTTACAAATTTTTGGCTAAACTAGTGTAAGGTAACGTCGGTAATCATGCGTGACTGTTTCAGCCTGAGAACTTGTGCAAGGTGCATTACTATTTAACATTTTGGATTTTGGTGAATCTGAGGTTTATGTAATTAAGATCATAGTGTGATATTTGAGCATACTCTAGGAGTGAAAAATATTGCTGACTGGTTTTGGAAAATTTTGATAAAATGCATGTATTACTAATTACTACTAGAAAGTTTCTGCTGATGTTACTAATGTTCGTAACTCTTTGGTTGTGTTAAACAACCTTTATGCTGCATTTGGTTAATTTTACATCCAATTCCTTGTCAATTCCTAGTTCAAATTCTCATTTTAGCTTAAATATGTAACATTATATGTTGCTTCTGAGTTACTACCGCCTCCACCTTGGATCATTGATCCCGATAAGCTAGCTTCCCTTGAGATGTAAGAATTGGATTCCCAATATCAAGAAATTTGAATTGCTGTGGTGGTATCTTATGTCCTAATTATAAATATTAAGACTGATATAAGAATCAGAACTAGGTGCTAATATAAAGGCAACTTCAATATTCTTGGCTCCCTCTTTGAGGTTTATTGTTCTTTTATCTGTTTTGTTTCAAGTGTACAGGACAAGCAAACCTCCTTGCCTTCAATTTTTTAGTTGCAGTTTTTGAGTTGGTTTCTTTTCCCATTTTTATTTGTTGGTAGTTTGCATTTGCTTGGGCACTTGCTTGCATGTCCTTCTCTCCACGGGCATTAAATCTGAGGAATGTTTACAGGCTCGTCAAAGTCACAAGAGAATACGTGTTGTGCGCCTAGAGACTACCACAGATAACCAAAGAATTGTTGGGCTTCTTGTCCCGAATGCAGCAGTGGAGACCGTCCTGCAAGGTTTTCTTCTCTTCCTCTCTTTATAATGTCAACCATCGTATCGACATTAAATCTGTGTCGACATCTGATACAGCACCAACGGTCTATGTGTTTATCAGCATAGTGCTTAAAAATTTAAATATTCTATATGTTCACCATTCGATTAAAAATTACATGAAATTTACCTCTAACAGCTGGTAATTGGGTGATAAAAAGATAGAAATTGAACAAAACATGGCCCCAAGACGTTTGATTTTGAAGTTCTATAGTTATAAACTTGCAACTCTTACCTCAGACTACATTTCATTTAATTTCTTAATAATCTTTAAGAACACACTAGCAAGTGAATTCTCAAATGAACATGCATGCAAATCCCGTTGCATATTTTCATGTGTATTTTCTAGTTCTTTGTAATCAGGTTTGTTGAAAACATGTTCTGTTAAATTCAATTTATTTTGTTCATTAATGTTTATTCTCTCTTCCTCTTACCTATTTTATGTATAGGATCTTTGCAAGTATCTTCCACACGAGTTATATAGTTGATAAAAGATCTAAAATAATTGACACATTTTAAAGATTGTTCCATTTGTTGATTTAGATGTTTCATGTAGAAGTAGGAAAGGGATTTTTGGATCTTTTATTATGGAAGGAAATGAATGTTGTAACATGGTTTGAACATGTTGCAGATTTGGCATGGGTTCAAGACATTGATGATTGAAATATGAAGGGTAAATATAAGACAAGGGTGGATTGTATTTTGAAGGCACAGGACGAAGATTAAGTGATGAAAACTTGCTCAACTTCATACCCAAAGAAAGAGTTATTATGTGGAACTGTGCAGTCTAATTCAATATTGATTTTTCGTGTGGCCAACCCTTTTGCCCCCAATTTTGGCATAGAATTTTGTATATTGACAAGCACAGCAAGGCAGAGCAAAGACAATATAAATTATATATATATAGTTTATTAGGGAGTAAAGCTCTGCGCTAACTTCTGTATTTGTAACCTTGAAATTTTAATTTAAGTTAGAAGCTGAAATATAGATGAAGTAAAATTTTTGTTCAAATACTCAAAATGTCTAGCATCGCAAACATTAAAAAGAAAAACAAAGAAAGACACCAGGTTTACATTTTATTTAGGCATAAGCAGACAAGGCTAACACACAAAGGATGCACCTACATGATGGTCACTGCAATAGAGGCCAGGCCGCTGAGTAAAACCTTGTTTCTCGAGCATCTGCCTGGCCTTGAGAACAATCTCCTGGTTGGTAACTGTACCATCAGATTCAGATATTATTGTCTGAATAGCATTACTGAGAGCTCCATAAGCTTCCCCCGAATTCCCCTTGGGACTAGCATCTGCAGAAGTTTGGTCAGTCTGGCAGCCACTGATCAAAATTCCACTATCGGGAAGTGAACGCTTGTTGGGTCCAGCATAAGCATCAGTTTTGCTCGACAGTTGCGTTGCCATTGCAGGTTTCGCATATTCGTCGTCATTATCCAGTTTCTGTTTGAGAAACTCCTGGGCTAGATTCCCGACCATGCCTAGGAATCCCCCATGCCCATCCTCATCCCTATGATTCAGTTTATCCATGATAAACTTCATAAATTTCTTTACTTTGGGGCTTGCATCTTCCCCAAAGATATCAAACAGGGTAGGTCTCAGTTTCCCAACGTCAATGTCATCTTTACCCGTTTTTTGCTTCAGAATGTCAATGAGAGTTGAGAGTGGCAGCGATCTGCTCTTGACATTCACTATTTCACCATCTTCAAGTTCAAATTCCCTAGCCTCCACCTCCTCCTTATCATCGTCATCCTCGTGCCTGTGGCGATGGCGATGTGGGAGGTGAATCCCACGCGATCCTAATGCATCCTTAACGGTCTGGTGCAAGAAACTTTTAAATCCAAAGCTTTCTCTGGCCTGAGCCTGATTATTCTTCGTGCTTTCCCCTATCTGTTCCTTTGCCTCATCGATAAGACCTCCGCTGTGGCAGGAATCAGATACGATCGTGATAAGACAATCTTCAGGGACTTTATCAACGAACTCCCTGAAGTCATCATCTGCCACAAACACAAAAATGAAATCACAGATCCAGCCCTAATTTCCTGAATTCACAAAATCCAGGGGCAAGATCCAAAATCCAATAAGACAAACAAAGAAAAAATTGGATTGAAAATTAAAGAGGATAGATAATAGACCAGTTATGAGATTCATATCACTGGGTACGATGCACTCGTCGTATCCAGTGTCATCATCCTCGCCAGTCTCGGCAGGCAGCCTTGTTCCATGGCCACTGTAATGGACGAAGAGAAAATCGCCAGGCTCAGCCGACGCTATAAGATGAGAGAGCGCCTTGCGGATATTCTTGCCCGTAGGCTGGACGTAGGAGTCATCTGTGTCGATGAGAACGGTGATGTCATCTTCGGAGAATCC
This sequence comes from Carica papaya, assembly GCF_000150535.2. Next base: position 1,800,395 of record NW_019014660.1, on the reverse strand, counting down.
AAATCGATCTACGAGGCATTTGTACATTTTCTTGACATCGTTTATGCATCCTCTCAGCTCCGCCTTGGTTCCTGGGTAATTAATTCCGATCAGCAGAGCCTTCTTTCCCATTTCTGCTCTCACTTTGTGCTGCCTTGTTTTCGTCCTCTTCAAGGGTGAGATAGGACTTATCAATTAATCAATAAATTAATAGAATAATAAAAATATGACAGTAATTTAATATATAGTTTATTATACAAATAATTCTCTTGTCTACTTTTCTGAAAGTCAATCTTCAATAATTGCAATTTTAAATTTTTTAAATATTATGCTTTTATCATTTTTCATGTGATTATCATTATTTTATTTTTCTTTGACAAAGTTATTATTGTCACTATTTCAGTCAATTTGTGCAGAGAAAAAATTTTCGTCTATCATTGCTATTAAATTAAATAGAGGAAGAAATTTTGATGAAGTAAATAGGTAGCCCCACCTCAACCATGTGGTGATGGGCGACCATTTAAATAAACTCGTTTGTGTTGGAGAAGATTATGAGTCCTCATTTCTCTGTTTTCTTTTTCTTGCCAGAAATAATAGCCTCATCTACTTCGTGTCGGCAAATATTCTATTAATACCACTCCTTGTCTACTCAAAATACATATATATATAGATATATATGTGTAAAGTTTGGTTATAGTAATCAAGCAGCTTATCGTGAATATTAGTAGTCTAATAGTTAATATATGAAAATTAGTAGTTAATTTTCAAAATTAAACTAATATATATAAGTAAATTATATAAAGTAACATCCCGAGGCAATATTAAATAAAATTTTCACTTAAATGCCTACTTAAATATTTATTTATGCATTAATTGGTATTTTTGAAATTCTAGGGAAGTTAGGAAATTATAACAAATTGAAAAAATTTTGAAAATTTATTTAAATTATGAAATTGAACCTAATTGAAACAAAGAATTCAAGTTAGGGATGTGACATGGAGGGATTTGTGGGATTTTTATGACCCCCGTAAACCTCATAGGAACACAAGCATTCAAAAACTTAATTTTTAATTAACTCTCCCTAATTGAATGACATTCAACGAATTGAATTCAAACTAAGGTAATTGGAATTAAAAATAGGATATGAATAGATGTAACATCTGAACTTTTGTAATCTTTGTAAATTAATAAAAATTGAGGTATTTTTAGTATGAATGTTGGTATTTTCAATATTTATATATAATTTGATTTCAAACTGCATTTTTAAGTTTCAAGAATTAGGAAAACAAGAGGAAAAGGGAATTTGGTGGGATTATGCTTGCATATGGGAGAAAATCCCTTAATCCATAGACTGCATTGCACTCCCTTAACCTTTTCGACCACGGGAAGGGGAGAAAAACTTTCTAACTTACCAACCTTTGGTCTTTGGCCACGAGTGGGGAGAATTACCCCTCGTGGGCTGTGATGATTAGTGCTTGCGGGAGGACAAGCCTTGCTTGCCCAACCTGCAGACTAGGAAACCCGCATATATGCCTAGTCCTTGGGCATTCGACGTGACAGCACTCCACTTCTTCCATGAGTATAATCCAAGCTAGACGGTTTATTGGCAAACCTCCTCTCCAACTGTTAAAGCCACAACTTCTTCTTCTTCATGTTGTAGACCATCATCTTCTTCAAGGGCCTAATTGCATTGCATGCAATCCAACAGCCTGAGTTGCACCAAAATCCCACTTAAAAAGCCTTATTTTTATTCTAACTTCTTCATTCTCGCTAAGAGAGGAAAGGAGAGAGTTGAGAGCTTCCAAGAGAGGAATTTTTGAGTGCTTAATGTGAGAAAAATAATGGAAAAAGAAGCTAGAGAGAGAGAGAGACCAAAACAAAGGGTGTGCGTGATGTGTGTTATTGACGAGGAAACATCTTCTTCCTAGTTGAGGTAAGCTCGTTTCTTTTTCTTCTTTTGAGTTGTCCTTTTGTTCCCTTAAGGTTTTACAGTCCTTCTTCAACAAAATCCAACTCCCAATTTGTAGTAGCAAGCCTTAAATCCAGAGTTCTTTACTGCAACACATGAATGAAGCTTTTGATAAGGTAAGCTTATGTTCTTCATCAATTCCTGTTTTTGCTCCCATTTTCTTTCTAATTTTAGATTATAGATTAGTTGATATCTTAAAAGTCCTCGGAATGAATCCTTGCAGCAGAATCCATCCTAAAACTGTGAATTTTCCCAAAAACCATCACTAACTCTATAACTATACATCAAGCGAGTTACAATGGGTATTTTTCGATTTCCATACAAGTTCTTCGTTAAGTGATTCTTCATGCATTTATTAGGTAATAGAGACAATAGTTTAAATTACACAACTATTGTCATTTATAAATGCATTTAATTGGCAAATTTTGAAGAAAATCACAAGTGGTTTATTGTTTTAATGAAGATAGCAGTGTGAGTGTGTTCATGCATTTTTCTGTGATTAATTTGATATTTTCATGAATGATTTTGTTTTTTGGATGTTTACATAAGTTGTATAATGTCTTGAGATTATTTTTGGATGATTACAGGAGTTAAAATTGAAGAAAAATGCAAAGAAATGCCGGTATAAGGCCAAATGCCAGTATAAGGCCAAATGCCTGATCTGTGAAGCCCAGGCATCAAAGTGCCAACAATAGGCAATATAGCTCGGTCGTACGTGTGTGCCAACGCGAGACAAATCCCCTGGCATGCTGCATATGTTCAGCACGCTACGCGTGGGAGAAAGGCACTGTCAGGCACCCTTACCGTGCCAAGAGAGCCCTAGGCATAGGCACCGTGCATGCCATGCATGAGGTGTGCACGCTGTGCACACACGGACACTTGTTTGGGTGTGTAACGCCCTGACACTTTTATGCTTAATTATCGTCATATAAAACTCTTTTATTTGGGCCATAAAGTCATTAACTATTTAATTTGATGTTTCAAATTTCGTATAATTTTGGATTTTATTTTAAATTATTTTTATTTATTTGTTTATGTAATTTTTATCACTAACCTTTAAAATTTCAGGAAAAATGGAGAAAACGACCAAAAACTCTCGCGAAAATTGCGAAAAAAATTTCCCTCTCACGCAGGCCCCACATGACGTACACATGCACGTACATGGCCAACCAATCTACACAGAGCCTGAGGCGTGCAGTTTGTGCACGCGCCCACATCACACACATGTGCGCATGCCTACATGCACAAGCATCTTGGCCAGCGTGCAAGTGTGTAGCAAGTCTACGCGTGGCAGGCCCTGGGTGGCGAGCACCGCCCTTTAGGAACATACGCCGCCGTTCATCCAATGCATCGTCGCTATTTGAGAGGCGTGTGCCATCCCAAGGTTAGTGTGCCCTCGGCCTTCGTGCCAAGTCATCGTGTCACCATTGTCTCATTAACCATCCGTCAATCATATCTATCAGTGGTGGCATCGCATCAATCAACTTTTTTTTTCTCTCCTCAAGGATTTGCGCCACTTGATAAAAATCTAATGGTCCATTTTCTCTATAAAAAAGGGTCTTCTCTCTACCATTTCTTCACACTTCCTATTCATTTTACTTTCCAAAGAATTTCTATAGAGAGAGAGGGGCCTATAAAAAAAAGAAAGAAATAAGAAAAATGTAGGAAAACTCTTCAAGCTTTCGATAAAGGAAATTTTGTTTTCATGGACATTCTAAGGAGCATCTAGAAATTATTAATTTGAAATATTGCTTGATTTATGTGAAATAGAAATTGCATGCTTTAGTAGATTTTGAGTTGTACATTAATTTATTGAATGAGATATCGTGGTATTTGCATTAAGACACATTAATATATTATGAAAATGGACATGTAGGTCAAACACCATAATGTTTATTGTATGACATTTAAAATGGTTAAATCTGTTAGGCTATTATCTCTAAGAGATTTTGTTTCTCTCCTATATGATCTGAAAAAATATGAGATGACCACTCCATGTGGATGACGGTGTATCCTCTGACAAGAGTGGATACGCGATATGATTGTAGGGGTCATTGTGGCGATGTACGACCGTAACTAAAGTTTACATGTAGGATCATTGTGGTTGGCACGGTCGTGGTCCTAGAACGTATTATGGTTTGGTAAGTCGTAAATGTGCTGAAATAAATTAAATATGTCATTCCACAGTGGCAGTTAGAAATTTGTATTGTCCTCCGTAGATATAGGTCAAAACGGTTTCGTACGAAAAATAAGTAAAAGTCAAAATAAGAAGTCATAGCATGATTTATATTCGTTTGATTTTCTCTATTCTTTACATGATTGATATGAATGTTTTGATGTTAATTATTTTCTAAATAAATTAAAATAATTATTTTCTTTATCATTGAAATGGACCCCCATTTGACGATCTTCGACGACAAACGGCTAACGGAATATTTCTTTAAAGTTTAACTACCTTTAAAATCTTAGTAATGTTGTTTAAATACTATTTTTCTTACTAAATTTATGAAACTCACCCCTTTCCATGCCTCCCCCCAAATGAGGACGATAGTGAGGACTCGCTCGTTGATTTGTCCATTGAAGCATTTGAGGATCCCATGGATCCTTGAGCTGTTATGAGTGCATATTTTGTTTTGTATTTTGATGAGTCTATTTTTTAGTGGAGGCTTGTATGTTATATTTTTGCCAAATTTTTTGCCTCAATAATTAAAAATTTGGAACTCAAAGTTTACTCTGTAAAGGATTTATAATATTTATTCGGCTGCATATAATTATTTTTAATGCACTCATAATCTGTTTCTCTATCTGGCTCTCTTATGTTATATTTTAGTATTTGAAATGTCACAAATGATATCAGAGCAATTATGTGGAATAATCCCTTTTAGAAAACCATTCTAGAGAACTTAGGAGATCTCTTTATTCCTGAAATTAGTCAACCAACTCATTGTCTTCCTTTTTTTTTTATAGGACTAGTGACTTGAGGGAGACCATCAGTAAAAAGAAATGAAAGACCCGAGGCCCAAGACATATCGACCAGAGGCCCAAGACACATCGACCAGGGCTAAATTCACCGAGCTCATCTGAGCAATCCAAGGTCTAATAGCAGCTGTAAGACAAAACCAAGACAACCACTGCCAGCATCCCCCAACCCAAGACTATCAGCCTGTTGACCGTTCCATCTCTCATAACATTTCTGAGGTAAGGAGACTGAACCCTCCCCACTTTGAAGGTGGACCCGATCCTTTGGCCACAGAAGCTTGGATTATGCAAATAGAAAAATATTTCTCTATCCTAGACTTGACCGAAGAACAGAAGGTTTCCCTTGCCACCTTCATGCTAACCAGTAAAGCCGAACATTGGTGGTAACTTAAGAAGGATATCCTCCCCACCCCCACCACCCGGGAAGTCTTCATAGATGCTTTCTTCAAGAATTTCTTCTATTTGTATATCTGGGAGGAGGAGGAGAAATTTCAGGACCTCCATCAAGGAAACATGATTGTTAGCCAATATGCAGGCCGGTTTACCTAGTTGTCTCAATTCGGCCTTTTGTTAGTCACCCCAGAAAGTCGTAAGTAAGGCTCAAAAATTTCTAAAGCGTATTTGTGCGAACATCTACAATCGAGTGGTGATGCTAAAGCCCAGCTCTTATGCGGAGGTGCTCGAACTTGTTCAGTTGGCCGAAGATCTAATCTCGGCTTGACACTAATGCATCACTCGAATTCGCACCCAGCAACAGCAGTAAAGGATAAGGTTGCCTGACCTTAGCAACAATTGCCTTGACAAGAGTGTTGCCCCTACTCCTGCCTTGCCCCCACCCACTAAAAATCTTGTTGGACCCACTCAACCATCTAAGTATTGTGGACGCTTCTATGGTGATCAACCCTATCAGCATCTAAATAACGCCTACTATAAGTATGGGAGCATTCAACACTTTGTGAAGGATTGCCCCCAGAGACCGAAGGATGTTACCCGACCAATTGCCCAAGGACGTGTCTACCACCTTAACAAGTCCAGTGCCCCCTATAACTCTTGCCATTATTGAAGGCATGCTTTTTATTCACAAAACTACTACTCGAGCCTTGATGGATATAGGTGCTACCGACTCCTTTATATCTTATTCTTTTGCATGTAATCTAGACATTAAGCCAAAGCCAGTGAATGAGACATTAGCGGTAAAAACACCCTCTAGGGGACTTTTAAAAGCTCACTGTGTATATAGAAACTGTAAGATAAAAGCTTCAGGAACAGAGCTACTCGTAGATTTTATACTCTTAGATTTCTCAGTATTCGACATAATTCTATGTATGGATTGGTTATAAAAATATAGGGCGATTATTAATTGTGAAAGTAAAGTTGTAACAATTCGCTCACCTAAAACAAAGTGAAGATAAAAACTTATTTTATAAAGAAAAAGGTAATTAAGAAATATGTTATTGTATATTTTACTTGCTTTCTCCTAACTTTGTGGCGAAAAAGAACATGGACACTGACCCAATAGTTTTTTCAATCCCTGTGGTTTGTAACTTTTCAAACATTTTTCTTGAGGAATTGCTAGGGTTACCTCCTCCCCTAGAGATAGAATTCTCCATTGACTTGCTTCTAGGAACCTAGCCCATCTTGAAGCCTGCATATCATATGAGTCGTGTTGAACTTGTCAAATTAGAGCGCCAGCTCTTCGAGCTCCAAGGCCAATGATTCATTCACCCCAGTCATTCCCCATGGGGTGCCCCTATACTATTCATTAAGAAGAATAATGGTTCTCTTAGATTGTGCATAGACTACTGCGAGCTCAATCAGGTAACTATGAAGAGTAAATACCCCCTGCCATGCATTAATGATCTTTTCGATCAGTTGCAAGGTGTTTCGATCTTCTCCAAGATCGACCTAAGATCGAGTTATTACCAGCTGAGGGTGAAAGATGAAGATATTCCCAAGAAACCATTCCGGTGCAGGTACAGTCAATTCAAATTTAAAGTCATGCCCTTTAGATTAACCAATGCCCTTGCCAAATTTATGAACCTGATGAACCGAGTTTTCAGACATGCACTAGATCAATACATCATTGTTTTTATTGATGATATTTTAGTATATTTCAAGAATAATGAAAAACGTGCAAATCATTTATTTTGAGTGTTAGAAACCCTCCATCGGCACCACTTGTATGCCAAGTTCAATATGTGTTCTTTTTAGTTACACTGGATTTCCTTTCTCAGCTATGTGATTTCTGGTGAAGGAGTTTCTGTCGACCCCTCCAAAGTCGAGGTTGTTATCAATTGGAGCCAACAAACCAATATTGTCGGAGTTTGCAGTTTCTTGGGATTAGCTAGTTATTACCAATGTTTCATTGACTGTTTCTCCAAAATTGCGGCCCCCTTGACTCGTCTTACTAAAAAGGGTATAGTTTTTATTTGGGATGATCATTTTGAAGAAAGTTTTATTGAGTTGAAGTGCCACCTCACTACTACCTTAGTATTAATCCTTCCTAACAATGCTGGATAATTTTAGATTTTCTGTGATACATCTCGTGTAGATCTGGGATGCGTACTAATGCAACATGGTCAGGTAGTCGCTTATGGCTCCAGGCAACTAAAGTTTCATGAACATAACTACCCTACTCACAACCTAGAATTGGTTGTCATTGTCTTCGCTTAGAAAATATGGTGTCACTACTTGTATGACCAGACCTTCGAAATCTACATTGATCACAAAAGCATGAAATACTTATTCTCTCGTAGGGAGTTAAACATGAGGCAATGGATTGATATATAAAAAGGGCTATTACTAGAAGATCATTTACCACCCCATAAAGGGTAACGTGGTTGCTGATGCATTAAGTCGAAAGGAATCTGCTATATTAGCCCATATGATGATTTTCAGTTAAAAATTAGTTAATGCAATATAGTCTCTTCGTCTGAATCATTATGGCAATGGTGCTTATCTCGCCCAAATTTAAGCCCTGCCTGATCTCTTCATGTAGATTTAAAAAGCTCAGTCAACTGATCCAAAAATTATACAAAACCTTGGTAAGTTTACCATTTGATGAGTTTTCTAATTTTAGGATCACTGACGAGGTCTGTGCCAATTCAATGATCGTGTTTGGGTACCTATAGCGGTCAAGACGAATGTTCTAAAGGCAGCCCATGCATCAAATCTGTCTATTCATCCTACAAGTACCAAGATGTACTGTGACCTGAGGTGCCAATACTGGTGGCTAAGAATGAAGAAAGATATTGTTGAGTTCATCTCTCGGTGTCTTACTTGCCAGAGAATTAAGGTATAACATCGAAGACATGGTAGTCTATTGCAAGGCCTCTTCATCCCGAAGTGGAAGTGGGAGCATGTGACTATAAATTTTATCACTAGTTTACCCAGAACAAGTTCTAGTCGTAATGCAATATGGTCATTGTGGATAGATTGATTAAGACCGCCCATTTTCTTGCCATCAAGACAATCGATTCAACCTGTAACGGCCCCGAAAATTAAAAGAAAATGTATATATATTTATTCTAAGTACGAAAGCGAAATAAAATAGATTATGATTAACATCCCTTACACAATAACCAAAACGAATTAAAGTATGAAAGAATAAACTAACTTAAAGGAAATATTATGAATGAATGAATGCTGTAAGGAAAACTAATAAATTCTTTAGTTTCTACTCGCCGTCTTCCTGCAGAACGGGCTCGGGAACCAAGTCCTCTTGATCTGAAATGGTTAAGTAAGGAATGAGCTACACTAACCCAGTAAAGACATCACACTATC
>NW_019014660.1:1724087-1743133 GCF_000150535.2 Carica papaya | reverse complement strand
CATGTGGTTCGAACAATAATAAAAGCATTAAACCCTTTAAAAATCTTGAACTTCAACTTTAGATAAATAATAAGAGGAAACCAAACAAATACTTAAGAGGACTTACATTATAAGTGCGTAGAAGTTACTGATAAAGAGATAATGAATAAAAAGAAAATTGTCGTAAAGCTAACAAATGAACACTTTAGAACCATAAATGTGTTCGGAAATTTTATTGAGGATCATATTTGGATTCGCGTTTTCGTGACAACTCAAAAGGTAGTAAAAAAAAATGGGACAAAATAAGAATATAATATAATCTGAATAAACCACTAAAATGTATAAAACATAGTAGATATTGCATACCTCTTGAACCAACAATCATCAGCACTTGTTGAATAAGGAATATAGCACAACCAGGATATAGCCCTGTAAATCAAAGAGAGAAGAAACATAATCAAGTTATGTTGACAAAAATTCCAAGAACATAATCAATAACCAATCATTTGTTAATAAGAAGAACACTAAAATAACATCTTTTAAAATTAATGAAATAATATTTTTTTTAATTAAAAATATAAAATATTTTACTGTCTTACTAATATTAGAAAGACAGTACATATAGAAAAATGATTATTCAACAGGTTATGATCTGCTTGCAATATATGGATGTCCATGTTTAGATGCGTAAACTATTTATTACGAATGGTTGAATGTGCACTTAACTAAATACCACCACCTTATATATATATATATATATATATATATATATAGATGCATAAACTATTTATTACGAATGGTTGAATGTGCACTTAACTAAATACCACCACCTTATATATATATATATATATATATATATAGGTTTTCTATCATAAAAAGTAAATAGACAATTAATTACATATTGTGTACATTACCCTAATACCCTTTAACCTAATTACATATAATACACTCTCCCTAATACTCCTCATGCTAGAGAACAAATACTGTCAATCTTTATCTTGTTAATAATGTTTTAAAATGCTAGATAATTCAAGCCTTTGATCAGCATATCTACAAGTTGTGAATTATTCAGCATATATGGAATAACTACTAAATCATTGTGTAGCTTCTACATGATGATATGTCTGTTAACCTCCATTTGTTTAGTTTTGTCCTTTTGCATTACGTATGAGCAATGCTTAAACCAATTTATTGTTACAATGTAAGCGCATAGGATAAAAGTTTGTCAAAGCAAAAATCAAGAAGTTGACCAAAGCGGGGATTAGATATGAACGAGAGGTGAAGATGATGATGGACAAGATTGAGGGAATTGACGGTAGGGAAAGGGAGGGACCACTAATGACGAATGACATAGCCAAGCAAGAGTCCTTAAAAATTGAAGTGGCTTTTGAACTACAGATGGAAGAGATCTTCTAGAGACAGAAGTAAAGAGATAGATGGATCAGGGAAGGGAATCGAAATACCAAATTCTTCCATAGCATTGCACGTCATCATTGAAGAAAAAACTGTGTGGAGGCAATGGTAATAGATCATAGAGATTTTGGATAATGAGGGGTTCAGAACGAAAGTGAGAGAATATTTTAGCAGGTCATATTAGGAAGAAGCAGATTGGAGGCCCAGACTGAATGGCACTGATTTCATAGTTCTTGAAGAACTCTACCAGGCTTGAGTTGGAGAGAGATTTCTCAGAAGAGAAGATTCATGATAATCTTATGTCGTGCAAGACAGACAAGACTCCTTATCAAAATGGTTTTAATATGGGTTCCATTTGGTATTATGAACTGTTTGCTTAGATAGTGAGACACATTTATTATAAAATAATAAACTAAAACACTTTAATTATCAAAACAATGAATTAAGCATTCAACCTCCCAGACTTTAGTTTTTGCACCGAAAGATCAAAAAACTTTAGTTTCCAAACCAGTAAAATGAGAAAGCCCAATTTGGGATTGAGACATTTTTAATATTTGACGAATCTCTTATAATTTTGACTAAAAAACTTAGGTACAATGTACTCTCTATGTGCAATGACCAAAGGTTCTTATACTTTAAATTAAGAGAAACCTTCTCATTTTTATTTTTGCACCAAGAGAAGAAAGTTCGTAATTAAATGAGGCTTCAAGACACGTTTATTTTAAGAGATAAAGACATTTTTTCTTTACGCCCAAGACTAAGAGACTAGAGAATGTAACTGTTGGAACAAAAGTGTAAAGGCATATCTTGTTTGGCAATGAGTCACCATAAAAGAAACGATCAAAATGCAGCCTCTACTACTTGAAAGCTCTCACTATTCCCAATACAGTTCAAACAGAAAAGATTTTCTGTGGTCTGTATAGGAAAGTAGAATCAACAAAATGGGAATAATGGTTCCTATATAAAACACGCGCATATAAGAGGCAAAGTTTTGATGCATACTAAGACATGTTTCATACAATATTAAAAGTATTAAAACCTCTAAAAATGTTGAACTTCTGCTTTGGATAAATAATAAAAAGAAATTGAACAAATAATTTGTAGGAGGACTTGCATTATGAATACTTACAAGTTAATAAGCAAGAGGTAATGAATAAAAAGAAAATTACTGTAAAGCCAAGAAATGAACACTTTAGAACCATAACTGTGTAAGGCAATTTTATTGAGGACCATATTTAGAGTCGTGTCTTCGCGCCATCCGTACGTGACAACTCAAAAGGCAGCAAAAATCACGGGACAAATAAGAATATTATATAATCTGAATCAACCACCTAAATGTATAAAACATAGTAGATATTGCATACCTCTTGAACCAGCAATCATCGGCACTTGCTGAAGGAAGAATATGGAACAACCAGAATATAGCTCTGTAAATCAGAGAGAGAAGAAAAATTATCAAGTTATGTTCACTTGCTGAATGAAGAATATGGCATAACTAGGATATATCCCTGAAAATCAAAGCGCAAAGAAACAATATCAAGTTATGTTGACAAAAGTTTCAAGAACATAATCAATAATCAATCATTTGTTAATAAAAAGAACACTGAAATAACATCTTTTAAAATTAATTAAAAATATTTTACTGTCTAACTAATATTAGGACAGTACACATAGAAAAGTGATAATTCAGCAGGATATGATTTGCTTGCAATATATGGATGTCCATGCTTAGATGCATGAACTATTTGCTAAGAATAGTTGAATATGCACTTTATTAAATATCACAGTCTTATATATATGAATTTTCTAGCATAAAAAGTAAATAGACAAGTAATTACATATACTGAATTTTAACCTAATACCCTTTAATCTAATTACATATACTACACTCTCCCTAATACTCCTCATGCTGGAGAATAGAGATTATCAATACTCATCTTGCTAATAATGTTTTAGAATGCTAGTTACTTAGGCCTTTGGTCAACATAGTTAGAAGTTGTGAACTAGTCGACATATATTGGGTACGTACTAAATCATTGTCTACCTTCTCTTTGGTGAAATGTCTGCCAACCTTGATTTGTTTGGTTTCGTCCTCTCGCACCAAGCTATGAGCAAAGGTTAGACTGATTTATTGTCACGATATAAGCACATCGAACAAAAGTTTGTTAGAGCTGAAATCAAGAAGTTAAGCAAAGAAGAAGCAATTAGATATAAAAGAAGGTGAAGATGATGATGGACAAGAATGAGGGAATTGATGGCAGGGAAAGGAGGGACCATTGACAACCAATAACTTTGCCAAGAGAGAGTCCTTAAAAGCTGAAGTGGCGTCTAAACTACAGATGGAAGAGATTTCATGGAGACAGAAATCAAGAGACAGATGAATAAGGATATGGGATCGAAATATCAGGTTCTTCCATAGTATGGCAATTCCTCGTCGAAAAAATAACTGTGGCGGCGATGGTGATAAATCATAAAGTTATTTCGGATAATGAGGAGTTGAGAACGGAGGGAAGAGGTTATTTTAGCAGGTCATATTGAGAAGGGACGAATTGGAGGCCCAGACTAGATGGCATTGACTTTAGAGTTCTTGATGAGTCTAGCAAGCTTGAGTTGGAGAGAATTTCTCAGAACAGAAAATTCATGACAATCTTATGTCGTGTAAGAGAGACAAAGCTCATGGTCCAAATGGCTTTAATATAGGCTTTGTTCAGGAGTTCTGAACGGTTATGAAGGAAGACATAAGGGATCTCTTTCAATAGTTGCATAAAATTGGATCCTTTGTTCAATCTCTTAATGCTTCTTTCCTTGCAGTTATTGCAAAGCTTAGTGGGATTCGAGACATCTAGGACTCTAGACCCATTAGTCTTGTGGTAGCATATATAAGCTAATTACCAAGGGCCTTGTGAAAAGAACGGCAAAAGTAATTAATAAAGTGATTGGGGACACTCAACATGCTTTTTTCAATGGTAGACAGATCCTGAATGCGACCTTTATAGCAAATGAAGTGGTTGATGAGTTAACTTACAAAAAGAGGGAATAAGTGTTATACAATCTCGATATGGAAAAGGCTACAATCAAGGACTCCATTGGGTCATTGCGTGGTCATTGAGAGAGGGGTTTTGGGCGTGGGAGGGGATTTGTAAAAAGAAAAATTATCTTAAAATTATTCATTTTACTATCTTTTGAGTGGTATTAAAGGAGATGAATGCTAGGGCTTTTGAGGGGAGTAAAGGGGAGATGTCAAAGATTAAGGATAGATGGTTATACATGTTTGAGTCTGTAATCTTGGGTCATGATAGAAAGTTAATTAAAAACTGGAGAGTTTTTGCACAAGGCTGGAGACAAAGTTTCCCCATAACCCAATTTATTTTAGAAAGTTAATTAAGAATTATATATATCGACTGAAATTAAAAGTACCAGAAAAAATCAGAGGACAAAAGGTTAAGTTAATGATAAGACATATATGCAAAAAAAAAAAAAAACAGCTGCTAGTCTAGAAATAGTAGAGAGAGAGAGAGAGAGAGAGAGAAACAAAGACAGCAGAACAGAAGTGATCAAATTATATTAAACACAGTAATCTTAATTTTCTTTCCCTAACTGAACGCAATGCCATAATACCTAAAACTAAGTTTCTTCAAACTGTCTTAAAGACTAAATATGTGAAAAGGTCTTGAGCCATAACCCAATAGATTGGCATACAGAAAAGTAATATTTCATAATTTCATCAAACATATAATACTAATCTGAGACGAATCTCATGGTGCAAAAAGAAATCGTTAAATAGACATTCACACAACTCACTATTTATTTCAACTTTAAAAGAAAAAAAAAGCCAAGCCATAGAAAAACAACAGCCTTATAGCATTCCAGAACATATGAAAGACCTCACTGGTACAGGAAGCTGCAGGAGGGGGTTGTGAAACACGTCTTAAATGTCATTCTTCTTAGAAAAAAAAAAGAAAGAAAAAAGAAATGTAAATGGGATAGATAGAAAAGCAACAAAACAAACTAACTGCAAATCGCTTCAAACACTACATACCAACGTATTTCCTGTAGCCTTTCTTTACCATTTGGTGGTTATAATCCCTAGAAAAGAAGAACAAAAGTAATTAGGTCTAGCGGCAATATAAGATAAGTGAAAAAGTTCTCATAGTAGCAAGCAATCGACGTGCAAAAGTTCTCATAGTATCAAGCCTGTTCAAGCATCCTTAAGCAATCAACGCGCAGAAGTTCACTACACATTTATGTTCAAGCATCCTTCCGCATTCTAACCATTCTCAAGAAAAATCTTAGATGTTTTATCATATTCCTATTGGGAAAAATGAACCAAAGAAGGTCAAACAAACGATTAAGACGGCGAAGATAAAATAAAGAACTAAAAGACTGGTTATAAATTACAGTCTCTTCCTTTTACCTAGCTTCTTCTAATCGTTTGCTCAATCTCCCTTCAAGGATTAGAATCCAAAAGAAGCCCAAAACCTTAAATCTCCAGAACAGAGAAGACCCAGAAGAAGACGAGCCCTCTTTTCAGCGGTCTTCTTACACAGAAACCCTCAAAGAACCCCTTTCTTGTTTTTGGCTCCGACCAGAGAGGACGAAATCCACCTCAATCCTCGGCCTTCGTTCTCTCTGAATCCCTTACCCAGAAATCGTAAAGTCCGACAAGTCCAACATCGAATGAAATGAAAGCTCCCCCCCCCACCCTCCCCCGCCCCCCAAGTAAATCTCGATTTTCCTCTAATCATCTGCCCCGAAACCCCTTCCCTTATCGGCCCCAGCTTTCACCTTTATAGCCACTGCCTCCTCGCCGTCACGCGTAAGACTTCTGACCCCGCCGTACACAGCGCACTCCAACACCTGCTCCCCTGTTCTCAGGTCCTTTCTCTGACTCCATATTGTGAACGTGTTCCCTTGCTGCTTCTCTCGTGCTCGCCTCTTCGGGCGTACCTTCCTGTCGTCTGCTCTCCCCTTGAGTTATTTCTCTTTCCGTGCAACGCCAAAAACAGACGAGAGTGTCTCCATTTGTCTGCTCGCAAAGGAATTCTAAAGAAGTCCCCACTTGCTAGGCACCCTTAAGAAATTTGAAACCATGACCTTCTGTCTGGGGTTGTGTTTGGTATGGGTTTTATGGTGATCATCGGAAAACCATAGAAAGGCGCCCTTAAGAAATTTGAAACCTTGACCTTCTGTTTGGAGTTGTGTTTTTGTATGGGTTGTAAGGTAACAGATTTTATCGGCTTTAAAAGAAAGGTTTTGAACTCGGGCTTGATTTTAAATTCGGTACCGAATTCAAAGAAATGAAAATGGTCTTGGTGGATGTTTTTCTAGACATTTCCAGTAATTATATTTAGTAGTAAAACTTTAAATAATAGTTAACACGATCAACTTACTGATGAACACATATATTATAATACTAATTTTGTATTCTTTAAATATTATGAAAATTTACAATTAATCAAAAGAATTTTTAGAAATTTGATTTTTGTTTTTTTTTTGTGTTTTAGGATGATTTGAAAATGATTGAAAAATAGTAATAAAATACTACTTTCGTTTTTTTCTACTCTCTTCAACTTGTAAATTAAATTTCATTTCAGTCAATCACCGGCAATGTTCATAATTATCAATTAATAAAATATATATATATATATATATGTATATAAGAATTTTTCTTCCTTTACTAATATATTTACCGCCTAATTCAAATAAAATTTTAAATAATATTGTTTTTTTACTCTGCTAATATGAAAAGTAGCAATATAGCTATTATCTACATATATATATATGTATGTAGCGACTTATGAATATTATCATGAATATTTTTATCTGATTTAATATTTTAATTTTATTGTTGATCTAAATGTTTTCAAAAAATATAATTAGGATCTCCAAATTAAAGATGAGTTAATATATTATATAATTATTACCAATAACTTAATCTTTACTTTTAATAATTGTTTTGACTGAACTTTAAAATACATTAAAGTTCAATATCTGTTCTTAAGAACTTGGAATGTATTGAAGAGATTTAGAATAGTTATTTATATTTTGGCATTTATGGTATTGCTTGATTCGGAGGTAACACAGAATGCATTACTGAATTAATTAATTAATTTTTTCAACAACAAAAATTTAGAAAAATATTTAGTTCTTACCAGAGTTTAGATTAAAAAGTAGACAATGAATTTTAATAAAGAAATTAGGCCCTGCCCTTAATTTTAGATTATGTGAAAGTCACTTTACGAGTTGCAAGTATCTTCTTTTTAAAATTTATTGTACTCTCAAGAATCAGAAAGACTTGATTAAATTAAATAATAAATAAAAAAAATTTAAACCGTTAATTTTTAGAATTTTAAATAATTAAGAAGAGACATAAAACTAAAATTGATCCCTTCATATTTATATTTATGTTTGTTTTTGTTCTAGGATACAGTATCCAGGAAGCTCACCATATAAAATCTTCATGTGAGGAGGCTCTGATTAGATTTCTCAAAGAGTCTGGGACTATCTCTACCAATGACCGAAAGCAAAGCTCTTGCTTACATTTCTCTACTGCCTACAAATCTCATAGAACCATAAAACTAAATTGTTTACACTATAATTCCTCACATCCCATTTGATCAAACTTTTGTGCAATTTTTATTTAATCAATAAATTCAAAATGCACCATAATTTTCATGTTTCAATTATTTTTTGCACTTGAGCTGCATTTTCCAATTCTCACTTAGCCAACTACGAATTGAAAGTTTTCACCGACTATGTCAAAATGGGAATAATCTAACATCTGGATAAAATTGTAGACTAATTATATTAAAAAAAGATTGAGGTATTTAGAGGAGATTTTTACTATCAACTCTAAACTAACAACAATAAACATATTAAGCTTCTGAACATATTAAACATAATAGCGCAATCAATGTCGTCACCCTATATTTTTCTTGCTTTATATAAAACTTGAAAATAACAATTTGTAGACATTTGTTTTCAAGACAACTTCATATCTTGTTTCGCACATTCTTATCAGCATCGGAAACACATCGCACAACTGAAAATACACTCACCTTGAAATACACTCAATGAACCTCTTTCGTGGCATCTCAATAAATCAGTTGCCAGGTTCAGTGCTGTTTGGTCTCGAAACTGGTTGAATTCTTTGATAAGGTTTCCTAGTTAATGTCTCTCCTCGCAGTGCAGCAACATACCGATCATTTGTGTCCTCCTTTCTCTGCAGCTCCCCAAGATACTCTCCCAATCTTTCTCGGTTAACTCTCCCCATCATCTGATTCATAAAACCATCTACTAAGATGTCTTAAAATTGGAGGGAAAAAAAATTGCTAAAGCAATACGTGAAGCCACTAAATTAGGAAAAAAGCACTTGGCACAGAAATCCCAGACAAGATATTAAAAACATGGAAGCCAAGACTAATGGCAAAATCATGAAAAAAAAAATGTGTATCCGTGTCTGTGCTAACAGTGCATGAGGGCTACTCAATGCAAAACACGAATATAAATGATGTTGCTTAGGATAATGATGCTTGGGTTCTTTCATCATGGCTAATTTGACAGAATCATGCTGTAATATAAGGCAATTCTACTTATGATTCTAATATTGGTTTTAACAATGCTAAATTTGAGGTACTGTCATCCCACCCTAAATTCCTTAGTTACGGGAATTCAACACCCACCCGAAAATATAGGAACTGAGTGTCCATCATAAGGAATTAAACATAAGGCAGTTGTAAAAAACTCAACAAATTATTCTAATCATACATACTAAGACTAATAAGAGAATTAGAACGAAGAATTGACTAGAAATCGAATTATAGTTGAACTAAATGCAAGTATTTCTTAAGTTCTTGAGATGTAAATTAGTCCTGCCATGGAAAAGAAAGCATAAAATATTAGTGTGAGAAATAACAAAAGATTATTCAGGAAAACTTGAAAAGATATCTTATGTTGTGACTAAAACGATTCTTAATTACCATGCAGACATAAAGAGTATTCTTCAAGCCAGCAATGTTCTTAAAAGAAAGAAAAAAAGCAAAAACAAAAAGAAAAACAAACTATCCTTTTATGTTCTTAAATATGAAACTCTAACTTAAATTCCAAACATTTTTACACTGTATCAGTAATAATAATAATAATAATAATAACAATAATAAAGTTACAATAACCGCACTATTTAGCAATTGTACCAAATACCATCTTGTACTTTTAAGACAATGTCTATAATATAGTTCACACATGTTGCAAAAAGAACTGTTCACAAATTAAACATTCATTTTTTAAATATTATTATAAAAAATTCTCAAATCTCCAAATTTCTGTTTCTTCTGAAAATTCTGAAAATCTGCCTTTCCTTTTTTTTTTTGGAATAAAAGATGATTTAGTAAGATAAGAGGAGAGGAGTACAATCAAAAGAAAGATACCCTCCACATGTTACAATCTATAGGGAGCAAAAAAATTAAAACAGATATGGTACATCTAAGAAATTATGGGCCAAAAGTAATAATCTCCCAATCTTAATGGAGGACAGAAATAGCTAGGTCCAAGAATTTTTCATGCTCTTCGATCCATAAGAATTTTTCTGTTTCTCTTTCCCCTCTCTCTCAAACTTTCTCTAGATTCTATTTTCATCCTTGCTATTCTCTTATTTCCAGATTCCTCCCCCATATCTTTATTATTCTCAAAATTAATTCCCTATTCTATATTACCACATAATTATTTAAAATTCAATATTTTTCCCAATTCGGCTCCAGTAAAGTACATATCAAGACTGGCATGGACATTAAACAAAGACTGTAGGATCTTCATTTCTCTATGATTAGGATTCTTTTTATGCATAATTGTTCCTGACTTGCTTTAACTAGCATCTTGCTGCTTGAATTGCTAGCCATTTTCTGCTTGGTTTTGCAGCACTTTCAGATGTAGAAGATAATGATGGTATAGGATTTTTTTTGGGGGGGGGGGGGGGGGGAGGAATGGAAATTTTGACATTTTAGAAAAGAATATAGAGATCCGAGATATGTAAATTTCTAAAAAGAAACTCTTTTTAATAACAGAAAATTACTCTTTTAGAGTCGTTTTGGGTTTAGCTCATTGATGCAAAATATGAAGCTCTTAAAGTGGACATAGTTTAATAACAGGAGATATGAGATAGAATCAATAAAGGAACATAAATATTTTTCGAAGTTAACTAAAAGGAATATGAAGATTTAAAGTCATTTTTCAATTTTTGGAGAATTCTATAATAAAAGAAAATAGAAAGATTCATTTTCCTACTTTCTAGATTTCATATTTGCCTAATTCTTTCTATTTACCTTATTTTTTTATTTACTAGGTTTTCTAAATTTCCTTATTTTGATGTATTTAGTTCCTATAAATAAGATTCATAGCTTAGTTATAAAATAGACTATTCATGCCAGTTATTCAAATTGAGATATTGATTTAACTATTGAGATTTGAAATTCCCAAATTTGATTCTTAATAAATTTTTTCCAAGTTTTCTCTTCAAGCTCTTTTGTCCTAACATCAATTTGTCTCAAAGCCCAAACTCAATCCATTATGCTAAAGTTTCCTAGATTTCCTATTTCTCTAATTCTTTATATTTAATTTATATTCCTATTTACTAGGATTCCTAGATTTCTTATTTTTATGTATTTGGTGCTTATAATAAGGTATTTAGCTCAGTACTTAAATATTGAGATATTTCTTATATTTGGTGCCTATACTTCTCGACAAATTTTTTCCTATTTATGCTATTCATGACAACTATTCAAATATTGAGATATTTCTTTTTAAAAAAAAAATATTGAGATATTTATTTAATTATTGAGATTCGAGATCTCCAAGTTTGATTCTTTAGAAATTTTCTCTAAATTTGATCTTTAACCTCTTTTTTTCCTATATCAGTTTGCATCAGAGCCTAAACTCGACTCATCAGGCTGCCCCTAGTTTACTCATTCTAACTTCACAAAATACAACCCCACTTCTGCCCAGTCTGTCCTTGTCTAGTCACCTCCAACCTAGTTCTCGATATTCTTATACCAGCTCTAAAGGATCTTAGGTGTGCTCTTCTAATTTTTGAGCTTAGTTTGGTTGAATTCCTGTCCTATATTCACTTTCCGCAAGTTCTTTAGACAAAAATTTGCTTGGAGTTAGAGAGAAATTCAAGATGGATTTAAAACATGAATATATTTGATCATATATTTGTAATTACGTTCTATCGCGTATGTAGTTCAGTTATAAAGGACGACTCAAGATGATCTTTATGAACTTTTTGATTAATATGGATATGCGGAGAAAATTAAAATTAGTTCGAAATTCAAGGTTGCAAGTTTTTCTAACTCATGAATTTTGTGAAGATGCTAGTTGGACTCGAGATTCTTTTCAAGAATATTTTTCATATGATAGATATTATAGAATAGAACTTCAATATCATTTTTCGATATCTAAAATAGTGAAAGCAAGTGTCCCCCCTATAAGAGATAATAAGTAATAAGAGCAATTTGACACATTTTATTCTTATAAAGTTTTAAAGATATAAAAATAGTTATCCCAGATTTAAATGATAAGATTAATATGTAAAAAATAAAAATGAAAAATGTAGAGAATCTTGAATCTTCAATTGCACAAGAACCTCTCATATCTGAAACGTCCATAGAACATGAAGAACAAGTAAAGGATGCAAAAGTGAATGAATTGGTAAATAAGCAAAATCTTATGGAAGTACTACAACTTAATGATCAAGAATTAACTAATGGTACTGAAGGTACGTACAGAAATAAGGTATTTGAGATAGTAGAAGAGAATGGGAACGAGGTTATTATTCTTACTGATCAAGTTGAGTTTTCTAGCGATGAATCTCTTAATTTAGTTATAAGCAATGATGATATTGAGATTGAAAATGACATTGTTCTTGTTGATTTTAAGAAGTAAGAGACTCTGCTTGAAGATAGTATTTCACATTTTTTGGCATTTAACAGCAACGAGGAAAGTGAAGGTGGATGATGGCTATTTCCAGCCATTATGGCTCCTTAAGTTGTCTTAAAACAGTGATTCTTTCTTAAATCTTACCCTTGCTCAAAATGAAGGTGGATGATGGCTCTTGGTTCCTATCTAGGACAATCCTTGGTTTGAAAATATTCCTTTAGCAGCCCATTTCCCTCAACTTTAGATTTGTCCCAAACTCACCATGCCAACATTTCTTGTTTCAATAATATTTTAACAGTTCTCTCTCTTGAAATATGTCTTCTTTTGAGAAATCTAAATGATTGGGAAGCTGATAATAAAACTTCTCTAACTCAGCTACTTGATAACGTTGTTCCATTCCAATAATCCTATCGTGAAATCTGCTCTCTGCAACCCTCAGGCCTTTATTCCTAAAAATCTTACTGTAAATTCTTGACTCATAATCCAATTTCTCATAGTGACATTTTTAATATATGTTTTAAAGTGTTCTTCTCCCAGTAAAGTTAAGGTTTTTGTCTGAAATATGGTTTCGATAGGCTGAATAGTTATAATTTGCTCCAAGCTCGACAACCTAATCATGCTTTAGCCTCTGGGATTTGTGTGACATTTTTAGAGTTGAAAGATTCATAACCATCTATTTCTACATTGTGATAACCTGGAGAATTCAATGTTGGTTGTTTAATACATTGTTTTTCTTGGGCTTCCTAGCACAACTGAGGGTTTTTACAATTTCTGTGGAGAAAGGTATTTCTGCAGAGAAGGCGTATGAAGATGGAAGTGCTGTTCGGGGTTGGTGTATTGAGGTGATTAGGAATCTCAACGACTGGGAGGCTGCCAAGTATGCTGAGCTTCTCCACTTGCTTTCTGAGGTGAATATGATTATAGAGAGGGATCAGCTTGTTTGGAAACATAGGAAGAACAGGATGTTCTCGGTCAATTCCTATTATGAGCTTTTGATGGGAGAAGGTGATAGTAGATTCGGTTGTTTCCCTGCCAGACGGATTTGGAAGGCCCAGGCTCCGCCAAAAGTTGTCTTTTTTGCTTGGGAGGCATGCAGAGAACGCATTCTGACGATTAACAACCTTATGAAAAGAGGCAGAGTGATGGTGAATGGGTGTTATATGTGCATGCAGGAGGTGGAGCCTTACAAACATCTTCTATTACCGTGCCCTGCAGCATATTCTATCTGGACTATGGTTTATGGCCTTTTGGGAGTTAGTTGGGTGATGTCGGGATCGGTTAAAGATGAGATTGAGGCATGAGAGAGTATTTGTAAAACAAAAGACTTACTAATATGATTCCTTTGACTGTTTTTTGGGTTATTTGGAATAAAATAAATAAAAGGGGTTTTGATGGGGTGGTTAGTGACTGGTTAAAGATTAGAGATAAATGGTTTCACTATTTTGGTTCCGTTTATCTTGGGCAACACAAGGAGGATTTTGGGTATATTATAGATAAATTAACAGAAAAATAAATAATTTTGTATATCGATTACATCTCCTTGGTGCTGTTTATAACTTTTTTTTTAAATAAGGTGCTATTTATACTTTTTATTCTTGTTAGTTGAAAAAAAAAACAATTGAGGGTTTTCTTTTGTGTTCGAATTTGAAGAAAGATGCAAAAGCTCTTTGTTTTTTTTCATTCTTTGTTGGGTTATTGATGATTTGGATTCAGAGAAGCACAATAATTTTTAGGGCTTACTCTTCACAATTTATGATCTTTGGGGATAGTCTTTCTTTGCCTCCATTTAGACTAAGGCACATGGGCACTTGAAACATTTATCTTTGTCTTCTTTTACATAGAGATTTGTTAGCTATTCTTTCCCAACACTAGTTGGCCTTTTTTTTTCTTTTTCTCTATTTTCTATTCTTTTTCTCTAAGTGAGGATATCTAATCCTCCTTTCTATCTACCATTCTTTTTTCTTCGTTTTTAATAAGATATCTTTTTATTTAAAGAGAAAATAAATTCTTAGGTGTGATATTAAGAAACTTAGGGGCAATGCCTAGATTTTCATGACCCAAAACTCTTATGCAGGCAAATGACCCTAATTTGTTCTAAGTCACATTGTCTTCCTCTTTGAGCAATACTCAAGCAATAACACCTACCTCCTTCCTCAGAGGCTATCTTGAAAGCCTTTGATCCGATTACTAACAAGTTTTATCCAACCATTAAATCTAAACCTACTTAAACTCAAAAAAAAAGAAAAAAAAAATGCTTACCTGCTGTAATTTAACAAATGTTATTATGCCAACTCAAGCCCACTACTATATCGTTGGAGGTATTAGATTCCTTTGTTTTGTGGGGTTGGTGAGTTTGTAGATAGCCTTAACAAATCAACCAAACAGGAAAACATACTGATACGGAAGAACCTATAGTAATAAAAGGAAATTGAGTTGATTAAATCTTTCTATTTGTCATAGATTAATAAACTTACCCATTAAACTTCTGCTTTCTTGGTTCTACATTACCGTGTCTTCTTCAAAGTTGGCACAGGCAACAAGATTTGGTTTTAGGATGCTTTTGGTGGTGGGACTCCATTCCCAGGTTTCAATTCCCTACTTTATTCAATCTAGCCAGATCCAAGAACAGGGTAGAGAATAGGTATAGTTAAAACAGGATTGAGAATAGGTATTACTCTTGTTTGAACTCTGCCTGTACCAAGTAATGAATTCTTTTTCACTGATAAACCAACACACAGTTTTGATAGACTTGAGATTAACACTAACCACATATTCAACTCCTATTAAGTGATAAATTCCGCACAATCTTCTGTCTTCTTACAAACTGACAATAATTTGGATTTGCTCAGGAACAAACGCTAATTGCTGGAAAATATGAGACAAACACAAAACAAGAAACTTTAAAACAAGATGTATGCAACACCATAAATATAATTCAATTTTTATTTCATAGGAAAAAAAGATGAAACCCTCGGTAAATTGATCAGCAAGTACCTTTAAGAATGAAAAGAAGGTATTTCCATATTACCTTCCGTTCTACTTTACTTTTTAAAACATATTCTAGAGAATCAAACAGGGGAGTAAACACTTAGTTTCCTGCACTTGCGCAAATCAAACAGAAAAGAACAAACAGACGCAGTAGAAAGAGAAATAGAGACGAGAGTAGGAACAACGTACAAGGGATTCTGGTCTGGTAGTCTGGCGGAGTTGGGACTCGAGATCGGAGTTTCGAGAATTGGTGATCTGCATGACGCCGTAGCCAATGATTCCAGGTACGACGCCACATAGGGTGGCAAAGGTGAGAAAGAAGGGCTTGGAATCTCGAGTCTTCCTCACAATCCACCTCCATGTCTCGCTCTTCTCCCACAGTATTGACATCTTTTCTGCCCCTTTTACACTCTCAACTCTTCGAACACTTTTCCAAAAATAAAAATAAAGCCTTCTGCAGGTTTCTTCTATGCGTTATTATCGATCAAACTCATTTAACTAAGTCTATGCCTTGGATCATTAAATTAAAGAAAAAGTAGGTTCATAATCTGACCTAAGTAAACAATAAAATTTTTATAATTATACATAAATAATATAAATTTTATTTTACGTAAATGAAGGAAAAAATTTAATAACAATATAAAAAATATTACATCTTAACTTGTAGTAAAAAAAATTTATGTAAATGAGGTGTAGGAAATATATAATTAAGAGTTTATATACTATAAGTTCAGAGAGCTCATACTCAATTAAGAATTAATCACATAATAATATTATCACATTCATATTTTATTTTTCTATTTAAATATTAAATAGATAATTATTATTTATTATCTATATAATCATATTAATTTTATTTTTTATATTATTAAAGAGTAAAATAAATTAAGGTATTAAATAAAAAGTAAATATGAACATTAAAGAGCAAATAAATTAAGACATTAAACAGAAAATAAATTAGAATATTAAAAAAAATAAATCAAAATGTAGAGTTGATATAAAAAAATCAAGAAAATAAACCATTTTATATTACAAAAAATTTGTATATATAGAATTGTAATATTTAATAAAATACATCAATTAAAAAGTTATTCTTAGCATGGTATTAGAGTTTTTGTTAAGAAATTCTTGAACTCTTTTACAAACCATAATCAACCTTCATTACTAAAATAAAAAAACATAAAAGGGATCAGCCGTTATAGTTGGCTACTTCCTTCCTGCTATCGGCCACCACATAACCGACCACCTCATAACCGACCACCTCCACCACCAGTAGTAGCAAGTCATGACTTCCGATGCACTCCTCTTTGTTGCTTTCATCACAACCAAACGAAAACAACTTCATATAACCACGTAGTCTAGGTAAATTTTTTCGACAATTAATTACCAGATAATTCTTAAAAGATGTTGGAGAGTACGTCACAAATTGATGGAGCAAATCCTAATATGGCAACTTTAACTCTTAATAAATTCAGAGTGGAGATTGAAGATTAAAGGAATGATTTAAGCTCCTATAGAAACAAACAAGTACTGATTTATTGATACACTTAATTATGACTTCTACCGAGTTTGTTCGTCGGGTAGAGGAATCGAGTTTGGCACTTTTTTTTGCTCTCTTAGTGGCAAACTAGTCGCATCTTGGTCCTCCAAAGTAGACCGCAGGCTTAAGCCCCTCTTCTCCCCTCAAGTTGGGCCTTCCAAACACTTTGTAGGTCGATCTTGATGGCATGTCCATGGGTTATATGATATCAGATAGTGACACGATACTCGTTGGCGACAACTCTAAACTAATAGAAGGCAAGAAGCGAGTTAGTACTGATAAACTCCCGGGAAGTGAAAGGAAATAATTGCGAAGTAACAATACTTCAGGCTACTCTGTCCCCGATCAAGTATTAAATAACGAGGCTGAATCCACTAAACAAAAATCTCAACCTAGGAAAAAATGACACCGGAAGATGTTAGAAGCCTGAAGAGTAACGAGCCTCACTACTAAGAAACAACTAAGACCGAAAATCCTAGCCCAAGAAGAAAGCTCAAATGTAGTCTGGGTATGGGTGCCCGTAAAGGTACACATGTCTCGTAATGCACATATATCATACTTGCCCTCCATGTATGTCGGTGTTATAAGATCTCGTAATGAACCAATCGAAGTGACCTTATACCCTATAGAAAAATCGAAGGCAGGCAAACTCCTTGACACACGTGTACAGTGGTCCATGCGCGAACGAAGCTGCCCATACGTGTGCCAGGCATATGGCCCAACCCACATGCCCCATGTGCACCAAGGCGCATGCACGGTCGCACGAACTGCGCGCACAAGCACATGATAGCACCTATGTGCGCGGTCTGCTGATCTTGTGCGCGCCCCCACAAGGACGGACTAGGAACCGACCCAGACAACCTACCATACAACCCACGGGCTTGCCTTGCGCAACCCACGCAAGCCTGTCAGTGTGCCACCACTTTTTATTTAATTAATATTTCAAGTTTAAGGCTTTTGGACCCCACCTTTTAATTTCTTATTTTTTTAATTTAATTCTCATATGGCTAAATTAATTTCCCCATGTGTTTTACATGGAAATCAAATAGGACGAAGTCTATCCTATTTTTAATTATTATTCTAATGTAAATTTTATTTTTAAGATTATTTAATTAATTATCTTATATTTAGATTGGATAAAATAAATATTTTATTATGTAATTATCTTAAAATAAGATAAAATTTTATTTAAGATATTATTTTATTTATTTATTCAAGAAATTGTAATTATCTAGAATTATTTCAGGAAAGCTTATAAATAGATATTTACCCATACGTTGTAAACACAATCAATTATAATTAATTTGAGAGAAATTCTTAAAAGCTTAGGTTTTTCTTCAATTAGTTTTTTGCTAATTTTTAGTTTCTTCAAGTTATTTAAGAAGCATGAATCTTTACAAGTCTTGTTGAGTCAAGAAGCGGGGATCAACTTATCAATAAGTCCATGACATTTTTTCTTTTCTTGTTTAATTTCCTTATTCTTTGTTTTTGTATTCTTTTTACAAATATAGATTTAATTAAAATGATGAGTTTTATAGGCAGTTAAGTTTTAATATTGCATATGTTGAGTGGGTTATAGGAGTTGATTCTATCCACTCTATACCCTTCCACACCAGACAACTATGATTCCCAATCAGAAGAGGAGTCCCACGACAAGTGAAAATAGTAAGTCTCACACACCGATCCAAGTAAAAAGCAACAACTTATAGTTCTCTTTGCTTATAGTCCTTATTGAGCATCAATTTTACCACTAGTTATTTACTTTCCTTAAAATTTATGTTTCCTACATCATTAAAAAAAAAAAGAAACTAAGGAAAGAAATCTTGATCAAGTAACCTATTAATCAGGAAAGTACTATCTTTTGGTGCTCAACAATTCTTCTTACTACAATGCAAAAATTGAACTCTTCAAAGGAAAAAAAATACATATATAATCCTTCTTTTACAATCAATGTGCATTCATACTTATACATATCATCAAGCACCAATGCTCTATCTTTATTATAGAACACAGCGTACAACGGGTATAGATTGGTAGGAATATATTTCGAATTTTTCCTTAAGATAATATCAAATCCCTACATCTTCTATAATTGTCTTTTCTTGTACTCTCAGTCTCCTTTATTGTTTGCATCTTAATGCTTTAGTTCCATAACATATTTGAGTATCCAATTTGCATCATAATGCTTATCATTGTA
>NW_019014660.1:1670955-1708474 GCF_000150535.2 Carica papaya | reverse complement strand
TTATAGGTTTCCATTTGAATGCTAAACTGATAACTATGTTATAAGCGAACTCAATCAAAGGTAAATGATCATCCAATTACCTCGCAACTCAATAACACATGCTCGTAGCATATCTTATAGAGTTTGAATTGTCCATTTTGATTGACCATCTGTTTGAGGATGGAAAGTTGTACTAAAGGATAGCTTGGTCCACATAATATTCTGTAGACTGGTACAAAATCTTAAATTAAAGTGGGGATCTCGATCAGAGACGATTGTGATTAGAATTCCATGATATATCACAATCTCCTTGATATAGAGCCCGACCAACTTGTCAAGTGAGTCATTTACTTTGATAGTCAGAAAATGAGCAGACTTGGTTAATCTATCAATGATAACCCATATAGCATCCTGTTGGGATCTTGCTTTAGGTAAACCCACCACGAAATCTATGGTAATATATTCCCATTTTCACTCTTCTACAAATAAGGGCTGAAGTAGTCATGCTGGTCTCTGACATTCAGCCTTCACTTGTTGGCATATTAGACATTTAGAAACAAACTCTACTATAACCTTCTTTATCCCACTCCATCAATATTTGATCCTCAAATTTTGATACATCTTAGTGTTATTAGGGTGCATAGCAAATCTAGAGCAGTGTGCTTCTCCTAATATCTCATTTTTCAGACTATTATTATTTGACACACATGCTCTATTTCCAAACCTCAATACACGATCTTCCAATAGTCTGAATTCTGACCTAAGTCCCTTATTGACATCTTTCATATTCGACTTCAAGGTAGGATCAGACTACTAAGCTTCAATAATTTTCTGTATCAAAATGGGTCTTACTTTTATATTGACTAGGTATCTTCATGATATTTTATATCAGACATTCAGATTCAATTTCTGGAACTCCTCTATAAATCTCCACTCTGATGCCATTATATAGGCAATAGTTCAAGTACTCTTCCTACTAAGTGCATCTGCAACCAAATTGTCTTTTCTCATATGGTATAGGATCTTACAATCAAAATCGTTAAGTAATTCTATCTATTTCTTTTGGCACATATTAAGTTCTTTCTACGATAACAAATACTTCAAACTCTTATAATTTGTGTGAATCTCGAAACTTTCACCATATACATAATAATGCTAGATCTTTAAGACAAAAATTATGGGAGCTAGTTCTAAGTCATGGGTATGATAGTTCTGTTCATGATTCTTTAATTATGTGAAACTATGAGTTATCACTTTTTTGTGTTACATTAGCACAAATCCCAAATCTTATTTTTAAGTATCACTGTAGATAGAGAATCCACCAGTACCATTAGGAATTGTCAATACTGGAGCTATTGTCAACTATTTCTTTAGTTCTTGAAAACTTTGTTTACACTTATGATTCTACTCAAACTTTGTATCTTTTCCAATAAGATGAATTAGTGGAGTAACAATTCTTTGAAATTTTTTTAATAAACTTCCTGTAGTATCTAGGTAGATCGAGGAAACCTCGGACTTCAGTTACCACTGTAGGCTTTTTCTAATTTATTACTACCTCTACTTTAACTTGATATACTGATATCCTGTCCTTTGAAACTATATGTCCAAAGATGGCAACCTCATTTAACTCAAACTCACACTTCTTCAACTTGGCATACATTTCTGTTTCTAAGTATCCCATGATGTCTAGCCTATCTCTGTGAATAAATAAGTATATCATCAATGAAGACGATGAAAAACTTATCAAAAAATGGTTGGAAGACTCTGTTCATCAAATCTATAAATGTTGCAGGAGCATTTGTTAGACCAAAAGGCATGATTAAGAATTCATAATGGCCATACTTGGTTCTGAAGGCAGTCTTTGGAATATCCTCTTTCTTAATTTTTAATTGGTGGTATTAAGAACGTAGATGAATCTTTGAAAATACTTGGGCTCCTTGTAGTTGGTCGAATAAATTATCAATATGAGGCAACAGATACTTATTTTTTATGATAACTTAGTTTAATTTCCTATAGCGATACAGAGATGCATGGTATCATCCTTCTTCGTCACAAATAATGTTGGAGCTCCCCATGATGATGCACTTGATCTGATGAAACCCTTATTTAATAATTCTTGCAATTATTTCTCGAGTTCCTCTAAGCATTCGCCATTCGATGCGCAACCTTAGAGATAGGATTCGTACAAGAAATTAAGTCAATGAAGAACTCAATCTCCCGGTCTGCAGGTAAACTTGGAAGATCATCTAAAAAAAATAAGAAAGTTCCGTCATCACTAGTATCTGTTGTAGATTGATTTCTCTACTTTTATTCCCCACTACATAAACCTAATACCCTGCACATCCCTTCTCAAGTAATCGTTGAACCTGAATGCAAGATACGAGACATGGATATT
Source organism: Carica papaya (assembly GCF_000150535.2). The sequence goes on along the minus strand of NW_019014660.1, from coordinate 1,706,100 downwards.
GGGGCTCCCTAATCCCTTTTAAATTAGAGGCCTTGTCATTGGGAATATTAAAAGTAAACATCTTTCCATGACAATGTATATTAACATGGTATGCTACTAACCAATCCATTCCTAATATGACATCAAAATCATGCATGTATAGGAGTATAAGATCTACCGGTAACTCTTTGTTGGCATATTATACTAGTGGTCAAGTCTTTATTGACTGGGGTAGAGACTATTAATATATATTTTAAAGGTGATTGTTCAATGTTCAAATGCTGAACAAACTCATGTGATATAAAAGAGTGTGTAGATCCTCAGTCTATTAAAACTTTAGCCAAAGTACTAGAGATAGTGAGCATACCATTGATTACATCCTAAGAGGATTGAGCATCTCGCTCTGTAATGGCAGATACTCTTCCTTGAGTTATTGGTCTGATATGCTCTTTATTTATAGGACACTCTTTGATCAAATGTTGAGTAGTACCACATCTGAAGAATTTATTTGTCAACTTTTAACAGGGTCTGCTACCATGGTACTTTCTAAAACGGGGACATATCTATCTTGGCCCTTGTGTTTAGACTAAGAGATCTGTTTTTTGCATTTTATCAAGTTGTTGTGGCTTATTGACCTTTCTCTTATTGTTTGATATGAATGGTCGAACCCGCTGGATCTGTTGTGGGACTAGACTTATAGCATCTTCTGCGATCTGAGCTCGTCCTAGTGCTTCTGGATAGTCATTAATTTTTAGAACGGAGATTTTATCCTATATCTATTTATGCAGGCCTGTCTGAAATTTCTTGGTTCTTAGACTTCCATCTACTACTAGGTTGGGCGTGAACTAAGTTAGCTCTATAAAATTTTATACATATTTTTCCAACTTAATATTCCCTTGCTTTAATTCTAGGAACTCCATTTGCTTTTGTTCTCGAACAAAGTCAGACAAATACTTCCAGTAAAATATCGCTTCAAACACTTCCCAAATGATCGGTTTCCTCAACGATCCCTTCTTCAGGTGCCACCAACGTTCTGCAGCTCCCTTGAACATGAATGTGATTAATTGTACCTTTAGCTCTTAAGTAGCGCTGAGAACATCAAATATCTTCTCTAACTCTATGATCCACTGTTCGGCTAATATTGGGTCGGTTGCTCCAGCAAATGATGGTGGGTTCATTCTCTTAAATCTTTTAATGAGTTTTCCATTATTTCCCTCCATCGGCTGCGTGTTATTGGTACTAGCATTATTAAAATTTGTGGCACTTTGTCTACAGACTACATGTTGAGTTTCCACTATGGCCAAGCCTTCAACTATACGCATGAGCCTATCTAGACTCTGCTTAATCCGGTCCTCTGGAATCTGATGTGTCTGCTCTCTTTGTATCCTTGCCATTTCCTACATTCATGGAATTAAAATTTAGAGACATTTCCCAATGTTTTCCAACACTATCTAAGTCTTATGTAATATTAAGTCACGTATTCAAGGGATATTCTAAAATTATGCTCTGATACCACTTGTTCCAGACCACACTCCGTCTTATAGGGTAATAACTGAAGCATATTTCTTTAAATCATATAGACTCAAGATAAGTAAAATAACTTAAATTTATTAATAATAAAAGAATCGCATAAGCATTACATCCCTTAAATATAAAACATAAATATATGTATAAGCTTAAAAATTTTCTTACTTACATTACTAAACAAAGATACAAAATAGTAACCTTAACATTAGAGTCTTGGCTTCAGAGATTTCCTCTGTAATAGCTGGAATTAATTTTAAAGCATTTAAAATTAATGTATAAAATATAATTTTTAAATTTATAAATTTTTATTTAATCTAAAAGTTAATAAAAATAGGTGGAGGATGAAATTGAAAATAATTTTGGGAAAAATAGTTGAAAATTTGGGTTCTGGGGTATTTTTGAAAGAAAAATCAGAAATTGAGGGTTAAAACGTAATTTAAAAAAATGAGCCACGTAGGACCACTCAGTCAGCAGCCCCGACGAACCAGAGCACGCCGCGTGGCAAGGCATACTGATGTGGTGTCACACGGGAATCCACGATGGCAATTCGCATGTCTGCGATCAGACGGTCCGGATTTGTTCTTGCACATATGGACGGTCCGAATCCATTCCCTCTTCAGGCGTGATCGGACTGTCCGGATTTATTCTCACGCATGTGGACGGCCTGGATCCATTCCTTCTTCAGGCATGATCAGACGGTCGCGACTTTTAAATGCGTTCGTACAGTACATATCAAATCATGATGAACGGTCCAGATTCATTTTCTATTTAAACGCGATCGAATGGTCCAGATCAAACGCGATGGACGGTCCATATTAAAAGGAGATAGATATAAATACTTCATTTCACACCGAATCCTAACCTTAACCGCTAGCTCCCCCTCCGCCGGAGAAGAAGAACCAATCACCGAGAAGCGAACTGACATTCATGCACCGTTGTGCCGGAGCCACCTCTGACTGCCAAAAAGGTAAAAAATTATTACAGTCGTTCAAAATTTTATTTTGAACACCTCATGGCCAAATCGGCATAAAAAAACTGGTGGATGAGCCAAAAACCATAAGTAAAGCCCGATGGCGCTGCCGTAGGAAAAATAAAAAATTACCTCCGATGAGAGCCTTGCTTATTCCCTTTTTATAATATTTTTTGACCATTATCTTCACTATTTTGTTTCCCAAACATTGACTGAAGAAAAATGCCCAACTGCAAAGGTGTGTTGGCGAAGCCACCGTACTAGAAAATTTCGCTGCTGGTAAGCTTTTTTTTTTTTTTTACTTTTTTCAGCCAACTAAAGCCCCTTAACGTAGTTTTTCGCATGGATGAAACTGAAACTGTCCAAAAATGGCCAGCCTGAGGCAAACCACAGCCACGGGCGGCGGTGCTGTCGCCTGAGCACGGGGCCGCCCCCGTGCTAAAATCTCGAAATTTGCTGGAAAGGGTTTGTAACATCGATTTTGGATTTTTTGGGGTATTTTTGGGTATTTGGAGCGTGTTTTAATCTCTGAAGAAAATTTTAAGAAACTTGGGGACTGCCAATAGAAGCAACTAAAAGCTTAGCGTTTCGAATATTGATTCGAGTAAGAATCTCTCAACCTATTCTTTGTTATGGAATTAAAGCCTAATTATAAATAATGTCGTATTTTGTAGAACTTAGAAAGTCTCAATAATTAATCACAGGTTACTAATGAAGCCGTAACTGGTTATTATTAACTATTGATCATGTTTAATTGATTTTACTATTTCAAATTCATGATATTACATTAAAATTGCTATGATGATTCAGTGGTGTTTCCTTGACGCATATATTACTTTTTCTGTGTGATTTACAGTTAAATTGTGAAAATAGAAATTAAATGTAAACAAAGAATTGTTTGATTAAGTGAATGATTTAATAGTAGGCTTATTGGATATCTTGAGAGATGGTGGACAGACCGGGTGCATAGGGAACCCTACTGTGAATACTGCCTCATACTGGATGGGGTATTGAGGGAAGGTACTTTGGCACTCATACCGGACGAGGTATGGAGACGGCCCATTTCACCCTCATACCGGACGGGGTATTGAGGGATGATATTTTAGGTGTTCATGCCGGATGGGGTACGAGGATAGCCAGTTTCTTAAAAATGTTAAATAAGAGTTCACGCGTAGTAGAGACATCCCTATGGACCCCCATAGATACTAGTAGGCAGATAAAAATGGAAAGTTGTTGTTCTGATTAATTGAATATGAGATTATGATATTATTTATACTATTGCCTCTATAGGTCAGTTTTGAAAATTTCGCTACGGTAAATGTACAATAAATGATTTTACTTATGATAAATTAATTTACTTAAATTAAGATCTTTATTAGTTGTTTTTATTATTTTTACCAACATTCATTTCTGTATCGGTGAATAGTGTGACATTCTTGTTGAGTTAGTGTAGCTCAGTCATTCATTAACCATTTCAAATCATGAGAACCAAGATCTAGATCCCGATCCACAAGAGGATTACGAATATGATGTTTAGTTGTTTACTTTTCATTTATTTCTTTGATTTTTTGTTGTTCTTTTAGAATGATCATTCTCGTAGCCTTATTGGGTATTTTGAATTATTGTGCAAGGAATATAAACCCTAATGCTATTATTTTGCTTTCACATTTAATTTATAATTTATTTCCTTTCAATTTTTTGGCCATTACATCCTCTGTATCACCGCTCACTCTGCAGCGGTATCTTATGTATTTGGAGGCTAATAGGAGGGGTGAGATAAAATATCATGATAAGTAATATTATGAATTATTGTGTGATGAATGTAAACCCTAACACTATTATTTTGCTTCCGCATTCAATTTCTGGGCCATTACATCCTCTGTATCACCGCTTACTCTGCAGCGGTATCTTCTGTATCTGGAGGGTGATAAGTGGGGTGAGATAAAAATATCTTGATAAGTAATATTATGAAATCACAACATAATACGTGCAATATATAGTTTCATTACACATACATAAGATATATTATATAATCTTTCTAAAATAGATACGAATCATAAAATGAAAGCACAAATCATAAAACAGATTCATGTTGTATACTTCATCACTATTATGGAGGATCAGTCAGTTACCATACATTATGCAAAAGTACAAATATTTATCACTGGTTTCTCATGTACCCAAACATGGAACGACATGCATGAGTACCTTGAAACACTGCTACCCCCCGAACATAGAACAGTTAGGCCATGCAGATTAGATTGTTTTGCCATTTACCCGAACACGAAACGGTTATGTATGGGTACACACTTATCACTTCGCCAATACATATAAACACGGAACAATTATGTACGGCTATATTGAAGTCTAGCATAATGCAGGTGCTTTCGAATAATTTCTTTTCATAATGAGCAATGCACACATATCAAAATCACATTTTGAAAATACAAAATGAAGTAACATTTATAACGAAGTAAAACTTTAAAAAATACGGAAGACATATCAAATATGTGCAAATTTTTATACTGAAAATACATAAAATACTTCAAAATTATGTAGGTTATGAATTCATAATATCCACTTACCTTAGGTTCTTAGCGGTCGTAATCTTAATTCCGGCAAAGTTTCGCCTTTTTTAATGACTTTTTCACCTAAAAAATTCTACAGAGTTTTGGGATGGTTTTTGGTCATTTTCTTAATTCAAAAATATCCAAGACAATACTCAAAACCTAATCCCAAAAATTAAAGAGAAACTGAACTTCAAAACTTAAGAAAAAACTTACTTTTCTAACGATTTATAGCTTCATTTTGATCATAAGCCTTATTCTTCTTCTCTTCCTCTTTATTCGCTCTTACAAATTTAGTAGAATTTTCCCAAGATTTTTATCTAAAACTTCAAAATATTCTCAAATATTACACACTTTGTACTCCATCTTCTTTTTCACCTCTATGCTTCTTACTATTTTTCTCTTATTTAGAATGTCTTCATTCCTTTTCCTATCCCCTATTTATAGAAGTGGGGAGTCACGACGGAAAGGTTGCCACCATTCTATCTTACTATTTCATCTAAAAGTTGTTACCTTTCATTATTTCACTTCACTTAAAAGGTTATCACTCTTCACATGTCATTTTATCTAAAAGGTCTTTTAACATGCCACTTCATCTAAAAGATTAGCACTTTTTACATGTTGTTTTATCTAAAAGATCTTTTCACATGTCACTTTATCTAAAAGGTTATCACTTTTCATATATTAATTTATTTAAAATTTGTCATTTTTCGTTATGTCATTTTTTCTAATAGTTATCATTTTTCATTATACCACTTCATTTAAAATATTCCTACATTTTCTCATGCCTATTTATGCTTATTCTAGCTCATTCATCCTTATCTATCATTTTTCTATTTGACTCTACACTATGTTCTTAACCTAATTATATATTTTCAAACACATACAAAGCTAAATTAATTGTATCAAATATAAGAAATTAACTCAGAAGTATTTTCAAACTATCACACAGAAGGACAAATGAATAAGGCCTCGTACGAGGAATGGGGGCCCAAAAAGGAGTTGGAGAAAGAGTAAGGGGAGCTCAGGGTCTGAAGACGACCAACTCCATAGGGTTGAGCCCATGGATTTGGTCGTTTTCTCTCTTATATACTGGTCCCTGAAAAAGCTCTATATGTAATTGACTTGCCAATAAGGAGACATCTTCAATAATGACTAAGTGAGCTTGTTGACCTCAAAATGCTTTCAAAAAGATATGTCAACATTTTTTAGAATCTGTATAGCTATTAATTATGGCAAAAAATGGGGGGAGAGAGAGAGAGAGAGAAGAATAATAATAAGAAGAAAGTGATGACCTAATTGATTAATTAAAATTGAATTACTAAAGCTGTTATTTAAAAAATGATAGGTGGACGATTATGTGACATCGACGTGGCATCCACATCAATAATTTAAAATAAATATATATGTGGCTTGACAAATTACATTATATGTCGACATACACAAACGACATGATTTAACTAATAGTGAAAATTTTATCATCATTTTTTAAATGATGAGATAATTTAGTATTATTATTGTTGTTGTTGTTGTCATCAATTTGGTCTCATTTTCTTTATTTATTATATTTTACATTATGTTTGTTTTCATAAAAAAATAAAAAAAATGGCAAAAGAAGTCAGTATAACTTTTATTACTCGAACCCAGCTTGGGAAAGAGAAGAAAAAATGTCCGTGTGTGAACACAACTTATGTGAGAACCCACCTAGTTCTCCTATACGACGTCATATAATAATCACCATGTGTAAAATAAACAGAGACCCAAAACGACATCAAATTTGCCAGAATAAAACTAAAAATAGGGAAAGAAGGAAAAAGGAAGGAAAAAAACAAAAGGAAAAAGAGAAAAGAGACGAGATTTGGTGCAATTATAAGAAAATTACCATTAGAGAATCACGGTGCTACAGTGATGACAGATTATTCCTCGCATATAAAGGCAAGCTTGAAACAAAGAGACAATTTTTTAACAGGAAAAAACAGATTGAAGAGTCTTTCTATTTCCTTCAAAATTTCCACGTACAAATCTTCGATACATACAATGAGTTGAGGTTTTATATCTGCACACTAGCATGATTTTATTTGGGATTTTCTTCCATGATATGTTTGAACTGAAAGGTAAGTATGATCATAAAGTTTACGTATAATGTATATATTAATATACCTCTTTAACAAAAAATTATCATAATTAAATTAAAATCAATAAAAAATAAAAAGAAAAAAAATCATGAATCATGAAGAAGACACTCTCATATAGTGAATTCCAAGTTTGAAGAAAAAGAATATCTAAGGATGTAATTTTGTTGTAATACTTCTTTATTTCTTCGTAGGTTTTAGTTCATTTTCCTTTTAAAGTACTTTGGATCTCCATTTTCCATGTTTTGTAAACAATATAAATAGTAGAACATGGATACTATAATTGTAGATAAAAAAGAGATATTAAATAATATATAATATAAAAGATAAAAAAAATATACGAATATATAATAATTATAAATAGTAATAATGACATGCATGCAAATAATATTTGATTAAATGATATATCATGGAGCAGTTATTTTACACCTTCCCTCATCGTAATATCTTGGACTTAAGATTTCTACGAATGGACCAGTAATATATTTTTTATCATATGATTCCGCTACAAATAAGATCAAGGGTAACTTTAAATTTTTAAATTATTTATTTTTTAGAGTTCTATCACACATTATTGTTGTGACATTTGGCAACTCTATTGGAAAATAATTGATTTTTTAAATGAGAGATAATTGATGTATATTTTATAAATATGATTTATATGCTATTTGAAAATTGAAAACATTAGGGGCATTAAAAGGATTTTAGACACAAGTCTTAGTATTTGTGTGATAGAGTTTGACAGTGTTTATGACTCAGTTTAGATATCGATAGAATGAGGCTGCTTGATGCTCAAATGAATACTGCCCTTCAAAAAGGGTGCACTATGTCATGATTTTTATATACGCTGAACGAACAATGATCCATAATGATGTCCTCAATAAACTTAGAGTAACCTTTTAATGAACTCAAGGAAATTCATGAGACATCTAAACTATTAAATACTAGTTTATGTACTTTTTGATATAATTCTAATTATCTTTTTTAATGATAAAGATTTAATTGATTAATGAGTCACTCAAATGCTAGCAACGTACACCAAAAGCAATATTTATACCAAACTAATGTGTTTAACAAAAACATATTGAAATTAGTGAAGATCATATGAAAAAGACATATTCGATGTTGTATTCTTGCACATTATGTATGGCTTCATGGACATTTTAATATTTTTTTTCATTGGAAAATATATAACACATATAGCTTAAATCAGTAGATGTCATAATGTAAGAGTATAATTGAGTGATGATAGAATAAAAAGGAATTTAAAGATGAAAATAGGATTTGGAAACTTATTAAGATACGACGTGTAACAGGGAGCTCATTGGTATCATTCTACTAAGGTCGTGTTTGAGTGTAACAATTATCCATAGGTACTATTTCTAGGCATATGGGGTATGATGAGTATTACTCTAAATATGGTAATGTGACAATTTCCAGGCATGTAAGGGGTCTTAATGGTGGATAATTTATAAAAGTTCTAGAACAATTATACAACTGATTATGTCAGTGAAATCAACAAAATAGTGAAAGCTTTAACAGTTAGCAAAGATGAGAGAGTGGGTCACCTGAAGGCATCTATTACTAGCATATTACTACATTTAAAAAAGAACCTCGTGTTAAGGATGCAATGTCCCTGTAAAGAGAGACTTAGGAATAAGAATGGCTAATCACTTTGAAAAGTAATTTGTAAACCAAATAAAAATTAAATGTTAAGTAATAATGAGACTGAAGAATAAAATAACAAAAGATTTAGGACATATAAAGAACAGACATGAAGAGAGAGCTAAATATACAAAAAAGGTCGAAGAAGAAGTAGAGCAGAATATCCTGAATATTTGATATTGAGAACATTACCTTAAGATGGAGCTGAAGAATTAAAAGTAAGAGCAAACACGTTAGAGGTAAAAGTCTAGGGATTGAAGGAAAATATTTCAATAATATAAATAGAAAGTGGAAAACTCAAGGAAAAGACAACTGAAATTGAAGAGAAAGATTTAGAATCAAAGTTTGAAATAATCATCACGGAGCGCAAGGACTCTATAACCTCAACCATATATCCAAAAAGAGCAAAGAAACGGACTTGTAATAAAGAATGAGAATCATAGTATTTTTATTATGTTTTCATATAACGAAACTTTTATTCTTGCTTTTATGACAAAAATGAAATTTTCATTAAACATAAAAAGGAAACACATGTAACCAATGATTAATCAAGATGTTTGTGTGAGGGGAGAGTCCATTCACCATAATTCATGCACTAACTATTTAATTTATTCTTGATAGGTTAGCAAGAGAAGAAAAATTGTTAAAAGAAAACAATCACCTTTTCAGCCATATCTTTAAGAAAACAACCATTTTTTCGTAAATATGCTTGATGCAATATATTATCTTTCACAATAACATATTGCAATGATAAAAAAAGAGAGGATAATTAGTGGATAATACCTCTGTTTCGTCGATGAAAAATATACATGAAGTTTCTCGAGACATAGGAGAATGAACACCTATAAAAAGGAGAAAAAATAAAAACCCTAGGTTTTTTAGTAGTCAGTAACGAAGATTAAAAGAAAAGAGAAGGCTAGGTTTTGGGGAAGAAGATGAATACTTCTATTCGATTGGACTCAAGCATACATCGCAGCGAATCACTCTCTCAACTTAATTGAAATGGTTCCTTTTGTGTCCTTCTCAGGCTCAAGCTGATTAAAAAGCAGATTGAACTTCTATGGACCTATTTACATACACTTGTTAACATTCTCCCTCAAGATGGAGAATAGATATTTTTTGTTCCCATCTTGATCATATATTCTTTGAGAAACCAGCTAGGGAAAGCCTTTGTGAAGATGTCTGTTAACTGTTGTTTACTGCTCACATGTCTTATTAATATACTTCTTTTATTCAACTTGTCCCTAATTAAGTAACAATCTATCTCGATGTGTTTAGTTCATTCATAGAACATGGGGTTAACAACGATATGTATGACAACTTTATTATCACAATACAAGTATGTTGCTTTTAAATTACATATTTTAAGGTCATTAAGTAAGTACTTCATTCATGTTAATTCACACCACACATTGGCCATAGCCCTATATTCTGCCTCCATTAAAGATCTATAAATTGTTTGTTATTCTTTAGACTTCTAGGATACAAGTGAGTTCCCTAATAGAGTACAATATCCCGTAACAGATTTTTTTGTGTCTGTGCATCCCGCCCAAACACTATTAGCGTAAACTTTTAGTTTTAATACAGATGCACTAGAGTAAAATAAACCATGAATCTGTGTAAGTTTGACATACATTAAAAATTGTATGCAACTTTCAGGTGACAGTCTCTATGAATCTTTAATCAATGTGAGGTACATCAACCTTTCAATTAACCTTCTCTACATCCCTGATTTTGGGGTTGACTCTCATTCATCTTTAAAAAGCTGGATGTTTTGGTCCAAGAAAAGTGATGACGTTTTGCTTCTTAGAATTCATATGTAATACCCCGGCCCAGAATATGGCCCGGGATTAATTTTAACATTAAAAAATGTATAAAAATCTATTTTTAAAATTAATAAATTTTAATTCAATGTAGAACTATGGAAAAAAAATAAGTTGAGGATGAAATTGAAAATAGTTTAAGAAAAAATGAGTGAATGCAATTAAGAGAAATTGCACCATGTAGGACTGCCTAGTTAGCAGCCTCGACGAATCGAAGCGTGCTGCTTGGCAAGACACGCTAACTCAGTGCCACGGGGAGGCCACGTTAGCGATCTGCATGCCCCGTGATCCGATGGTCCAAAAGCGTTCTCACGTGCGTGGATGATCCGGATCCGTTCCCTCCATAGATGCAATCGAACAGTTGCGATTAAACGCGATAAACAACTCAGATTCATTTTTTATTTAAATGTGATCGGACGGTCGAGATCAAATTGTGATGAATGGACCAGATTCATTTTCTATTTAAACGCAATTGAACAATTGAGATCAAACGTGATGAACAGTCCAGATTTACGCGATAAGGGTATAAATATTTTGCATGACATCGAACCCAAACCCTAACAACTAGCCTCCGCCAGAGAAGAAGAACCAGTTGCTAGAGAATGGGGCTGACAACCGTTCGCTGCGGTGTCGGAGCCACCTCTGATCATCAGAAGAGGTAAAAATTCTCTTATATGCTCGAAATTTGATTCCAAGTACCCTCATAGCTAAATTGGAGAAAATGGAATGGCGGATGTGCTAGAAACTGTGGGCAAAACCCATAAAAGCCTCCGATGAGCCCCTTATCGTGTCCCGTTTTGTCCAATTTTTTCACCATTTTGTTCATTGTCATATTTTTTACAGATTGAGCAAAAAAATCACTCAGCCGCGAGGTGAGCCGGTGGAGCCACCGCACAAAAAAATTTCATCGCAGGTAAATTTCATTTTTTTTACTTTTTTGGGCTAACCGAGGCACCATAACATGTTTTTTTGCAGAGATTGGTATAAAACCGACTGAAATCAGCTAAAACTTGCCAAAAACGGCCATACCGAGGAAAATCGACGCCGCGGACGGTAGTGTTGTCGCAGGAGCATGACGGTGCTGCAGTGCCAGAATTTTAAAAATCGTCAAAAAAAAATTTTAAATCGATTTTGGATTTTTTATATATTTTTAAGTATATGAAGCGTGTTTTAATCTTCGCATGAAAATTTAGAAAATTCGGAGACCACCAGTTGACACAGTAGAAAGTTTGGTATTTTGGACACCGATTTAGGTAAGAATCCCTCACTTTATTCTCTATTACAAAATTGAATTTTAATTATCGATAATATAGTATTTTTTATAATTTAGAAAATTTTGGAAATAATTGCAGGTTACCAATGGAAGCGGAATCCGTTAGTTATTTATTTGTCTTATTTAACTGATTGTTGAACTTACAGTTTTAAATACATGAAAATATACCAGAATGGTTGAATGATTCAGTCGTACTTTATGGATATATATATTGTTTGTCTTGCATAATTTACGGTTGATTTGTGAAATTGTTAAGTAATATGCAATTAGAAAATTATTTTGTCATGTGAATTAATGAATGATAGTCTTACTGTATATCCTGAAAGATGGTGAACGGATTGGGTACATAGAAAATTCTGCCGTGAATGTTGCCATATATCAGATGAGGTATCGATGAATGGTTTTTTTTGTGCTCATACCGGACGGGGTATGAGGACAACCCGATTTCCTCTTATGCAGGATGGGGTATTGAGGGTGATATTTTAATGCTCATACCAAACGGTGTATGAAGATGGCCGATTAATTGACAATATTGGATATTGGTTCATGCATAGTGGGACATCTCTATGGGCTCCCAAGGATACCAGTATACAAATAAAAAGGAAAAGTTATTGTTATATCTCACTTAAAAATGATATTGGAATGTTATTTGAGTTATTGTCTCTATAGGTCGATTTTAGAAATCTCGCAACTGCAAATTTATGCAATAAATGATTTTTCTTATGATAAATGAATTTACTTAAATCAAGAGTTAATATTAGTTTTTTTTTATGATTTTTTCCAACCTTCAATTTCTGTAGTTGGTGAGTAGTGTGATATTTTTACTGGGTTAGTGTAGTTCACTCTTTCATTAACTATTTCAAATCAAGAGGACCAAGGCACAGATCCCGATCAAGAGGGTTATGAATAGTTCATCACCCATACACCCTTCAAAAACTAGTGAAGATCATCCTAGAATGCTCAGCATATTTTATTTATTTTCTTGATTTTTGTTTGTTCTTTTAGAATGGTTATTTTCGTAGTTCTATTGAGCATTTTAAATTATTGTGTATGAAATGTAAATCTTAAACTCTAGTATTTCGCTTATGCACTTAATTTATAACATTATTTCTTTTTATGTCCCAGGCTTTTACACCATGCATCTTTCAAAAGGTCTAAGGTGTACTTTCTCTGACATATATGAACTCATCCCCTTGACTTACCAACTTCAGTTACAATAAAATATTTTAAATTTCATAAATATTTAATTTTAAGCTTATTTTATAGTACTACCTTTAATTTCTTGATCATCTCTTATTCATTACATGCCATAATGATATCATTAACAAAGGCAGACAACATTATAGAACTCTTACCATTAACCTTTACGAATAAACTGTAATCAGTATTGGACTACTTGAACTTTTATTCAATGGTAAACTTATAAGACTTAATTTATCATTGTCTGAATGCTTACTTGAGCCCATACAAGTTCTTTAGTAGTCTACATATCTTCCTTTCTCCCCTTTTTTATATGCCTATTCAAAAGCCCATGTACACCTCTTTATTTAAATCTCCATATAAGAATGTGATGTTGACATCGAACTACTGAAGATGACATCCTTTAATTGCAGGTAAAACCATCAATGTCATTTCAAAAACTATTTTGGCCATAAAAGAGAAAGTCTTGTGGTAATCTAAACCTTCTCTTTGAGTGAAGCTTGTAGCAACTAGTATGACTTTTTGCCTCTCAATGGTACCACCTATCTTGAACTTTACCCTTTAGGCCCACTTGCAACGAATATCTCTATTTCTTACAGATAAATTTACCACTTTTTAGGTTTTGTTTTCCTCGAGTGCCTGGAGCTCATTTTGCATTGTTTTTCTCTAATTTAATTTTTACTAGCTTTTTTATATGAGTTTGGTTCAGCATAGGATGCCACAACTAATATATATTTCTTGTGTCGCTTATAAGTCTGACATATCCAATGGTGCTTGATAAGGAAACCACACCATTGTTGTGAGCTTATGGGTTAGGTTGTTGTATGCAACTAGTACCGCATTGGATTTGATCACATACATAATCTTTTAAATATTCTGGTGGTTTGTTTTATCTTGATTGATTTTCTCCTTGGAATTTCTTTATTATTTACTGTATCAGTTACATCATCCATTTCCTGAATGCTACTTACCTCTTATGTTTGTGTGGAATTCCCAAGTTCTTAAGGTTTGGGTTCTTCTCATTTATTATTTGATCTCCTGTGTAATCTTATATAGGAATACTTGTTTTTTAGTGCATCCACCTGTATGTTCCTAGACAAAGAAACAAATGCTAGACAATCAAATACCTTTAGGTGATCATATCTACTTCCCTCCTATGCAGGGCTTCAAAAAGTGTTTTGTCTTTTAAGACTGAAGAATGAATTATGGTAATGAGATAAACAACAGTAAACACAAAACCACTCCACTAAATGTGGCCAATTGTAAATTTGTGTTTGACATATCCAACATCCAAAGTGTTGACATTATGAACGTTATTAAGTATAAGTTGTCTTTCAACTTTAAAATAACCATGGTTCTTGAACAAATATATATCATAAAAAATGTGCCTAGTGGTGCGAAAACTTGCTCACCATCCATAAGAAACTTTTACGGTAAACACTTTAGTGATCATAACCATAAATGATACAATTACATGTGTCTAAGCATAAGCTTTACGTTTTCAAAAATAACATACTCTATTAATTGGTATCATCATAACAAAAAAGGACAATTAAATTTTACTAAATTTTAGTTTAGGTTTGAGAAATATGAGTTGAAGAGGAATCAACATTCTCCGTAACAAAATCTATCAAAATCTTCTCAAGTTTTTTGAGAATATATTATAAATTACTTCAAAAAATTTTATACACAAATATGAATCATAACTTGAGAAAACATTTAAGATGCATAATAGGTTGCATTATTGAGATGATACACACACTTTTGGAGATGTTAACTTATGTAAAAGGGTTCCTTAATAAATCACAAGAAATCTAATCACTAATTTTACAATTTATTATTTTTTTTAATTACAAAAGAAAAAAGTCCATATACTACATATTGTTCGTTCAATAAGTTAAAGCTCATGATTAAAAAAATATAGTAAAGACAATATAAGAGGGAATAACGAACAACATGATTTAGGGATGAATATACAAACAAGATGAGACCATGAATAAAGTATTTAGCTATTTGTAGGCCAAGAGACGATGGAGCTTTTGAATAAGAGAAAATTGCTAGAAAAAAGTGATGAAGAGAAAAGAGGAAGATGAATTCCCCTATAGGAAAAAAAAAAAAAAAACCAAATATTAGATATGGATAAATAATTTTAGGAAATTCTAAAATCAAAATAATGTCATTTAAAAGAGACATGCTTACTAATAATAAGTAAAAGCTTGTAATTTTAATTATTATTGACAAAAAAAAAGAAAAGATATGTAATAAATTTAATGAACACTTGAGATGATTGTAACTTATGATGTGATTTTTACAAATATTGTTAAAATAATTGTTTATTAAAAGTATTTTTAATTAAATATTATTTAATATTTGATATATATAACTCTAGAAAGTAAAATTTTGAAGTTTAATTTTTTTATTAAAAGTCAAAATTATCTTATAAAATTAAATTGTAAAAATTCTTCTTAAACATATTAAAAGTATATTTTAATTTTAGATTTTACTAAAAATTAGTTTTCATTTCATATCTTTAATTGAAAAGTGCTTTCAAAATTATAAAATCAAAAACAAAAAGTTGTCCTAAACGGCGACTTAGTATCACAAATATACAAATATATTATAGAGGGTCTTAAAGTAAGGAAATTCTAGCGGGTCGGTTACCTTTTAGATATCTGGAAAATATAAGGGCATTTGCGTCGTTTCCGCGGTATCCAAATGCGCGGGAAAATTTTCTACAACCCCCAACTTGGTTTTCAATCACTTCGTATCCAGGGCTTGCTGAAGAAACCTCTCTCCTTCTCCCTCTCTAAAACATCCTTCCGCTTTGGATCTGATAATACTGATTACAACTCCATAGCCAACGAACCTCTTAAAAAAAGCCGAAGCAGATGAATGGAGAAAACCGGAGATGGGAAAGTAAGGATTCGCGGAGGTCCAGGAAGCAGAATGTAATTCGCAACGCGGAAGAGGAGCTGGAATCGAAGCTTGGCTTCGATCTCTTCTCCGAAGGCGAAAAGCGCCTTGGTTGGTTGCTCACTTTTGCACCTGTAAGTTTATTTTATGTTTAGTTCTTGTCTCGTTTTCTCTGTTAAGAAGTAAACGGAAGGGAAGAATGATGGTTTTGGGTTTTAAAGTTTGCTTTGTGAAATATGCTCTTCTCAGAAGGGAGGTCAATATGATTTTTGGTTTTAAGGCTAGAATTTTGAATGATTTTCGGACTGATAGATTGATGGCACTAGGGTCTTTTATTAATTTTTAAATTCTAATTTGCAGTCGTCGTGGGAGGACCCCGACACCCACAAAGTTTATAGTTGCGTGGATCTCTATTTTGTAACTCAGGTAATGCTTCTGGTTTATCATGAAAACAAGCTCTTGTTGTTAGGTACAAAAGAGCACATTGTTTAATGTATTTGACAATATCTTGTTGTAGAAAGTATTTCCTCCGGGAAGCTTCAAATATTTTCTGCTTTATTTACAGGATGGTTCTTCTTTCAAGTCGAAGTACAAGTTCTTCCCTTATTTCTACGCAGCCACAAAAGTAGAGTTCTATTTTTCCCCAAATTTTGCAAATACCTGTACTTCTTTTAATTACTATCTACTATGAGAATACTATCTGGTACTGATGTAACCTTGTAGAGCAACATGGAAATGGATGTGGAAGCATATTTGAGGCGACGCTATGAAAGTCAAATAGCCAATATTGAAATTGTTGGAAAGGAGGACCTTGATCTTGTGAGTTCTAATTAATTCTAATCATAATTTTGTATATATCTCCTCACTTCAAAGCTCAAAATCCTATTTTGAACTTATTGGATAACAGTGTTCCTTGATAAAAGTTGTGACATTGACTCATTTGGCTTTTAGTTTCCACTGCAACTGCAAAGACTGTGCTTATTAAAAAGTCAACTACATGCGTAATGGTTGATTTAATCTTGTTACGAATATCATAAAATATATGTGCCTTTGCTGGTCTGATTTTCTTTTTCTGAATTTGTCCTGATTAATTATTTGAAATATCTCCAATGCTCTCAAAATTTTTGGCTCTGGAGGTTCCATCACATGTTATTTTCTTTTGATATATATTTAACTCTAATTTATGCTATCTTATTTTACTAAAACTTTTAGTATGTCGATCCTAAAAACATGAAAATGATATTCGGTACTGAAATTTATCTGGCTAACATTCTATCTCTCTAACGTTGTTGATGTAGGACTTGTTGTAATTATTAAAAGACCTTTTTTTACCAGATTATTTGTTGTCATTTGTAATTGTAACATTTATTTCTTCTACAAGGTTTTACCTTATGATATTCCTAATATCTATTAGATTTTCTTTTGGAATATGATCCATTGTCTCTCCACCTCTCGTAATACAGATGGCTACATTTGCTACATGAAAGGAAGTGTTTTTTTAAATAGAAAAAGAAGTACAATTAGGAAGAAGATGAAAAGTACATTTATGGAGAATAAGACATCCTACTCTAATATTCAATTAGAATTTGAAATAACAAAAGAGAAACACAAAATGAAAATGTCCAAATAGAGGAGTATAAACTACTAATCTCAAAACTTTGCAAGCTTATTTCCTCCCAATTCCTATGTAACACAGAGCAATATCTGAAACCGCCCATGGGCTTTTGCTCATAGTGTGGCCAAAAAAGTGGTCTTTTTCTATTGATTTGATTAGGCAAAAAAGTAATCTTTAAAGATTTTGCTTATTCTTTTCAAGCCATAAGGTCTATAATCGTGCAAAAATTGCCTCTATTTACATGAGTTTGACCTCCTTTCGAATCCATGCCTTGTGTACACATGAGTGTAGAAAGCACTCCATGGTTGGGGTAAGTTTCCCAAGGTAAACCAAATAACCCAAACAATTGTGTCCATAGTCTCCTATCAATGAGTTAATGTAGAAATAAATGGGACTCGGTCTCCCGGTCTTGAAAACATGTTAGATAGATATCTAGGGACAAAGTGTAATTTGACCTATGAATTTGTAACATGCTGTTAGTGTTGGGCCTTAGAAGAATAGCAGTCAATGCAAACACCTTTACTTTTAACCACCCTCGAGCTTTATGAAAATTTTCACAAAGGGGGATTGGTAAAAATTGGGGTTTCGGGTGATGTTGTCAAAAAGGACTTACAACTAAATAAATTTGATGATTCGAGGTCCAAAAATTCACATATTAGGTTGAGGGTCGAGATGAAAGGGTTCCAAAACATGTAACTTGGCAAGGAGGTCGGGATACAGAATGGAGTAGGTATAGATTGCTTAAATAAATTACAAATAAATTAGAAGTATCATTCTATTAAATGGAAGCTGCTATATCATTTAGGAATCTATTTATAGTTTTAGTAAATTTAGGATTTTATTCTTATTAGTATTTGATTTTTCTATTTGAAGTAGTAATATTTTCTATTCTTGTTAGGATTAGTATTTTTGATCTTATTTTTTTAGTATTTTTTAGTTTGATCCTATGTAGTAAATGTTACATAAGGAGAACGACAATTTTTTTGTAATTTAACTTCTTGAGAAAGAATTCAGTTGTTTAATAAAATATTTCATAAATTTCTTAATTTTTTTGGTAGTTTGATACAATCAAACTCTTAATTGTAATGTTTAAAACTTGTTAGATGTGATGTCTAAAATAGTTTAGGTGTAATATCTAGGTTTTTATTTCTAAATCTATAAATGGACAAAGTGAACCTTATTTTTCCTACATCAGGTCATAAGTTTCCCTATCGATGGTTGGTAGTTAAAATGAAAGTCTCGGGCTAAAGCTCCTTTAGTCAAGTTGGTGAAACAAGATATATGGGCATTGGTGGTGAGAAGATAAGTTACATAATCAAGGAAATTGGCTGGCCAAGGAATGATTTCCAATCTAGTTATCCTCCTAAAACAACACTCCGGAGCTATCTCCCATTCTCAAACAGGTTAAGGGTAACTACAATGGAAGGACTTGGGAGATGACTTTCCATGGACTTTCGTGAGATGTGGACCTCGAACTATTGCATCACATATGTCCCTGCAATTTTCACAGTTACTATTGATCACCGTGGAAAAATTAAAAAATATGTAAATATGCTATATAAGCTTTAATTTGCAAGAGAGATTGAATAAGAAGTTTCTCATTTTCTCCTTGGCACCTACTGCTAACATGGTGTTGGAACTATTTTGGCCTAAAGTTTATCGGAAAAAAAAATATTGTGGCCTAAAGGAGCTAGATTGTTTATTGCTTGATGAGTTACAACATGGAAGTATGTGAAATTGTAGATTTCATGGACTGCCCATTTGTTGATTAATTAGTAAACTAGCAAGGATTCAAGCATGGCTAACGAAAAAAAATTGGCTAACAAGGACAAGATTGACTTGATTGTTAAGAATATTCTTGTAAATCAGTCTTGTGAAGCTAGATGGAGCTGTTACCTTGTTTGGTCAAGGTCATGGCTACTCCACATCTGAGACTTAGATTTGCAAGGTTATGTTAATGGGATCAAGTTGAAAGCAACAAAACGTTGATCTTATCTACAATAATGGGAATTCTGAAACTCTTTTGTTATGTCATGACTTGTCAATTCCATACAACCTAGATTGCTTGAGGTGTTGAATATTGCTAGGAAGATCTTGAATGCAATATCTCAAACCTACTTTCAAGTCAGTAATGATGCATAAATCTATCAATTTTGAAATAAGGTTGGTGCATAATGCAAACAAGCTAAGGTGAAATGTGTTTAGTATTAAAAAGTGTATCTATAATGTAATTTTTGTAATTTTGAAATTTTATTAATTGTGAAATAAGATTTACGAATATTTGTAATTATTGTATTTCCGACAACCCAAATTGCCTGAGATTATTTATTATTGAGTATTGGTAGGACTTGTAAGGATTTTGTTTTTTTCTTTGGGCACAATTGAAGACTCTTGGCTCTCGACATATGTTTAGGTTAATGATTGCTTTAATGGTCATTATCTTGATACTGATGAAGATTTAAGCAATCCTGTTGATATTTTGATTGAGGTGCCTTCTTTAAATTGTTCTCTTTCTTTTCCTCTAAAAAGATCTGTAGTGATGCAGAATTTAGGATCAACAGTGCAATCGAAAACTCCGCATAAAACATTGATATTCAGAAATTTTAAATCCTTAATTAAATATTTTCTACTTGAACCATATTCATCATGTGAATGCAAATCAAGGTAACTGAGAAATAAAATTAGAATAGAAAAGACGTTACGACTTACCCGATAAGTTGATTCGATTCTTTAACTCAACAAGACGATTGAAGAAACCTCTCTTGAATGGACACTTTCTCGCAATTAGCAACGAACTAAAATTTTATTGTTATGAAAATTGAATTGTATTTACAACTTAGTGGTAAATCTTTTATATGGACTTTTTCCGGACTAATTCTAAACGAAAACAAACTCTATAATATAAATCAAATACTTAAAACATCTTAATATAAAACTTAATTAAAATAATAATTAAAAGAACTAGAAATTAAATGAGATAGCCCTTTTCCTGTCGTGGCCGAACTTGGAGTCCTTCTCGGGTTTGAGTAGTCTTTATTTTCTTGATTTGTCTTTCCATTAATTAATTAGTTTCTTAAAGAAGTTCAATTTAAAGAAGATCGAAATTCCTTTGAAATTGGAAAATTCGGCTAGGAGTCTTGGGTTTCTTGGGGCAATTTCTCTATGTGACTTTATCCTGAAGATTTGATGTTTAACTCTCTGTCTGTCTCTCTCTCTCTCTCTCTCTCTCTCTCTCTCTCTCTCTCTTTCCATGTAGAATTCTTTTATGAAGGAAATCCATTTGAAAATAAATCAAGAAAAACAAGAAACATGCGAAAAATTATAAGAAGTCTTGGCGAGTTGGAGTCTTTGTGCGGGCGGGATTCTCAAGCTGCGGGACTGCTTTCCCATGGACTTTTTCATGCTGTAGGAGTCTTTTTCGGGTTATTCTTGGACTCTTTTTTCTTATCTCATCCTTGCCGTACCCCAAGTCCAAAAAGAACTCTTAAACTCGGCTAAAAAAAGAGAAGGATTTGGATGAGGAAGGAATCCTCATGGGAGAAGAAGTCTCGCGCGGGTGGGCTTCTTCTTGGCCTTATTTGTGTGGCTACATGTGCGGGTGGTACATGCCTGGTCTGCAGAGCATGTTGCGGGTCCCCTTGGGTTTTAGGACCTATCTTGGACTTCTCTTGGGCTTCCAAAGGTCGGGCCTCCCTAAGTTTTTTCTTGGGCTCTCGGTTTGGGTTTTCTTGGGAATCTTGGGCTGATATATTGGAATCAAGACTAAGGGCCTTGGATTCTTGCTTTTAATCTCCGGTTCCCTCGGGTCTTCTTGGTTGGATCTTGGCCTTCAGCCAGTGGAGAAGAACCTGGGCCTGCAAGCAAAGCCCTCTTTATGGAGGACTCGTGGGAATCCTTGTGGAAGCAAGCTGCTTCCACCCCATGGGGAAAATCCCCCTCCCGCTGGCACAGGCTCTTATCGGCAGGCAGTTGCGTGCGCACTGCACAACTGTCTTGCTGCATGCGCACGGGGGCTAGTGTGTGCGCGGCACCTTCTTGTGCGTGTAGGCCACAAGCAATCTCACGAGAATTTGCTAGCTCGCGGGTAGTCTGCTTCTTGCGAGTAACTTGAACCTTCGGGTTTTGCCTTAGCTTACCCATGCTCTCATCTTGTAGTTTAACTATCATTCTTTTTTGCATGTAGAAAAGCAAAATAAGGAGAATTCTAAATGAGCTTTCAGTTGTCTTCTTTTGTGTGATATTACACTATGGCGAATTCTTTTATTACTCAACATTTATAACTATAGATATCTTCTTAATTCTTACTTCTAAACTTTTTGATTAAGGGTAGACAGGCAAACTAGTTATTATGTGTAAAAGATTAGATTGAGTTTTTTAATTGGTTGTAACTGTCTTTTTTAACGAAATTTTAGCTGTTATGAAATATTTGTTTCGTCTAGATATGTCATAATTTGATGGGACAATACATAATATGATCATTGCAGCTCCATCAACACATTGATAGTTAAGCTTTGGGCATATTGAATTAAGCTTTATAAGTAAGCCACTGCAATCCACAACACATCTATAAAGTAGCGAATTTTATATTTTTAGTAAAATTCGAACTCAAAACCTTCTAACAATGAACAAGAGTCGTAACTTTTAGACTGCCGTGTTGGTGGTATGTCATGATGGTTAAGTAATGAGTAACTACTAAACATGAATAGAAGCATTTTCTTTTTTTCTAAATTGCTTGTCACATTTTTTATTGATGTGGTTGTTGATACTTTGATTTAATTTAGCTTCGTGCAATGTAATAATCAAGTTTGATTGTTCCATATGCTCTAATGCAGAGGAATCATTTGTCTGGCCTGTGTAAAAACTACCTAAAGATATCGTTCGACACTGTTCAACATTTGATGGATGTGAAGAGAGATCTATTGCATATTATTGAAAGAAACCATGCAAAATTTGCTGCTGCAGAAGCATATGAATCAGTATTAGCCGAAAGACGGTAAGGATATATGTTATTTACCCCTTTTCATGGCATGGGAGGGGCAGCCCTCTTTCTGTTCTTGATTCTCTCTGGTACTTGATTCATAGGGAACAAAGGCTTCAAGATTTTTTAGATTTTATTGTGGATCTCCGTGAATATGACGTTCCTTACCATGTTCGATTTGCAATTGACAATGGTAAGTTCTATATCCATTCTGTTGATCATGGAACATTCTGTAAGATCTTAACGTTTCTATGGTACGATTTAATATGAACTTGCTTTTACTTTTCTTGACACTAAGAATTTGTGCTACTCAGATGTGCGCTGTGGGCAATGGTACAACGTTAGCATATCTAGTACTGGTGTTTTGCTTGAGAAACGGGCTGATCTTCTTCAACGCGCTGAAGTTCATATTTGTGCATTTGATATAGAGACAACAAAGCTTCCTCTGAAATTTCCAGATGCTGAGTATGATATAATAATGATGATATCATACATGGTTGATGGGCAAGGATACTTGATCATTAACAGAGAGGTGAGACTAGGTTCTTGCTTGTGCTATAATTTCTTGATTTCTCTTTCAGATCCTGGCCTGTGCCATCTGTCTGATTTGAGAATTTACAAGTTTCTAGGAGACATAGTTGGACTTATTCTCTTCAGAAGGGAAAATTTCTTATCATGGATCAATATTTAATTTTAAGGTGCTGCAGAGTTTTTCTTGCTATCAAATATTACCTTTGTGCATGTGATGCTTGTCTGTAACAAGTGCTGCAATTCCTTCTTTTTTTTGATCAAATCGGTTAGGCTGATTCATTTTTCCTCCATGCTCTCTCCCGCCATTTCATTTTCCTTTCTATCTATTAAACCCTTGATATTAAATTGTTAATGTTCAAAATGCCAGTCAATCATATAATTGTTTAAACTTATGGTACTTAAGGTTCCTACAAGCAGGATATTTGGAATGAAAAATATTTTTATCTTTGTTTGTTTTGAATTGTGTTTGAGTTTTCTGACTGTTGATTGCATTCCAGATTCTGCTGCTCATGAACTATTGCTTGCAATATGAAATTCATTTTGCAATTGTCATCAGTGTGTAGGTGAAGATATAGAAGACCTGGAGTATACACCAAAACCAGAATTTGAAGGATGCTTCAAAGTGAAAAATGTGAAAAGTGAGGTATGAAAAATCACAGGTTTGATTCAGTGAAGGATTGTTTTAGGGTCGCTGATGGAAATGGTTGCTTACTGTATGTTTTGGTGTCTTGCAGTTAGAACTTCTCATGCAGTGGTTTGCACATATGCGAGAGGTGAAGCCTGGTATTTATGTGACTTATAATGGTGATTATTTTGATTGGCCCTTTCTTGAACGAAGAGCAGCTTATCATGGGTTTACAATGAGCAATGTATGTAGCTAGTTCATTTGGTGCATTTGGTTACAAAAACTAGATTGTTTTAAATGACAGAAGTTTTTATGTTACTAGCATGATCTTAGTGCATTTTTGTTTCACTATGTGTGAATCTGGTGCTTTTGTTTTGTTTTTTTTTTCATTTCCCTTTCTGCTTCACTGGTTGCTGTCAACACAAACAAGGCATCTAGTTATTTTATTTCGTTTTTTTTTTCTCGAGATAAAAGGAAATCTTATACCCAAAGGGTGCCAACCACATGTACCAAGGCAAACTGTACAGTTGGAAGTCAAAATATCAATAAGGTTCTCAGGTTCTCAAGGAGAGGATGACCTTTAAACAAATAGATAAGGTCTTAATACAACCAATCTTCAATGCTATCAAAAGGAGACAAGTAGCCTAAAAAATTCTTCTAATTCGTTTCTTTCCAGATAACCCATGAAGTGGCTATTGGGATGAGAAGGAGTAGATTCGTCTAGAACTTTCTGCTATGGAGACCATCTCTAGATTGTGTCAAGCTCAGTTGTTTTCTTGGTTGCTACAGATCTTTTATCTGACACTCATTTAAATAATTTGGTGGCATTGTTTGATGCCGCTCTATGAAAACTTTTTATGCTAAAATAATTTCTTAGTTTCGACCATAATTTATGTCAGTGATTGCTTATTTATTTTCTATATATGTTTAGATGTTTTATTTTGAAGGAAATATGTAGTTGATTGTGGAACTTTAAAATCAAAACATTCCAGTGTCTAACTGCTGAACTTGATGTAGTGCAACTTAAAAGACAATTATTAATATGATAGGTTGCGCCCAAATAAATCTTAATTTTCTATTTCTGCAGTAAGTCAAAATTTTCTTATAAACCCCTCTATAGTGTGGTCTCATTCTCTTGCTCTGTAAACATGTAGATACAAAATCTAGTTACCTTTGTAACGGAAAAGACAAGTGGGATGAGTTCTCCGAAGAGGGCTGCAAAGGATATAAATTCATGAGTAAACTTAAAGTTAGTGAAGAAAATTTGAAGCTTTGGAATCAGGTGTTTACGGACATAAGGATTAGGAAACAAAATCTCCTTGATAAGATGAGCCTGTTAAATAGGTTGGTTTCTAAGAATGGTCTTATTAAGCACCAGTTTGTTAGATTAAACTCTTTGCGGCAATGAGATTTGAGGAAGTACTTCAAAAGGAGATAAACTGGTTGAGGTAAAAATCTAGTATAAAATGTGCTAAGGTTGTGGACAGTGATGCTGACTTCTTCCATAGGATGGTTAAATGGTAGAAGACATAAGATTTTTATTAAGTAGCTAGAAATTGAAGATGATAGGGTTGTAAGGATCCTGCTTCTATTATGAGTAAAATACCCATTAGTCTTTTCTTGAGAGGTTAGGATCTAGCCACTATGAAGAAGCTGATGTTAGATGGTTAGAGAAGGCTTTCAAGGAGGAAGAGATTAAGGGTATTTCGGGATCTAGGTGTTGGACAAAGTGCCTGGTCCTTATGGCTTTTCTATAGTATTCTTCTGTAGCTGCACGTATCCCTTTCTTCTTGGGACAAACTTTGTCTTTTTCTTCTTTTTTTTTGGAGTTTCTCGAGTTAGGTAATGTGCAGCTTTTAAGTTTCTGTGTTATTTCCCCTCCTTGTCTGTCTTTATATAATAAAATGGCAGTCAGTATAGGTTCCCAGCTTTTTCTTCATCTGGACACTGGTGCAAACTTGAGTTTGTAAGGGAACTGCTGATTTAAAAAGGTTGACAGTTTTTCAGTTCCTAGTGCATTAGTATTGAATTTATTTTGGTTTTTTGTCTTCTTTTGTCTTCATTATTTAAGGAGGTTGGATTTCGATGCGACAAGAATCAAGGAGAATGTCGAGCTAAATTTGCTTGCCATTTGGATTGTTTTGCTTGGGTCAAACGTGATAGCTATCTTCCCCAGGGAAGCCATGGCCTGAAGGTGCAATGCTTTACTTCTTTTTTTTTTTTTTCACATCTAGATACTTGGCACTTTATGTTTAATGCACTTATCCTTGTTTACAAGTCTTCGCATCAGTGCTGTCAAGAGCATTAGGATTTTGTTGTTGAGCGAATAACAAGGAACGGAAAGGAAATTCTTCATTTGGCCATGACAGCATCCTTATGTGTTATTCTTTAACAGGAAACTTTATTTATTTAGTTGATCTTCATGTTTTATCAGGCTGTTACAAAGGCAAAGTTGGGTTATGATCCATTGGAGGTAAATCCAGAGGATATGGTTCGGTTTGCAAAGGAAAAGCCTCAGGTAAACATGAAAGATATCTCCTATTAGCTGGTCTAGTTTGGAACTAGAGATATTCTAGTGAGAAATGGGGAAAATGTTGTATACAGTAACTTCTCATGTGCCTATTCTATGTATGTTTAAAAGCTTCGGTAAGTGTGAAATAAACATATGCTATTAGCTAGTCTAGCGTGCAAGAAGAGATATTGTGGTGAGGTATGGAAAAAACGATGTGTCCAATTACTGGTTGTATGCCTATGCCTGCATGTTTGGAAAATGTACCTTTTAAAATCTTGAGGAACCTACTTGTTATTATTGCTTATGGATTTAAAGTACAAGTGTGAATAGTAATGAGAAAATATGATCTATAGCCGAACCTGTTGACCTCTAGTTGTGAAATCGAATTCATAAGACAAAAATTAGTATAAGTGTGAACATAACACAATATCATGTGTGCATTTTGACAAGATTTAGTTGGGTGACTAGTTATATCAGAACTTTAATCTGACAGGAAACAGAACAATTTATGGTTTATTTCTGTGTTGTCTTACTTGCAAGTGGAATACTGAACTTAGCACTTGAAATGAACTCAAGTGGATGTGAAATTACACGTTAACCTATGTGCTTTGCATGAGGGCCTGATTATGGGCAGGAAAGATGGTTGAATGATGGGAGAGAATGAGATTCTCAGGATTTGAACCTAAGTGTTTTGATATTATGTTGAATAATCTAGTTGTGTTATTAATTACTCAAAAAACTTAAGCTTATATGAAGAGTCTAATTTTATTATCCATATTGTAACATTTTGATCTAACTATCTGCTGAATAACATTTTGACCTAACTATCGGCTGAATAAGCACAAGAAAGGTTTGTAGTCTTGAGCTTTGCTTTTGCTCTTGGATGCTAGTCTAGAGCCCAAACAAATGATGATACAACATATTTGTACAATGAATAAGAAGCATAAAGGTTTTCTTTTTCCAGAATTATTTTTGGTTATTTATGAGATATTTTTTAGGAACTCAAATTCCTACTTATGTCTTTTCATCATATATGTCTTAATGTCTAAGTATCTAATTTTTTAGCCATGTCTCAAGAGGCTATTAATTTTTTCTCCCTTATCTAATTCTGTTCTCCCTTATTAATTTGTATTCCCTTAGTTATACACGTTGAACTTTATATTTTTTTTTAAAAGTTTCTGATTCTCTGTATTTGTTGTTGGAAATGATGACAGATGATGGCCTCTTACTCCGTTTCTGATGCTGTTGCCACTTATTACTTGTATATGACATATGTTCATCCCTTCATTTTTTCACTTGCCACGATAATTCCTATGTGTCCTGACGAGGTTTTGCGGAAAGGTAGTGGGACACTTTGTGAAATGCTTCTTATGGTCCAGGTGATTTTTTCCGACATATCTTGAAGCATTTGCAGTTCTTTGTCATGCAAAAGTTTCAAGTTAGTTTTTACATTTCCTACAGGCATACAGGGGAAATATTATCTGCCCTAACAAACACCAATCTGATCCGGAAGGGTTTTACAAAAGTCACCCTCTTGAGAGTGAGACATATATAGGTGGGCATGTGGAATGCCTTGAAAGTGGTGTTTTCAGATCTGACCTTCCGACTAGTTTTAAGCTTGATTCATCGGGATATGAGGTAAGTTCTGGTAACCTCTCTCTCAATATTTTGACAATTAACTCCTTTTATAAATATGAGGACACAAGGGTGTTGATTTGCAGGAAGAAATTGAAATTGAGTTCTTTGCCTCATTGATTAAAAATTGATCTTTGAAATCAAACTTTCTGTCATTTAGTTTTTTAATTCTGCATGCAACCATAGTTGTTTATACTAACCAATTGCTAGTAGATTTAGCTCCTATGCATGTCCCAAATAAGTGATACAAAATTTATTGAGATTACCCAACAAAAGGGAGCTCGGATATGCTTTCTATAACTGTATCTGCCACTAATTTTCCATCCCCACTGATGATATGATCTACTTCTCAGGAGCTCAATTTGGTTTGAGGATATATTACCTCCTATTTTCATGCACTTTTTGCAATTAATATGGGGTGTGAGCAAAATCATTTTGCTTGGAGTTCGCCTAGTCGAGATGCTCATGAACTGAAAAGCTTTAAGTAATATCCTTCAAAGCTTATAATGTTTCACCTCAAAAGGACTTCTACTAAGAGCTACTTCCATAATTGATGTAGGATTGACTAAAGACCACCGCTTTTTTCTTAGATTTCCAAATATCCTCCACAACTTCATTGGCAATAAAAGAAGCATCAAGAATTTGTCTACCTCCATAAAAATACTCTAATTAGAGGAGATCATCTCATTCAACACTAGGCACTATCTCAAGGATAGTCCTTTAGTAATGATCTTGTACATATTAAACGCTAAACTAATAAGGAGAAAGTTGGATCTTCTTAGATATATCCTTCTTAGGTACCATGGTAATGAAGGCAGAATTCATAATAGCATAAGGACAAAATTCCTAATACACTTTCATTAAGTGACAATTTATATAGGGCCAATTAGCTGGAAAGAAACTATAGAAAGCTATTAAAGCCAAGAGCCTTATTAGTACCTAGAGCCCACACAACCCTTTTTACATCATTTTTTATAAAAAGTCTCTCCAACTAGTTCATCAAATCTCGTTTTGTAAAGCCCAATGATCTCATTCTCTATTGAGGTTGGATCACCCTCCATGACACTACTTTCAAGCTCTAACTCATTAATGAAGCTTTTTCGCATCCCGCCATTAGCAACTCCAGTAAAAAGACTCAAGCTAGCATCCCCCTCCAGAACTTAATCCTAGATTTTGCTGCCACCTAATTCCCTCTTTGATGATCATCTCCGCAAACACATTACTTTCCAAGAAAGCCTAGTCCATTGATAATTTGAAATGGTATTCTTACCCATCAATTTGTCCCAAAACCGAAATTTATGCTAGCAACTCTTTCTTCTTCATACTTGCATCAATGAAGATCTATTTATTTTGCGCCTTGAGTTTACCTCTTAAGATTGTAGTTTTTTCATCAATGGGAATGGGTGCCAATCTACCAGCTCAACCTTGTCCCATCACTCTTCACTTTATTGAGAGAGTTAGGATGATGCAACCTCATATTCACGAAATGAAAGTGGTAGGACCCCCACTTAGATGTTAAGACTCATGAATGATAGGGAAATCATTGCAATGGGATGAGGGAGAATCTCTTGCACCAATTTAAGGAAATTGATCTCCTAACAATTAGAAACAAGGAAGC
This sequence comes from Carica papaya, assembly GCF_000150535.2. Next base: position 1,676,537 of record NW_019014660.1, on the reverse strand, counting down.
GATCAATGCAGGATGAAACCACTTTACTGCTGATGATAAACTGAATAAATTACGCATTCCGGAAAAAGAGATTTCTAAGTTCATTGTGTTGGATGAAAGCATTAGGACCATGCACACAAGTAAACCACCAAAATCCTTTGCTTTTAATGGTGAGAAGAATCGGCAGAGAAGATAATCTTTCAAGAACATCTATACAAGTGGCATATTTGTTCGTCTAAATGACCAGCATCGCACCAAAGGCCCCCCAGAAGAGGACAAATAATCATATTCTCAAACCTAGGGGTCCCGGACACTCTTATTCAATAAGCTATTTATGAAATCCTTCTGTCTCTGAAACATAATTGTATCAAGACAAGCTCTAGAAATCACCACTTTCACTTGCTTTCTCTTTAGAACACTCTTCAACTCATTCTTTTCCAATTGAAAATCTTCATGAGTATTAGAATACTATAAAATATTCCTTGTACATAATATTATGATTATCTTTCCAAATATGTTAGCGTAATTTCATAGGGTGATTTATGTTGACTATCATATATGAATCCATCTACACGTATATATATCGCTACTCTCATTTCAATAGGAGACTAAGTAAATTTTCATTATGTTTTCTTTCTTAACCCTTTACATATTATCAGAGATAGGGTTAGCGTTAGGATTTTAGGGGTCAGATTATATCATATCAAAAAGAAGGTTAAACCACCCATTCTCGGCGCCGGAGGAAGTCGACCACCGTTCTCCAGCTAGTTCAGAGTGTGGCTAGCACAGTGGTGTACGTGGGAGAAGCGGAGATGGCGGTTTGAGGCTGTGTGCATCGGGCTTGCCGAAGGAGGGTGTTTCTGTGCGTTTTAGTTTTTTCGTTTGAGAACAGAAGCTACAAAGGAGCTCGGCCGACCGGTTTTGTGCACGAAACTGGAAGGCCGGAGAAGAGAGAAATGGGGCGAAGCAGATCACACGACAACAAGCGATCCTTTCCTCTTTCGTGCGATTTGGGGCGTTTCTGCGAGTGTCATTTCAGATTAGAGCATGCATTGAAGTTTTGTGGTGTTTTCTGGCCGAAAGGAGGCTCTTAGGTGGTTTCTGGTAGCGGTACGTGACTCTCCGGCAGTGGCGCGTGTAACTCCGGTGGCGACGCGTACGGTAGCACATAGTCTCTGGTGGTTGGCAGTGAGGCTTTGGTTGGGTTGTTGACAGCCGTGCATGAAGAGGTACTCTAGTTTCTCAAATTTTTTGATATATTTGCAGTGTTTTTGGTGTGTAATTCTTGAGGTTAAAATGGATGATAACATTGTTTGCTATGATTGTTGTGAATGAGGGCATATAAAGAGGTACTGTAAAAAATTGCAGAATCACAGTTGGATGATATAAACCACTAATATTATTGCTACTACTGCTAGTTCATCTTTTTAGAAAACTGTTATGATTTCAGCTGATGAGTATACTAAATTTACATAGTATTTAGAATTTTTGAATAAATTTTCTTCTCGCTGAATAAGCGAAAAAACGTCTTATCTCCTCAACGAATAGATGAATGATTGATTATGGTGTTACGGATCACATGACAAGTAATTCTTATATCTTTTCTAGTTTTCGATCATACAAAACACATTTTTCTGTAACTATTGATGATGAGTCGACCTATAACATTGTTGGTTTGGGGACCATAAAACCAACGTCATTTATTATCTTGTCATGTGTTAATTCTACCTAAACTTACTTTCAATTTGAGTTTTATGAGTAAGTTTATTAAAAATTTGAATTGCTGTATTACATTTTTTTTAATCACTATATTCTTTAAGATCTTATGACGAAGCAGATTATTGGTAAAGAAAATATATCAGATGATCTTTACATTCTTGATATTTGGGTATCTCGATCGGTTACCTGCTCTAATGTTATTTCTCCATTTAAAATACATTGTCAATTGGGACATCCTTCTTTACTTGTGTTGATGAAATTATGTTCTCAGTTTCATGATGTACCCTAATTGGATTGTGAGTCATGTCGGTTTGCAAAATATCACTGTAGTCCGTCAAGTTCAAGAGTCAATAGACGAGTTGAGTGTGCTTTTAAGTTAATTTATTCTGATATTTGGGGCCCCTTCTCTTGTTCCGTCCAAAATTGAGTTTAAGTATTTCGTTGTTTTTATGAATGATTTTTCTCGAATGACTTAAATATATTTTATGAAAAATCATTCGGATGTATTTTCTTATTTTTGTGATTTTCGTGCTAAAATCAAGAAACAATTTATAATTTCTGTGCGTATATTGAGAAGTGATAATGTCAAAAAATATATTTCAGATTCATTTCAGAACTATATGATTCAACACGGGATTCTTTACCAATTTTTGTGTGTTGATACACCATATCAAAATGGAGTCGTTGAGAGAAAAAACAAACATTTACTTGAGATAGCGCGAGCCTTCTTGTTCCAAATGCAAGTCCCTTAACAATTTTGGGTTGATGCCTTTTCTACGTTTTGTTTCTTGATTAATCGTATGCTATGTACAATATTTGATGAGGATGTTATTTACAGTTTTTTTTCCAAACAAATGTTTTTTTTCCGTGCAATGTAAGATATTTGGTAGCATTTATTATGTTTGAGATGTGTTAGTTAGTGTGACAAAATTGGACCCAAAGGCCTTGAAGTGTGTATTTTTGAGATATTCTCACCTCCATAATATATATAGGTGCTACTCTCCAAATCTCAATAAATATTTATTATCAATTAATGTGGTTTTTTCAGATAATATACCGTTCTTCTTCTCATCATTCAAGTTTACAAGTTGGTGGACGGTGAGTGACTTATTTATACTTTCGCACCAGGTGCCTTTACTAAGTAGCAGATAATAGTATTCCTCCAGATGATGTGTCTTCAGCTCTACTTGAGTAAATTGATGATAGTGTTCGTGTGCTTCTGACTTAAGTACCACCACCAATTGTTAATGTTTATTGCAGAAGATAGCAAACTAATGATACATGTCCTGCACTAGATCCGTCGTCATCTGATTGCGCCTCACAGGACTTTGATCTTCCCATTAGTTTTCGTAAGGGTAGATGTCAGTAAATCATTTCTACGCCAACTTATTCCATTGCTAATTTTATCTCATATGACCATCTGTCTCATTCAATTAGTGGTTTAATTATTTTTATAGATTCAATTTCTATACGCAAGACAGTTAAGGAGACTCTGAATCACTGTGTTTGCCGTAATGTCATACTTGAGGAGATAAATGCTCTTGATGATAATTATACTTAAGATCTGGTAGATTTACCCAAAGGAAAAAAGACTGTAGGGTGCAAATGGGTATTTGCAGTTAAAGTGAATTCAAATGATTCTGTGGCGAGACTTAAACCTCGACTGGTAGCGAAAGACTATGCTCAGACTTATGGGATGGACTATTTTGATATATTCTCTCTAGTGGCCAAATTTGCATATGTTCGTTTATTCATATCTATTGCAGCCTTCCGATATTGGGCCTTACACCAGTTGGACATTAAAAACGCATTTGTTTATGGTAATCTTTTAGAAAAAGTGTAGATGAAGCAACCACCTGAATGTTTTGCTCGGGGAGGGTATAGAAAAGTCTGTCTTTTGAAAAAATCTTTGTATGATATGAAGCAAAGTCTCCGTACGTGGTTTGACAAGTTTAGTGAGGTAGTCTGTGAGTTCGAATTGAAGAAGAGTAAGTGTGATCATTCAGTCTTTTATAGAAAATCAACACTTGGTATTATATTTTTTATTGTTTATGTTAATGATATTGTGATTACAGGAAATGAGCATGCAGGAATATCCTCTCTCAAGTCATTCTTGCATACCAAGTTTAATACCAAAGGTTTGGAATACATAAAATACTTTTTGGTGGTTGAAGTAACAATAAATAAGGAAGAGATTCTATTATTTCAAAGAAATATGTACTTGATCTATTGGTAGAAACATGAAAGCTGGGCGTTAAGGCATGCAATACACTAATGGTACTAAATGTACATCTTACAAAAGGTGATGGTGATTCCTTTGATGACCGAGAAAAATACAGGCTACTAGTTGAGAAATTGAATTATCTCACTATGACTCGTTCAGATATTGCATATTCTGTCAGTATTGTTAGTCAATTTATATATGCACTTACAGTCAAACATTGAGAGGTTTAGAAATAGATTTTGTGCTACTTAAAAGGTGCTCCAAGACTTGACATGGTGTTTAGAAATCACTGACATACTTACGTTGAATGTTTTACAGATGCTGATTGGGTTGAATCCAAGATTGATAAGAGGTCTACTACCGGTTATTATGTTTTTGTTAGTGGGAATCTCGTATCATAGAAAAATAAGAAGCAAACAGTTGTATCTCGCTCAAGTATAGAGTTTGAATATGGAGTTATGGTGCAGTTCACATGCGAAGTCTTATGAATATATCATTTTTTAGATGAAGTTGGTTTGAGACCCACATCTCTTGTGAAACTCTGGTGCGATAATCAAACTATCCTTCATATTGACTCAAATCTTGTGTATCATGAGAGAACTAAACATATCGAGATCGATCATCATTTCATCCGAGAGAAGATTTAGGAAAACTTTATATTTATTGGTTATGTGAAGACATGAGAACAATTTGGTGATGTATTCACAAAATCTCTGAATGGAACACGAGTTGAGTATTTTCAAAATAAGATGGGCATGATTAATATCAATATTCCAGCTTGAGAGAGCGTGTTAAAATATTATAGTATATTTTCTATACATAATAATATGATTATTTTCTCAAATATGTTAGTATAATTAATAGGGTGATTTATGTTGGTTATCATATATGAATCCTTTACATGTATATATATCTCTATACTCATTTCTATAAGAGATAAGTGAATATTCAGTATTTTTTCTTTCCTAACTCTTTATAATGGTGAATTACCTGTTTTTCTTTATGTTCACCAGAAAATATTTTTGAGGATGATCCCTAAATCCTTAATCTACTCCTATACTTCCTTCTAATACAAGTCTTCAGAGAGATCTCAAGTGTCACATACTCACCTGATTTTTCCACCAATGCGAATTAGGAATCGTGAGATGAAAGTTTGCCATGGTTGACCAAAGGCAATAGTTTCTTTTTTCCTGTGACCTTTTTTGTTAAAGCACCAGTGATGTCAGAGAGTTCTTGATAATTATTAGGAATTGGAAAAATGCCATTACCAACGTTGATCCATCAAACTGCCTTCATTGGAAAGAGAATCAGCAGGAGGATTAATTAGTGAAGTTAGGATCTAAAATGGGGCAGATTTACTGGATAAGTTGATAGAATTATATGGAGTTGAGAAAGCAGGTATAGTCCCCTTTCAAGTTCGGGATCCAGACTAGAAGACTTATCTATCCAATCCACAATATCGTGTTGCTAAAGGACATATACTCCATTCCATGTTTCCGTCAAATAGAATTTGCACACCATCCAGCCCCTCTTCCTGGTGTCCATCCAACTCCCCCTGCTCCCCTATTATCTTCTCTTCTCTTCATCACAAACCGATTCCCTCTCCATCTCAAAAAAGTAATCTGCATCTTCTATATTAAATAACTCAAAAGAAGATACG
>NW_019014660.1:1654518-1670889 GCF_000150535.2 Carica papaya | reverse complement strand
GGGCTGGTAAACGATATAGCCCCCACTTAAGATCTTATGATGATTCACCTAATGATATAGACTCGTTAAGAGATGACTCGACAATCTTCTAGAGTTTAAGTACTCAAGAAATATTTTAGCAATTTTTTTTGTCTTGTTCGGATAATAATTATGTTTTTATGCAAGAAAACATAATTTCTCCTAAAAATAATAACTTCCCTAGTTGAAAGTAATTGCTCTACATTCTAGGAACTATATAAGCAATTACCTTCACATCCTAGAAACCACTTTAACACTTATCTCCCTCGTCTTGGAAACTACCTTCACATTTATCCCAATAACTAATTTAAATCTAGATAATTAAAAAAATTAGAACAATTTTATTCTGGCAGACTTGTGTCACTCACTCTAGCAGGCATGTGTCAATCATTTTGAGTAGATATGTCGCTCCTAACAGTTATTTCAAAAAAAAAAATGTGGCTCATAACAGTAAAATATTATGATATGCACGTAATCTATTAGAGATTAATCTAGTTTCACCTTTTATTGGGCCCAATTGATGATTGATTGTATCCAACCAAAATACTTGTCAGTTACATGAATCATAGCCCAACCCCATCATATTCCATGTGTATATAATAAAAAGGAAAAAGAAGGGGACGGGAAAGAGAAAGAACACGTCATATTTCTTCTAAAAGGGTAACAAGCTCATTGTTTTGAGGGCGAGGAAGGGAAGAAGAAAAAAAAAAGGAGATTTTGCAAGGAAGGAGACTGACCAGGAGAGAGCCAGGAAGGAAGGAAAAAGAAAGAAAGAACTAAAGAAAAATGAGACTAATGTTAAGTTTTGTTTTTCTTTTCAAGTTAAAAAGGAGAGTGTAATTCGAAATATTTGATAGGTTTAAGTTTTATATTAATACAATTAAAATTGTGGGATGCAATTTGATAGAAACACAAAGGTATCCCCATATTGGCCACATTTTCCCCCTTTTCTTTTCTATCTTATTTCTCTGTTTTCTTGTCTATCTTATTTTTTTTATTTCTACATGAGGATACCTTTATCCTCTTTATTTTTATTCTCTTATTATCTTTTTCTGTTTTAAATAAAAAATACATTGAACCTTATTGAATAGAATGATCGGACTCGGGTTGTTAAATTTTCCAGCAACTGATTAACAATCTTGATCGAGATCTGCAATATGCTGTACAAGTTGAGGGTAAGATGGATTTAGATTCAGTCTCCAATTATGATGAAGTGAAGAATGAAATCATGGAAAAGGTGCTAGCATCTTCTTCTGTAAGACTATGTTTCAGTTTTCATGCATTTCCTGCATTTTTCTAATGGAAATTTCCAGTTATATTTCTGTGTTAATAGTTCTTAATAGTGGTTCTTGCACAGATTTAAGTCTGCTAAACTAATTTCTTCTGTAATCCATCTTGAGAACTTGATGAATTTTTTTATAGATAATATTCTATGTTTTTAGCTCTTTGATGGTAGTTTATTTCCACCCACCATTATTCCATTTGTTTTTTCCAGAAGTAAAAGTTTCAAAAGGAAGGCTAAAGTGGAACCAAGTAAATATTTCCAGTATATGAGACTAAGTTTTGGATCATAAAGTTGAAAGAAATGCTGCATCAACAAATTTAGGATTTCTGGAATCTGAAGGAAGAAATAGAAAACTGGCAATTATAGTATGCATCCATCTCCAAGTTGACAAAGGAAAATGCACTGTTGGAATGTGTGTATTTGTAATAATTTTATAGAAAGAAATACCTATGTAATTAATTTCTAGGGTTTTCTTTTCTTACACTTAAAATTGGGTATATGTAGAGCCAAATTATTTAATAATATTATTATATTCTATTCTCTCACATGGTATGAGAAGAAAATTAAAAAAAAAATACACTATACCCATCACAGACCCTCATAGCCGGCAATCCCCTCGCCTGGCCTTCATAGCCAAGGTGCACCTCCCCAGCTGTGCTGCTCTACTCCAGTCGATCTGCTCCAGCCACCTCTGTTTTTTCCACTAAACCTGCTCTGTGTTTCTACCACAGCTGCTCTGCAAACAAGCACAGAAACCAGCGCACTCTATTTCTGCCCTGCACGGCTGCCCCCACTTTTTCTACTGTATTTTGCACATATTCTGCTCAGCTTCATGATCTGTTTCTGCCCTGTTTCTGCACACTCTATTTAAGTACAAGATTAAGTACAGAATTAAGTGGTTGCATGATTAAGTACAGAATTAGAATTTCGAGCAATGGTACAATGAGTATACAAACTGTTATTGTTAAAGATTATCTTGGAGAATTTGAAGATTAAGTGGGATGTTCCAGTGAGCCTTTATTACGACAACAAATATGCTATGAGTATTACCCACAACCCAGCATAGCATAACATGACCAAACACATTGAAATTGATTAAATTTGATCAAAGAAAAACTAGATAATGGTTTGATTCGCACACCCTTTGTGCCTTCTAGTTCTTAGCTTACCGATGTGTTTATCAAAGACTTGAGCAATCTAGCATTTCAAACAATCGTTACCAAGTTGGGAATAGACAATATTGGTATACCAACTTGAGAGAGATTGTTTGAAAAATGTATATTTATAATTATTTTGTAAAAAGGTATATTAGTAAAAATGTACATATGTATTTAATTTTTAGGGTTCATTTTCTTATTCTTAAAGTTGTATATATATATATATGACCTATTCAATATATCACAACATACTACTCTCCCACATGCACTTTTTGGTGATGTGAAGGTATGTTTTTGATCTTCAAGCACCAAGTAAGCCTATCAAAGCAAGGGAAATTGCATTTGACACTGCTTTATTTTATGCTTTTTAAACTCTACTTGAAGAAAGGTAACAGTATGTGACACGTTCTAGGCATAATCCAATTGACTCTAAATTCTAGGCACTTGGAACTTCTATACAGTTAATATTCTTCACAGGAAATGGAGGACTAGACTTCACATGGTTGTGACCTGAATTTTTTGATGATAAAATATTTTATTTTCTGATGTTATGGACGAACGTCGATATTCTTTCTCTGTAATCTATTCCTTCTTATGCAGCTTGTGATGTTACGAGATGAACCTGTACGTGACGAGTGCCCTCTTATTTATCATTTAGATGTGGCAGCAATGTATCCAAATATTATTTTAACAAACAGGCTTCAGGTATGTATTGATTTTTGTTACATTCTGAATAACAAATTTTAATGATCGATTTCGTTGTTCAATTTTTTTTAAGTTAATATTTTTTGGTTAATAAGAAATGAATAATTTATTGGAGTGAAGGAAATTACAAAGAGGGAGAAGAAGATGTCCTTCTAAAACCTCCCAAAATATAACTAGAAAGGAAGCGTCAATAAAATAAAGCAATCCCCATCCCTCTGCAAAACAGCCATAGAACTTCTTGAGAAAAGTCATTGAGCCTTGATCCATAGATAAGCCAAGGCACTTCTCTATTCAGATAATGTTGACAGAAAATGTTGGTTAAAAATCTTAACGATGTAGGAAAATTGGTTAACTTACCCACTTAGATATTTGGGGATAAAGAGTTAGAAATTACGCCCGGAGTTTCTTAAGCATCATACCTAAGAAGTTGCATTACACTTAAAGGTTGATTAAGTTATACAACCAAAGTATTGAGAAAAATTTTGAAGTGTTTTATTGAATAACTGAACTCTGCGAGACTAAAAAGGAATTTATAATGTTTCCTGAGTAACTTTTTCCACATAAGATTGAACTAAAAAATATTAACTATAAGGAAAATAAGAAAACTAAATGCTAAAAATAAGAAAACTGTAAAGTTAAAAAATATAATAATGAACTCCAAAATCAGTAAATTTTATATTTAAGATAATTATAATTAATTGTCTGCTTAGGTGATCTAACCCTTTCTGCATCACCCAACATTCACAAACATCCAATACCAGCAATGGTATGTGTCTCCAGAAAGCCTTGTGCTCCTTTCACTTCCCTATACCTCAAAGAGAGGAAGATATAAAATTTGCCAGGATACTGGGGCAGGTCCACACTCACCAACAATAGGAAAACTCCATGGCTTCCATACGACATCATAATGTAAAAAGAAATTGTATTTAGTCTCTCAACTTTGGAAACAGATCACATGATGGCAAGGGATAAGCCCTACACGATCTAGGAACCTGTATCATATCATTTCTAATAATCCTTTTAAATACCATGGTCCGAATAAACAATTTAACCTTGGAGCTGTTTTAGCCTTTTAAACGGAATTAGTGATAAAACCAAGTTTTAACCAAAAGGATCTTGAGTTAGAAAATTGTATATTAACTTTAACTAAAGAACTGACACAGACTACTGGTTTTAGTATCAATATAGCATCTCCAAGAGCATAGCACTAGAAATTTGTTGCAACAATATAAAGGTGTAATTTGATGTTTGCTAATGGTATATTCATGGCCCAACCTTTTAGGATCGAAAGTCTATGTTGGGTTCAATGATTAGGACAATATCGACTGTAGTTTGTATTTGTTTCCATATGCAAGTGCTATAAGCTTCATAATTTTCCACAGAATCAAGGTACAAATCTATTTATACATGTGTTATCCACAAAGAATATCAATTGGTAGTTTCTCCCTCACTTTTTAGTTGTTTCTTTGGTCTTTGAAGTGTGTTTGCATTTTAATAACTAACAAGGGTTTTTGATAATTTGCAGCCACCATCAATAGTTACAGATGAAGTCTGCACTGCATGTGATTTCAACCGTCCTGGCAAGACTTGTCTTCGGAAGCTTGAATGGGTTTGGCGTGGGGAGATATTCATGGCAAAGAAAAGGTAAATATGATTTGGCATTTTGTCTTCCTTCCTATATCAATAAAATATAAGTGAAAATTATACACAAATCTTGGTTTGAATAATTTCAGTGACTATTATCATTTGAAGAAACAAATTGAGTCTGAGTTTGTTGAAGGCACCAATGGTCAATTATGTAAATCTTTTCTAGACCTACCAAAGATAGAGCAACAATCAAGGCTGAGGGAGCGGTTGAAGAAATATTGCCAGAAGGTATGTATGTATTCTTAAATAACATATGTGGTCAAGATAATTTCATCTTGATTGGTTTGGTGCATTTAATAGGCATATAAGCGGGTACTTGACAAGCCAATCACTGAAGTTCGAGAAGCAGGGATATGCATGCGGGAAAATCCTTTTTATGTTGATACTGTTCGCAGGTCAGCAACTTATAGTTTTCTACTTAACATGTGTTATTTGGTGAAATTCAGCTTCATGTTCATTCAACTTCATGAGCAATAACCTCAAATTAGAATACATTATTATTTGGGTAAGCATCTAACGTTTGTTTATGCATTTGATATTTGTTTCTGAAGTATGTAATTTTTTTTATCACGCGTCCATCAATATATATTAGGCTGAATGGTGCTAAAAAAGAATCTTTCACCATTGAAATTCTTGGTAATATAGAGCAAGTCCTTTGACTTAGTCTTAAAGGGGAGAAATATACGTAGTTTTTGACTCATTGAGAATGTGAGTGAAAAATAGGCTCGTGTTTTATCTTTTTAGTTTTAAAATCAGGTGGTTGTTGAAATCTTTTTCTGAATTCTTTTGGTCAAAGGCAATAACTATTAGATGAGCGTTCATCAGGGGAAGGTTTGGATCTTGTCCATCAAACTAGGTAGAATGGTAAAATTTTTTTGGAGTTGGAGGTAGCACTAAGAGGCTGGTGCATAGTGGAGGATCTTATTGATTGTTAGGTAGGCATTGGCAAAGGGAATGGTGGTGATTGTTGAGCTTCCTTTGTTGAGGGACAAAGTCGAGGTCGACCTTGTCAACTATATAGCTACTAAAGCCCATCAACCATGCTCTTCGGCAGGAAGGAGAGGGTTTGTCTTGCCTAGCATGCAAAGTAAGGTTAGAGGTCAAACATGTGCTAATTGAAGGAAAAGGTTGAGGTTGTTCTCGACTGTGAGGAGTTGTATGTTGTTATTTGTAGTGCTTAATATCTTTATGAGATAATGTCGAACTAACCTTTAAAATTCAGTAGCGCTAATCGATATTGGCTAAAAGTCATGGTAAAGAAGGCCCAACCTGAATTCAAATCCTCAGCCTTGGAGAAGGGCATGAGGATCTGAAGCTCTGATGGAGATGGCTAGCTTAAACTTAATCAGTAAGATACAAGGAGAAGGAAAATAATTTATTGTATTTGCTGCTATAACATTGCAAACTATTGATGTGTGACGTGTAGTGGTTAAACTAACTTTTCTTGTGGATAGTTTAAGAACAGAAAAAATTTAGGTAAGTAACGGGAGAATAAAGATGAGCTAGAAGGAATTAGATATCAAGGTGATAAAATATCAGGAGAAATTGACTGAAAAAGACAAGTTAAACAAAATAATAACTAGAAAAACAAAAATCGAGAGATATAACATGGATTCTTCCTAACAAAGAAATTATTAATTCATCATCCTTAATTTTATTTGTTCATAGCTCCTAACTTTTATATATATATATTTGTTATAACTAATAAAGAAAATCATAAAAAAGGAAATCTAAAGTATTTTAATTTCTATAATATTTATGAATTACCAAAAAGAAACTAAAATATTATAATGTTTAAATAAATCTAAGTAAATTAAAAATATAAAACAATCGTGATAATTACAAACGACATTCTTCATTTAGAAAATTTATTTCAAATGAATATGTTTTTGTGCTTCATCATTCTATCTCACTTGGTAAAAACTTGACCTCAAGTTTTGAAATAGTTAAGCATGAAGATCTTGAATGACTCAAATATGCTCTTCAAAATCCTTGAGAAGTCGAGGCTTTTAATAATCTTGATCGAAAATTGAAAGTTAAAGAAAACTATTTGTTCTTTAGCATCATAAACCCAATGAGGGAAAATGAAATCATCCAAGGAAATCGTTTTATAGCAACCATCATGGAAGAGAATCACTTCGATAGTAGCATGACGTGGAAGAGAATTATTAAAAGGAGTAAATTGCTCACCATCAGTAACATGAGCAAAAACTTCAGTATGAGCAAATATTTCTCGAGTTACAACTCGTGAGCAATAATTTTGATATAATATATGAATATTTTTTTTGAAATAAAAGTGTGAAACATGTATTAGAAATGACACCAAGGGGATATCGCCCATATGCAAAAATATTTACAAATTGAGGGTATCTACAATTGATCTAAAATCTTTAAAATTATATAAATTATTTTCCAAAAGAATGGAGGCAAAATAGTGTAGCCATTTATCCTTTAGTTTAGCAAAAGTATTCTCTGTCATCAAAAGCTCTATTGTCCATTTTTTTCCAAATAATCGAGAAGATAGAGAGTGGAATAAGACGGAAATTTCTGTCATTGCTAGGAAAATCCTCCCACACTGATGGTTCATTTTAAACGAATCCGCAATGACCCAATTGATACCCATGAGGCCAAAGACAAGAGTCCAAAGGCTGCAAGTGAAGAGACACTACAATAATAAGTGATTGTAGGACTCAGTATTGCATTTACAAAGGAAACAGTGGTTGGCAAGAATTTTCCCTCTTTTCCTTAAGTTATCAAGTGTCAGAATCCGTTCCTTAGAAGCTTCCTAGATAGTTTTATGAGGGAAGAGAACACCACTAGTGTCCCTTTTCTAGTCAATTGAGTGTAGAAAGATTTGACCGAAAAAATGTGATTCTTTCTCAAGACAAAAAGCATCCCTCGCCAGCAGATTCTTATCACTAGTAATGACAAAAATCTTGAGAAATCTGGAAATGAGAGTTTCATCACTACACCATTTGTTATACCAGAATTTGACTTTGTCCTCGCGCCCAACGTTCCATCTGGAATCTAGCACCTTGCCACACATAGACATGATCCCCTTCCAAAGACTCAATACATGGGGCCTGTTTAAAAGGGAAAGACAACCTTCCTTGCCTCTCCTCATCCATATTATGTTAATGATCTGTTGCCAAATGTGTGTGTAATCATTGAAGTATCTCTGAACCCATTTGCCATGAAGAGCTTTATTCGAAGTGGTAATGGATTTAAGGCCCAAGCCGCCCATATGGATGTCAGGAAATCTCTTGGGGTTTACTACAGAAAGAAGGGTAAGAAGGAAAATACACACGAAGGGCAAATTGGAAAAAAACAGAACAGTTGGGATTAGGGTTAACCAATCCTAAAGAGTATTCCATAGCCGCTACCTTTGCCTTCCAATCCATCCCGTAGACTACGCCGATCATCAGCATCACGCGATTTCGGCCTCGCAGCTCCAACAAGCTTGATTCCACCTTAAAGAATGATTTTATTTAATGTATTTAGACCTATAAAAAGGGTCCCTTCTATCGATTGTAAGCACAACGAAAAATCAATAAAAAGTCTTCTGCTTTCTCTCATCATTTTTCGTCTTCTCTCTTCTCTTTTTCTTCTTCTCAATTTCTTTCTTCACAAATTCAGAACCATGTCTAAGGCTTAGGACAAGTTGGTATTAGAGCAGGAACTGGTTAAATCTTATGTCGGTATCGCCACTCGAACATGCTCAAAAGAAAAGGCCTCGATGGCTGCACCAGAAGGTTCCGGTTTATTTACCACGGAGGAATTTGATATGAAACTAACATCTTTCATAGATGAATCGCACAAACAGTACAACATGCTGTTGGAACTACTTCGAGGCGTAACAGAACATATCAAAGGAAGCTCTGCGCAACAGGAAACCGAGAACCATGCAGGCGAAGGCCTCCTTCCGTCCCAGTATGGCACAAATGCAGAAAAAGAAGGGTTTTTGCCCGAACCAGGGTTGGGATGACCCTATTTACTAGGATCCATATCTCCGAACCAGATCTGATTCGGAGGAGAAACGGATCTAGTCGGCCTGATCCGACCCGATTTGGTTTGACTTGGCTTGGTCCAGAATCGGTCCGAATTAGGCTACCCAGAAATTTCCCTGTAGAGTTATTGTGTCACACCGAACCGCTCACAATTGCGCATTAAATCGTTCTGCCCCCCACTCATGCACTCCCTAAGGTGGAAAATCTCCTTTTTGAAGATGGAAACTCTTGCAGGTGGGTTTGGCGTTGTGAAAAAATATTTTATAGTCCACCACACTCTCGAAGAACAAAAAGTGGAGATTGCATTCCTATATTTGAGCAAAGTCGCCGACATATGGTATCACGGGTGGCTAGCTAAGTTTGACACTTTAAATTGAGAATATTTCGTGGAAGAACTCTGTCGACATTCTGGAGGACTCTTTTGAAAGAACTTCATAGAAAAGTTTACAAAATTATACTAAATAGGTACCGTTCTCGAATTTGTAGAAAAATTTGAATAATTACGTTCCCTTATGGATGCAGACAATCTAACACTTTTAAAGAGAATTTTCATATCCACTTTTATTAGTAGTTTCAGTTCACAGCTACAACTTATGATAAAGATCCTCAAGCTGCAAACGCTTAACCAACATTCAAACATGCTTTACTGCATGAACAATCAGTCATAATGCTCTAAAATCCCTATCTTCCCAGCTATGAAAATCTCTCATTAGAAAGAGACCGATATCATGGTAGACCTTCCAAGAGAATAGGAAAGGGAGCCGCTCCAAAAAGATCAATAGCTTGCTCCAACAAAGTAGTAATAACAGTGGAAGAAATCATGGCAGAAGAGATTTTGGAGGACAAAGCGTTAGAGGAAGGTAAAGAGGTTAGCAACGACCTTACTGGCACTCTATCCCTACGACCAATAGGAGTCACCACAGGAAATATCCTGAAGATATGAGAAAAATTGTCAAGTCTTGATGTGTTGGTCCTACTAGATAGTGGAATCTCACATTCTTTTATGTTATGGTGGCCAATAGTAAACTCTTAACAGTTATGGTGGTCAATGGACAAAAGATGTCCAGTCACCTTGAATGCCCAACGGTGACATGGACCATGTAAGGCTACAAGTTCACCTATAATTTTCACATAATTGCATTAGGAGGTTATGACATGATATTAGGAGTTGACTGAATGAAGCAATTCGATCTAATGATGTTTGACTTCCTCCATGCAGCGGTAAAATTTGATTATTGAAGTTCACAGACATCCTTGCAGAGTTATGACTCCTGCGAAGCATCTGATGCAAGAGAAATAAAGGCGAAATATTTGATCAAACATAAACAAGTGGTCGAAGGTGGAACAATATTCCTAATAATGAAGGTTCTAGAAGAGGTACCTAAGTCTGAGAGGCCCAACTCAGCGCTCGAAGCACTACTGGGACAGTATCAAGATGTCTTTCAAGAACTCCAAGGGTTACCACCGGCCAGAGCTTTCAACCACGTCATCACCTTATCCAAACAGAATGTATCGGTGAATATTCGACTTTACAGATATTCGTTCCATCAGAAGAACGAAATAGAAAAGCAGATACAGCAAATGCTGAATGACTTATTAATACGGTCCAGCCGAAGTCTCTTCGATTCACTAGTACTGTTCGTTAAGAAGAAAGATAACACATGAAGGTTTTGTGTGGACTACAGAAAACTAAACTCCTTGCCTGTAAAAGATAAATTTTCTGTATCCATCATTGATGATCTTATTGATGAATTTTATGGAGCGCATATCTTCTCTAAAATTGATCTTCAAGTAGGGTATCATCAGATCAAGGTTAAGGAGGTAGACATCCACAAGATAGCTCTCAGAACACACCAGGGTCATTATGAATTCAGAGTGATGTCTTTCGGCCTGACTAATGGCCCAGCTACCTTCCAGCTTCTCATGAAACACATTTTCAAGGCCTTCCTTCGAAAGTTTGTATTGGTTTTCTTTGATGACATCTTATTCTACAGTACTACTGAGCAGGAGCACCTTATTCATTTGAATGAAGTTCTAAAGACACTTCGAGATAACAGGTTGTATGCAAAGCAGTCTATGTGTTGTTTCTTCTAGACAGAGGTGGAGTATCTAGGACATATCATCTTTGGACGAGTGGTAGAAACGGACCTCCGAAAGATTAAAGCTATGGTCAACTGGCCTACTCGGACAATTGAGGCCCTTAGAGGTTTTTTGGGCTTAACATGATACTACCGCATATTTATACAGAATTACAGAATCATCGCCCAACTTGTCACTAATTTGTTAAAAAAGGGTGCCTTTGAATGGAATACAGAAGCGGAGTAAACTTTTGAGTCGTTAAAGACGGTAAAAAATTCCAGCCTGGTCCTATGATTGCCCTAATTCGGAGACTCCTTTACTATTGAGACAGATGCAAACAACAAAGGTATTAGAAAGGTCCTTATGCAAGAGAATCAACCTATAGCTTTCAAAAGCAAGATCCTTAGCCCCAGGAACCAAACCAAGTCAGTATATGTGAAGGAACTAATGACCGTTCTCTATGTTGTAGGACAATGACGACATTACTTAGAAGGAACCTCATTTGTCATCAGAATAGATCAACGAAACCTAAAGTACTTGTTAGATCAAAGGGTTTCCTCCATGATACAACAGAAGGACATCGTGAAGTTATTGGGTCTGAATTACACAATCCAATACAAGTAAGAGTCGTCTAATAAGGTCACAGATGCTCTTTCAAGAAGGGACTCCCATGACTCTATAGCGGAAATCTTATACACTCTCCAAATCCATGCTTGCCTGTATGGTAGAAGTAACAGTTACTCCAACGATCCCTTCACCCAACAACTGCTATCAGAACTGATGGTTTCTCCTAACAGCAGACCACATTTTTCCCTACAACATGCCATATTGAGATATAATGGGAGATTGGTCATAGGTGATAAAAAGGATCTTTGCAATCAACTGCTGTATCAGTATCATAATTCAGAAGTGGGAGGTCACTCTGGAGTTAGAGCCACTTACGAAAGGGTCAAACAACCCTTCTATTGCCCTAATATGAAGAAACAAATTTTAC
This sequence comes from Carica papaya, assembly GCF_000150535.2. Next base: position 1,658,997 of record NW_019014660.1, on the reverse strand, counting down.
AGTGGGTCCAACAATGCGACTTCTGTCAATGCTGTAAAACATAACGAGTTTCTACTTCTACACTATTGCGATCATTGCCTGTTCCACCACATGCTTGGACATATTTATGAACTTCATTGAATAGTTGTCCAAATCAGAGGGCAAGGACACTATGTTAGTGATAGTAGACTGCTTCACTAAATATGGGCATTTCATTTCCCTACAACACCCCTTCATTGCAGCCGGAGTAGCCCGAAGTTATATGGAGACGGTACAAAAGATGCACTGGATTCTGCAAGTAATAGTAACTGATCAAGATAAAATATTCATCAGTTTATTTTGGAAGGAACTAATGCATGTAGTAGGAACAAATTTGCTCTTCAGTACCGCATACCATCCCAAAACCGATGGACAAACAAGAAGATTCAATCTGTATATGGAAATGTACCTACGATACATGGCTAACCAACAGCCAAAAACTTGGGCTAAATAGTTATTTACGGCTGGATGGTGGTATAACACTTTGTACCATTCAAGTTTGAAGATGACACATTTCCAAGCATTTTTCGGGTACCCATCTCCACATTTTCCAAACTCCATAGAGATTTACTTTGCATTATACTTTGTAGAGACGGTACTAGCAGAACGAGAAGAGGCCAACAAGACCATGCGACAATAGCTCTTACAAGCACAAGCCATAATCAAGCAATATGTGGATAACCATCAAAGCAAGAGAAGTTTTGAAGTCAATGACTGCGTATTGCTCGTACTACAACCTTTCAAACAAGGAACACTCAAGAAGGGACGAGACTCCAAATTATCTATTCGATACAACAAACAATTCCAAGTCTCTCAGAAAATTGGGAATGTGGCATAAAAGCTCCGATTACCTGAAGAATCAAGGATTCACCCATTTTTTTATGTGTCCCAACTCAAGAAATACATCTTTGACACACAGGAAATCCAACAAGACTTGACCTCACAGACTACGAAAAACTTCATCAGTGTACAACCCCAACAGATCTTACAACATAGAATTATATTACAGGGTAATTAACCCGCTGATCAAATCCTTATCCATTGCGATAGAACTCCTACCAAAGAATGCACATGGGAAGATTATAAGTATTTACAGCATCAATTCCTGTATCTCAACCTTGAGGACAAAGTTACTGTTCAGGGAGGGTATTGTCAGGAAACCCCTTAGGGTTTACGACGGAAAGAAGGGTAAGAAGAGAAATACACACAAAGGGCGACTTGGGAAAAACACAGAACAGTTAGGATCGGGGTTGACCAACCCTAAATAGAATTCCACAGCCGATGCCTATGCTTTCCAATCCATCCCGTAGGCGATGCCAATCATCATCATCATGCGATTCTGACCACGAAACTCCAGCGAGCTTGATTCTGTCTTAAAGAATGATTTTATTTAATCTATTTAGGCAAATAAAAAGGGCCCTTTTCATTGATTTTAAGCACAACGAGAAATCAATAAAAAGTCTTCTATTTTCTCTCTTATCGTTCTTCATCTTCTCTGTTATCTTCTTCTCCATTTCTTTTTTCACAAGTTCAGAATCATGCCCAAGGCTTCTGACAATGGTTTAGGTGTCTTACTTCTTTCTAATTAACAAGATGGTATCTCCTGCGTCCTTCAAGATTTTTCCACAAAAATTTGTTTTGAATTGATTCTAATTACTTGGCGACAAAAATCAGGATAGTGAGCACAAACATTTAGTAGATGGGGAGGGTAGAAAGAGTACTTTTAATGTGGGTTAACCTTCCCCTTTTAGAAAAGAATATGCTCTTTCAATTGCACAAGCTTTTATCCGCCAGATTTATCACTGGAACTAACTCATTTCTATTTTTAAATATGATTCCCAGCGGAAAGCCAAGATATTGTATAGGAAGTTTCTTCTCCACATAGCTAAAAAACCTTGCTAGATAACTTCCTTTGTTGCGTGATTCAATGGCCACAAGTTTTGATTTGTCATAATTAATCTCGAGTCTAGAAACAACTTGGAAACAAAATAGAACACAGCTTAAATTGCAAAATATCAATAAGTCATTCGCAAAGAAAAGATAGGTGACCTCAATGTTGTCTCTACTATTATTAATTGTGATGCTTTTTGTCAATTTTAAGTTTTTCACCTTTTCAAGGAGTTTGTTTAACGCCTCCATGACGATAATAAATGATAATGAAGAGAGTGGATCGCCTTGCTTAAAGCCCCTACATGCTTATAAAAAAGAAGTGAGCTCATCGTTCACTAAAATAACAAAGCTGCCAGTGGAGATGCATGTTATGATCCATTTTCTCCATTTTAGTCCGAAACCAAGTCTAGTAAGCATATAATCAATGAAATTCTAACTAACATGATCGAAAAATTTTTCCATGTCCAATTTGCCAAGTATCCCAGTTTTTTTATTGTAAATTAGCTCATAAACCATCTCGTTGACAGTCAAAAGTTTTAGAAATTTGCCTATCATTAACAAAGGCATGCCGTGACTCGTCAATGATCTAATGTAGGACACAAGATAATCTTTTGGGCAGGACCTTCGAAAGGAGTACAGCCTGCGTACAAGACATATTGGGCTGAAGTCGTTAATGTTTTTTGCCCTCTCATTGGAGATAAGGGAAATGAATGTTGTATTTAAAAATTTAACGAACAGGCTGGAACTGTGAAATTTGCTGAACATGTCAAGGAAATCATCCTTAAATAGAGACCAAAAAACCTCCAAGAACTTGAAATTAAAGCTATCGAGTCCGAAGGCCTTATCACCATAGGAATCCAGAGCCCGTGAAAATCTCTTCTTCAAAAAAGGGAGCTTCAAGTAGTTTACTGCTATCCGTTTCAAGCATTCTAAATTATAGATTATCAAGACTGGAGCGCATTGTGGATTCCTCTGTTTATAGCCTTTGGTAGAAACCTTTTGCACCCTTCCTCATAGTAGAATTATTAGTGATGCAAGTGCCCTCGATCATGATCTCCTGGGCATGATTATTCTTTCTTCGGTGGTTGGCAAGACAACGGAAAAATCTTGTATTTTTATCCCCTTTGGGCCACTTTACTCTTGACTTTTGTTTCCATGAGATTGTTCAAGATGCACCTTGTTTTCCAAATTAATTCTCAGGGAGTTTCTTCTCTGTCTTTTATCCACAGAGAACCCCTTCACCCCCTCATGGTTGTCAAGAATAGAGAGTTTTGACATAATATCATTTGTGGTCTGCTCATCTTTGAGTCTAACCTCCTTGGATGACCTTTTGATTTCATCTTTCAGCTTCTTGAGCTTGATAGCAATCTGTAACTTGTCGTGCCTTCAACCCTAACACTATGCCACACATTATGGACAAACTCCTTAAAACTTCAATTTTCAATCATTTGTTATCAAACCAGAAAGGGACAAGGTCCCATTTGATACCATAGCAACCAAAAAATGGAAAAATGATAAGATATTGGTCGAGATAGTATCTTTTGAATTAGTGTTGGATAGTTGAGATGTATGTCCAGGGCCACCAGAGAAAACAATGAATCTTGGAGTAAGATGGATGGTCTCTATGATTACTTCATGTCCAGGACCCTCCTTTTAGTGGTAAATCCATAAGATTCAAGTGGTCAATCCAATCCCTGAATTCTTGGGTGCAAGCATCGGAAAAATTGTCTCCTAACCTTTCATTCCGCTTGAAATTCGTGTTACCCCCTACTACACCTTGGTTCCCCCATCTTATCTGACAGTTCTTGACAAAAAGAAGAATGCTCCTCTGTGTTCCCCATACAATAGATGCCCGAAAAAGACCAAGCATAGGAACACGTGATCTCTTTAATAGATGAGTCTTTGCAGGCGAGCTTATCTTTGTTCCACATGATCAGGATGCCCCTAGCAGTACCTCTGGTAGGAAATGTCTGCCAAAGACTTCTGATAAACCTTTTGTCAGTAGACTCAATCTTGGTTTCTTGGTAGCAAACCACTACGGGCTTCCACTTGTTTAGACACCCACTTGATTACATTTCTTTTTCTTGAGTCATTTAAACCCTGAACATTCCAAGCTAAAATAGTTTCAATTATTAGAAGAAGAGCTTGTTCCCCCGCTCCCCACAATAATCCTGTTCTTCTTGTTTCTGTCATCATAGTTGAAATTGTAATCTTTTTATTTCTCTTGTTCCTTTACCTCCATGTTTTTTCCTAGCTTTCCTAGCAAATCCATCCTTTTTCTTCTCACCCATCCTTTTCTCCAACTCTGCAAACAAAATCATGGCTTGGTGCTCAAAATCATCAAAAGAAACACCTAGAGATTTGCTCAATCTCCGAATATTTCGAAGGACCCACTCGAAGTAAAACAGTACATCATGCAAATCTTCAAAAACAGAGGTAGCTTATGTTTTAACAACAATCTATCCACTTGAGGTATTCTTCTCTTGGCCAACCTTCGGGACCACCATAAGTTTGAGACCTGAGGAAGGAGAAAGAGGAACAGGCCTTACCTCGTCATTTGAATCAGTTGAA
>NW_019014660.1:1625511-1644030 GCF_000150535.2 Carica papaya | reverse complement strand
GCATTCTTAATGTCAAATTGTTGAAGTTGCCAATTTAGGTTGATTGTGGAGGATAGAAGAATCAAATTGAGTTTAATTTTGCTACTAGTGAAATACTTCTTTGTAATAAACTCTATAAGTTTGAGTGAAGCTTTTCACAACCAGTGAAGCTTTATATCATTTAATAGTCTCATCGGCTTTGTATTTCAGTATAGACACTCATTTTGCAGCCAATAGACTTTTTACCTTCAGGCGATGTTACTTTCCAGGTTGCTTTTTCCTTTTTCTTTTTTTTTTTTTTTTGAGAATTTGCATCTCTTCCATGACTATCTCCCTCCACTAAGGAATCTATGGTGCTACCTATATATTTTTTAGAACTTTGTTTTGTCAAGATTAGAGATAAAGGTATGATATCTTGTAAACAAAGCATCTTAGGGCATGTATTTTTAGTAATGATAAAGAGTACATGATCGTGGTGGTTTTTTGAAGGCAATAGGAAGACTCAAATCAACAAACTCATCAGGTGATGAATGATTATTTAAATCAACAGACTCATTCGATGATAAAAGATTACTTAAACCAACGGATTGGTGAGGTGAAGATCAGATGACTCATGATTGGTCGTAACTATCAATAGTTTTGATTCTTTAATGCTTCGGTTATGAAAGCCTCATTGTACTTTGTCTTGGGCTTTCATGAGTAAACCAATATCTCTTTTCTCCTTGGTTCTAAATCTCCCTCTAAGTTTAAATTTCCTTCTATACATAGCATATGATGATTGGGTAAGATGATCAGTGGAGATGGATCATAAAGATCAAAGTTTAAATTACACCAATTTTCATTCGATGTCTCCCCCTGAAGATTGGCGTGTCAAAAGTAAGGAATGTTTTCAAAAAACTTAACATCAAGGCTGACAAACACTCGACATATAGATGGATCACAGTATTTGTAGCCTTTTGTTGTAGGTGAGTATCCAATAAAGATACATTTATGGGCTTCTAGTTCTAGTTTATCACATTGGGGAGAATGATAATGAACAAATGCCAATGCAGTGCAACCAAACATTGTCAGAGGAAGATGTGTGCCAAGACAAGAGGTAGGAAAAAATGATTGAAATTTTTTGAGAGTTTCAAATGAGAGAATTTGGCAAGACATTCAGTTAATGAGATGTGCCGAGGTTCAAATGACATCTTCCCAAAATATTTTTGACATATTCATAGTGATCATAAGGACACAAGCAACCTCCAGCAAATGCCGATTTTTTTCGTTCGACAACTCTATTTTGTTGTGAGGTATTAACACGTGAATTTTGATGAATAATTCCGTTTTCTTTCAAAGATAGTCACCTGAAGTGGAGTTAAAGTATTTTGTGCCATTATCACTATGTAGGATTTGTAGATGTTTGGAACTGGGTGTGAATCGTAGATTAGAAATTGATAAATACTGAACAAACATCTGCATTTTCTTTTTTCGAGTACACCCAACATACTCGAGTGTAATCATCTACGAACATAATAAATCATTTTGCATGTGTTCGATTGGAAGTACGAGAAGGGCCCGACCAATTATTATGAATCATGGAAAAAGGTTTGAAAGGTTTGTGTTCAGATTTTGGATGTGGTGCTTAGTGTTGCAAGTTTCTATAATGCCATATTAGAATTTCATTTTTCCTAGAAGTAGAAGCATAACTACAAATTGAAATTTTATTTTAGTTACTTATTTTGGCTTCTTCAAAGTAGTAGAATCCTTCATAGTCCTTAGCACTGCCAATCGTCTTTCCCGATGATAGGTATTGAAAAATATAATGAGATGGAAGGAACATAGCTGAAAATTGAAGTCTTTCCTCAACTACCTGTCATATGATAAATTGCATGACAATTTTGGGACATGAAAAATGAATTTTAAGGTTAAGGGATCTGAGATTTGAATACTTCATTTTTTAGCGACCAAAGAAAGTGAACCATATGCAATTTTAACTTTCAAATTTGCAGGACAAGGTGAATAAGTGGTAAACAGATGATAAGAATAAGTCATATAATTAGAGGCACCAGAATCAATTATCCAAGAATTTTTTGAGCTGGAGGTTATGCTCAATGCCTTTAAAGAATTACTTTTGTGAGCTAATGATCCTAAGGAAATATGCATAGAGGAGGGGTGATCCGATGTTTGAAAACTAGAAAAGAGTTTAATTGATTGTGCCCATTCTCGGGAGTTTTTCCTGTTCAACTTCTCCATTGTGAGTTGGAGGGAGCCTTTTGACTCATTAGAACTCATGATGAAGTATACCTCTTTTTCTTCGAAGGTAACCGATCCTCTATAGATGGTCTTTGACATTGAGGGCTGGGTTAGATGAATCCTGGCTTTGATTTCATGAAAACATAATTTAAATTTATAATTTTTCTGTTATTATAGAATTGTATAACTCTCCTCCATCGTATAGTACAAGAGTCTACCAAAAAAAAGAAGAAATAAATCAAGTAATTGACTGCACCTAATTAATTACAAAGTATATGCCTAATTAAGTAGTGAAATTAATCACTAATTTTTTACTATTAAATGTCAATCAGAATCTCAACGCATCCGAGATTCCTATAATGATTTTGTGTCATTAAGTGTCAATCATAATCTGTTAACATATAGGATTTCCACATTAATTTACATATGTTACTTTCTACTTCTATTTCATAGACTAAAGAAACCAATTTTACAATTTAACTCTACAGAAATAATGAAGTTTTATTTGCGAAAATGGTGCAAGACTTCATCAGATGTTGGCATTCGTTCCATTGTTGATTGGTCCTACTACAAGCAACGACTTAGCTCTGCTATTCAAAAAATTGTCACAATACCTGCAGCTATGCAAAAGGTTTGCTTACCTTTTTATTTTGTGTTTGGATCAAGCCATTTCTTATTAGCATAAGTTTTTACAAAATATTAGTTTAGTTTTATTATTAAAAATAAAGGTTTAGTGTTCTCTCGTTGTTGCCTTATTTTCTGTTGATTAGCACCAGTAGGTAGTTTAGGCTCGTGTTTGATTCACGCATTCACCCTAACGAGTTTGCGCATGAAGAGACGTGTTAGTGCATAAACAATAAGTTGAATAGTTTCTTATGAGTTTAAATATTTAGGATAACAAGGGTTTAAGATAATCAATTTACCTCTATTATTCAACAGTCCTTTCTTTAAGCAGTATATTTCTTAGCTACCTAAGCATTTGTTTGGTTTCTCCAGGTTGCAAATCCTGTCCCAAGGGTAGTTCATCCTGATTGGCTGCACAAAAGAATTCGTGAGAAAAATGATAGGTTTCGTCAACGGAAGTTAGTTGATATCTTCAGCTCATCAAACAGGGATGATCCACTGGAGAGCACTCATGACGCTATAATCACCAATTATGTGATAAATGAGGAGAATGTTGAAGATTTGGAAGACTTGCAGAATAGAAGGGTACAATCTTTAGATGGACGTAATCCAATTGTTCGCAGCTATGAACAACGTACAGGCAAGGCAATGAACCGACCAAATTCCATGCAATGCAAAATGGATTCTGTTGGTAGTTTGGAGAAGCAGTCTTCAACATTACAGAAAGATTTTATGGCCTCTGAAAACATTGACAAAAATGTCGATTATCAAGGATGGCTTGATTTGAAGAAGAGAAAATGGAAAGAGACACTAGAAAAGAGAAAGAGGCAAAGGTAAACTTTCCTATGTCATCTGAGGATAAAGGCCATGTTCATGGTATGGCATCCTGGTCCAATTCAAAGTATAGAAATTGCGATTCTTGAGATTTTTAATCTAATCTTATATTGAGAATTCATCCTTTGACAATTGATTTTGAGTTACTCAAAATAAATTGTGAAAATCACAGTTTACATAAATAGGTAGATGGGCAATGAACTTTTCTTATTTACAGCCAGTGCCTACAGTTTTAAGACTGCTTTTAGATTGAAATGGTAGAGATTTGATTGGGATCTCTGAACATAGAGCTGTGACCATGACTGCATGCATTGTTGATTGTCCTTTTAGCTTCAAACTCCATTTGGGGGAATAAGAAGCCCCTATGATAACAAGGTACAAGAAGATGGCCCATTAAAGAAACAAAATATTAATTAATACTTCTTGTATGAAAGTTTAAATTATGTATTCTTAAGGTACCTACCAAACTTAGTCCCTGCTTCTTGTTTGTTATTGCAACATTACGTATCATTTTTTTTTTTAAAATTTTAAGAGCTGCTTCCTTTTCATAATTTTTAATGTAATCTAGATTTGGTTTCGAAAGGACACCTATATCTTTATGCGTTTATCTAGTTTTTCAACAACAAACTTCAAGAAAACATTATTACATTTGGCAGGTTGGGGAATTTGAATACATGCAGTGCTAATGCTACTTCTAGGCTGCTAAGGGATAAGGTAAACTATAATGATCCTCAGAGCAGGAGAGGTGTTAGTTCATATTTTACAAGGCCTGAAGTAATGTTAACTCGCTGCCATTGGCAGGTATGAAGTATTCATTTTATCTCCATAATTTGGCATAAAATGATTACTATATGACTACTTAATCTTAAACTTAAATTGTTCAGATAATTCAACTAGTTCCAAGTTCACAAAGTGGCCAATTTTTTGCTTGGGTTGTTGTGGAAGGAATTATGCTTAAGATTCCTGTAACTGTTCCAAGAATATTTTACCTCAATTCAAAAGCACATATGATGGAAAATTTTCCTGGAGGACATGTCAACAAGACTCTTCCTCATGGAAAGCGCAGCTATAACTTAATAGAGGCAGGTCTTTCTTGCTGTTTCTTAAATTCCTGCTCTCTATTATCTTTTCAGATGTAAAGTTTCTAGGATTTAATCTTTCTTCTGAATTTATTAGGTCATAATTGATGAAGATCAATTTAAAAGGGAAAGCAAGAAACTTTGGGCTCTCCTAGCAGATCCTGAAATTGAGGTGAGCACATTAAGATTAGTGTAGTATCTATCGGGAAATCAAAATAATTCATCTCTTTGTTCGTTTAGTTTATTCTTCATGCTCATTTTTCTTTCTTATCATTATTGTTGTTGTTATTATTATGTTTATTATTATTTTATTGTTATTTTTATATATCATTACATATGTAAGAAGTTAAAGCTAATAATAGTAATAATAATGATAGTTATACTTATAATTATTATTGTTATTATTTAATAATAACTTGTATATTTTGTTTTAAAAAGTGATTACTATTTTCATCTATATATATATATATAATATTTTATTAAATTAAACAGATTGTATATTTTGGGTGTTATTAACATAGAAATATCAATCATAAAGTTTACTACTTTGTGCTAATTACAAGTAATATAGTTATAAGCACAAATATATTATAGAGAAGCAGTATTTGCATCACTACTTTTTTTTGCTGTTAAATTCACAAATTTTGTCTTAATTGCAAGTCATATATCTATAAGCAGCTACATTATGCACAATACACTGTGGATATAATGTTATTTTTATTACATCCCTAGATAAAAATATCGAAATCTATAGCTTTTATATAGAAATTATATATTCACATATACTCATCTACAATAGTTATTATATCGCATATTGCCTTAAATATTTATATATAATTTACTGAACAAACAGAAAGGAAGATAATTACAAGTATTAACTAAGAAAAAAAGAATAATAATTGCTTGGTATTGTATGTTAAAAATAAATTTCCTATCTATATACAAGGAATATATATTTATTAATAGGAGATAAACATAGGCGAAAAATAACAAATAGTTATAAAGGATTAAAAATTTATTTACGTATACTATTATTTGAAATAAAAGACATAGAAGAGGTAGATTAAATATTTTATAAATATTTAGTAATTTAATGAATATAATTAAATCTAAAAACTGTTAAATATAACTTATTTGATGGACTAAGAAATAAAAACATAATTTTTTAAGTAATTATAAAATAGAAATTAACAAATCAAATGGTCTCACCTGCCATTAATTTCAACATACATAAATTACATTTATTAGACGCATAAATTATTTCATATATACTTTCTTATATTTTCTTATATTTTATCCCTTCTAACCTAGCTGTCTTATATGAATATGAGATCTATTTGTCTACATGCTACATTTTTATATAGTGCGTGCGGAGTGCTAATGCCCTCTAGCTTGATGGGCATTAGCATTGCTCTTTCAGTTTTCACCGTCAATGACCACTCTTATCATAGTAAATACAGTACCGTTAGGATCATGGGTTTAGTTTTGGAGCACTGGTATTTGTAACTATCACTTACCTTTTCAGATTTATCACCATTAGTGATTTACTTATATAGAAGTTTATATACATATAGGTAGACTGTGTTATAGAAAAAAACTTACAAAAAACTTCTTAACTTGATAGTACATATTAAATATAAAAAAATTATTATTTTTCAAAGAGATCATGTCTAAACATTTAACTTGAAAATATTTTAAATTAGTCAGACTTGTAAAAATTTTGCAAAATAAGAAATCAGCTAAATAAGTATAAATATATTAAAATCAAACAATTTTTATCAAGTATTTTTTATTGATAAGTTGGGATCGGCCATTATTAGCCGGTGTTCGGCCCAGTAGAAAACTCATCTCCCCCATCCCTGTTCGTGTTTGTTTGGATTGTGCTTATGGTGAGCCCAAAAATATGATTGTGTTTTCAACATTGTGATTGTGGATTGGTAATTATATTTTTTTTGGGATAAATTGTGGATTGTTAATTGTTGGGAATGTAGATTAGATTCATTGTGATTGCAGATTGTCAATCCATATGATTATATAGTCTCCTTTCTTCTCTTTTTTACCTTTCTGTTTTCTCTTTGGCTCTGCTGCATGACAGCTTTGATTTTCTTGAGTAACCATGTTAAGAACTTCTAATATGTTGTTTGACAAACATGTTTCTTATTAAATGGCAGGTCTGCAAAAGAAACATGTTTTTTCATGTTCCTTGTCATGTTACTGTTCCTAATCTGCTACTAATTCCTGGATATTGAAATGATTGTTAACATCTGTATGAGTTCTCCAGTAAAAGAAAAACTGGAGTATAGAACTCTAAAAAACAATGAATTATGGAAGTTGAAATTCATGCTGCTGATGGGAAATCTTATGCCACTACTCTATATGGTTCTTTGATTATGGCAGGGAATATATGAAACAAAACTGCCACTGGATTTCAATGCTATTCTGCAGCTTGGCTGTGTGTGTAAAGTGGAAAAGTCAGCTAAGGAACGAAATGCCCAGGATGGATGGAGTCTGAATGAACTACACATGAAAACTACAACGGAATGTCCTTACCTGGAGCAGTCAATCTCTTTCTTTTACTTGTATCATAGGTAATTTTAACACTATGCTTGTTGGTTGTCATGTGGCTTTATGATGATTACTACTCAGGCTACTTTATTTTGGAATGGTTCCCAAAATATTTGGTAACTTTCTTCTTTTATTCGGAAATCTCAATAACTGTTAAATCATTTGAATTAGTGTTTTTGATTAGTCTACCTGCTTTCTCTTATACTATTTCGATCTCTAACAATACAGTGTGGACCCTCAGGTCCTTGAGGGTTTACAACTGTAAATCCTATTCTATTTCGAATTTCCTTCAGATTGTTTACTAAGTCATAATTTGGTTCTCTTTCTCTCTCTCTCTTAAGAAAGCAAACATATCTCCAAGGTTAAAGAACTTTTGTTTGGACCATGATCCTAAGCAGAATTTTTTTCAAAGATAATGAATTAATTTAAAGAAAGGAGGGAATACAATATGCAGGAATTAGTTATCCTCTATCAAAACGGAAAAAAAGGGGAAAGATACAAGAAACCAAAGAAAATCAGTTGGTAATTGCGAGTGTTCTTGTATCTTTCTCTATTTACCTATTCTAATCTAACTATGGGCTCGTTAAGAAGATATGGGCTTGTTAAAAAGAAAAGTACTCAAAACTTTAATAATTTTCTTCATACATAAATCTGTTTGAGGGACATCAATATGGATTTATTACAAGGGAAGAAGGAGGTAATTACTCTTGAAGTTATCCAACTTATCCAGAATCTAATAGCCACCATCTTGCCTTGACTTATTCCATCTTTTACTACCAATACATACTTACAAGATAGACTGGAACACATATAATTATTTACTTTTTGGTACATAATTCTTCTATTGGGTACAGCTTCTCTTCCTTTTCTTTCTCCTTTGGTACACCTTATCAAAAGGTGTTATCTTTTCACCGTTACCGTCCATAATGTCACTCCCTATAAATTGCATTTGTCCTCAAGTGCAAAGGATGGGTGCCAGAGGGCAATCTGATCAGCATGTTCCCATGATGACTCTGCTGGAAAAGGTCCTTCCCAGTTAATAAGGACTTCATGTTGTCCCTTGTGCTCATGGAAATCCAATTGAGCTTGTGGAAAAAGGAGAGGAGCTCCATGCTGAGTGTGAGGAAGAGAAGAAGTCACATGTTGCTGGCCATAAAACTTTTGAGAAATGAAACACGAAAAATTGAGAAATGAAACACAAAAAACTGGATATATTCATTGGTTGGTAAATCTAGTCTGTAAGCCAGTTCTCCAATTTGTCGGAGCACTGAAAAAGGACCATAAAAATGGGGAGCTATGAGCTTCAACAGAACCATATCACCAACCTGAAAATTGACTTCGTGATGATTAGAATCATAAGATTGTTTCACATGGTGTTGAGCCTATAGAATTTGGGTGCATAGGTTCGTTAAAATCTTATCAAGTGTTTGGAGTTCACAATCTACAGCTTGTCCTTGTGATAAGCTCGAAAAGCATAAATGGAGTTAGGTGTTGGGAAACCGTAGACTACCTTATAAAGAGTAGCGTTAAAAGAAGAATGAAAATCAGAGTATTGTGAGCATATCAACCTATTCAATCCACTTTACTCAATATGTAGGATGGTCACCTTTAAAACAGAGGATATACATTTTTATAGTGCATTTGACCACCTCAGGCTGCTCATTTGAGTAGGGTAGGTAGAACTGAAAAAAAATTTAATGCCTCTAATATAGAAGAGTTCCTTCCAAAAAAGGCTTGTAAATATAGCATCACGATTACATTCGATGGACTCTGGGGATCTTGAAGATGTGGTCAAAGAAAAGGCAAGCGACTTTAATTGCTGTATTAGAATGAGATAAGGAAACCAAGTGAGTATATCATGATAAACAACCAATCACCACTAAGAAAACATTTTTACCATGAGATGTAGGAAGAATCTCCACATAATCCTCGGAATATCAGACTAAATCTGTTAGGGAACTGGTAGCAGTTGCAGAAGACCTGCAGGTTGTGAGTGGTCCACCTTATTACTTGACAAGTGGAACAAGAGGGAACAAAGTCATTTATGTGAGATTTCATTAGTTTCCAAAGGAAGGCAACTGAAATCCTCCTTAATGTCTTTCAATAACCTTCATAAAGCTGATTGTGAATGGTAGGTAATAACAGATCCCAAAAGGAAAATTTGCCCTCTATAAAAAATTAAGTCGTCATGAACTTCCTAATGATTGGTTGCGTCCTCAAGGTTCGATTTAAGAGTTAATTAAGTGAATTGGAATTGTTGATTGCATCACCAATGCAATCTAAGTTATCTAGATAGGGAATGAAAATTGCATGGTAGCTAGATTTTAGTTCAGATCTTCTAGAAAGTGCATCAACAACAATATTTCGCGTCCCATGCAATATTCTACAACAAAATCAAAGCCTAAGAACTTACTAGTTTGCTGTTGTTGAATGGAGCTCAAAAGACAATACTTTGTTAGGAATAAAAGAGAAGAGTAGGGTAATTTAGGAATATCGCTTAGGAAATATGCAGAGAATATCCAAGGGATTATGCAGTTAATATCCAAGGAAATATGCTGGGGAATATCTAATCCAGAAAAAAAGAAAAGAGTAGGGTAATTTAGGTATATTGCTTAGGAAGATGTTAGAGAATATCCAAGGAAATATGCTGGAGGATATTCAATCTTTGTACCAATGATTGGCACTATAAATATGTAAACAGATTTCTGCATGAGGCAATGAAAAAAGAATTTAGTGATTACTTATACTCTCTCATTCTCTTCTCTCCGATCTTTTTCTCTCTTCTTCGCTCTTTCTAGCTTTTTTCTAAACCCTAATGAGCCAAGAGAAATTTAAGACTGTGCTGATTAGTTTAATACGAAATTGCTGTCCCAAAGATACGATAATGATATACTTGTTACACTTTGCAAAGGTAGAAGAGGATGCACTAAACACATTCTTTGTGTATCTCATAGTTTGTGTTATTTGATAATTGCTCACTATTTCATAAAAATTTCCTTACAAGTTTGAATGTTGAGTTTATTTCTAACACAATACATAAGGCATGTGAAAATAGAAAGAATCTATGAATATCAAAATGTAGGCATTTGAGAAAAATTAGACATGGGAAATGGTGGATCTACTCAAAGGTAAGAAACCGGTGTGATTTAAATGAGTGTTTATTATCAAATGCAATGGGATGAGACAATCAACAGATATCAAATGCACTGGTAGCCAAGATGAACATTATGCAAATTTTATTGTTATTAATTGCTCATTTTGACTGATAACTACAACAATTTGATGTAAAAAATACCTCTTTGCATAGTGAGTTAGAAGAAGAATGTACATGAATATTTCACTAGCATTTGATGGAGAAATAAGACAAAATAAGCTATATAAACTAAAGGAAGTTCTGTACATACTCAAGCAATCACCAAAAGTATGGTTTGACAGGTTTGTAAGGGTGATGATAGATTTGGAATTTAAGCAGACTATAGGAGACGAGACTCTGTTCATCAAAGCTCAGAGACAAGAGGAGTTACAACTCTCTTAATATACGTTGATGATGTTATTGTAATAGAAGATGCTAAAGAAAAATTGATACTTAAATAGTGTTTGGAAAGAAAATTAAAATTAAGGAACTTAATAAGTTGAAGTATTTCATGGAAATTGAAGTCGCTCATTCAAAATTTGGAATTTTTATTTGTCAACGAAGTACATTCGTGACATGTTGAGGGACACCGGCAAGTTAGCATATAAACTAGTTAGTACTCATGTGATTCTAATAACAAATTTGGGATAGTTGAAAAAGATATGCCAATTAAAAAGAAATGTATTAAGATTAGTTAGAAGATTGATATATCTATCCCACACGAGAGTATACATCTCTTATGTAATGAGTGTTATAAGTTAATTCATGCATTCCTGTTGATTCGAATAACAAATATGGAATAACAGAAAAAGACATGCCAATCAACAAAAAATGTAATAGGATTAATTAAATGTAGTAGGATTTATCGGGAGATTGATATACCTATCTTACGCAAGAATAGACATCTCTTTTGCAGTGAGTGTTATAAGTTAATTCATGGACAGTACAAAATAACTATTCCTACAAGCAGCGTACAAAATATTGCATTATCTTAAAAGGTCGCCTTGGAAAGGAATTATGTTTTGAAAGAATGATATATTACTCCTAGAAGTCTATATTGATGTAAATTATGTAAGATCAATTGTAGACAGAAGGTCCATCATATAATACTATATCTTTTTTGGAGGCAATCTAATCATCTAGAGAAGTAAGAAAGAAATAGTTTTGAGATAGTGCAGAATTAGAATTCTGGAAAATAGCACAAGTGGTATGTAAACTAATATGGATAAAAAAGATTTTAGAATATCTTAGAATCAAGTGAGAAAACTCTATGCGCCTATATTGTAACATCAAAACGGTCGTAAGTATCACTCACAATCCAGTGCAACACGACTGGACCAAACATAGTGAGATCGATATATATTTTATCAAAGAAAAACTTGAAAGCAGTCTAATATGTACCCCATGTATGCCTAACAATTCTCAACTAACAGATAAGTTAACTAAAAATTTTAAGTAATCTAGTATTCCAAACTCTTATTAGTAAGTTGGGGATGGACAATATCTACTCTTCAGCTTGAAGGGAAATGTTAAAAAATGGTAAATTAGGTTAAATGGAATATAAGGGTAAATTTGAATCTTTTGTAATTAATTGTAATTTATTTTTTATTTCCTTTCTAGTTTTAACAAATTTATATAAAGGGTCTTAATATTCAATAGAATACACATTAAACCATTCTTAACAAGCCATTATGCTTTAGCTAACTAAAACCTTGGTTTATGCTTACTCTTGTTTGTCATTTTTACATGTTGATAAAAACTTCATTTTTTTTTAACTCATCAGTTGTCCATTGGTAATTTCTTTCAAGTAAATGCTTCTACATGGTATGCTTGCTACAAAACAAATAAAAAACCTCATGTTATTTATTTTGCTCTTTATTTTCATTTCAGCATCTCTGCTGGGCGGGCTGTATATCTTGTTTATTTTCCTTCATCAGAAACTCTATTGGTTTTGGTAGTTAATCCCTATCAAAATAAAGACTTGTCACCAGCAATCCTAGAAAGACAATTTCGTGAAGCTTGTCAGGCATTATCTAGCAAACCACCTCCTCAGAATGATATCCTTTATAAGGTGAGTGGTTGTTTTCACCAGATAAAAGCTTTCTTGATCTTCTCAACCTGCATGAGATTTCATCTTTGTTTTGTCATATGTACTAATTTCAGGTGGACTATGTCGGACATGTCAAGGATGCTGAAAAGATTTTACAACGAGAAATTAATGAACACAGGTTTACATATAGTCTTCCTTTTTTCTGGAAAGAGAAATTGTGTGGCCCCATAATCATATAGAGCATATGTTTTGATTTCTGGTTTAATTGCTTGTTCTAAAGTTTTACTTATCTTTTGGTTAAAACTTCCCCCTATTTCTATTTATCTTTTGGTTATGATGTTAGCCTGTATGGTGTTCTGTTCACCAATAGTTAGAAGTTTTCTGATTTCTAAACTGCCTACTAAAAATGTGCTATCAACCGCTGTTTGGGGCTCTTAAATTCCTGAAATTTTTTACTTTTTTTGTAACTTAAATGTTTAATTGTATGTCTTCACTCATTTTCTGGTTGTGCGGAGCTTCATCGTGTTTTGACCAGTTTGATTGAATATGTCTAATTATTGTATTTTGTGACAGACATCAATATAGTGGCCCTATAATTGCTCTCATTGAGTGCCCAGATGTACCTTATATGAAGGCAGGTATTCAAAGTCTTAATGATCTCCCCTGCATAAGCATTCCTTTCAATGCTCGTGATAATCAGTATCAGGTAGGGGCATTGTGAAAGTATCTGCTTACATGCATATGTGTTTTGCTAATTAGCACATGCTCATTATTGCTCAAAACTTTACTGTCTGTGTAGCTTCTATCGTGGCAACACCCAGCAGCAAAAATCGCTGTTCAACGTTGTGCTGCATCATCCCAGTGGTTGAATGAGAGAATTTCTCTCTCAAGATATGCTCATGTATTATCTACGTCCATGTCAATGAAATCGTCATTTCTTTATGTTTAGTGAATTTTATTTTTCTTTTTTGAGAAATTAACATTTTGCAATTGTGGATTAGGTACCATTGGGAAATTTTGAGTTCGATTGGGTAATGTTCACAGCAGATGTCTTCTTTTCAAGAGCGTTACGTGATCAGCAGCAGGTTCTCTGTTACATGATGTCTAAAAATATAAAGTAGCTTGATTGACTGGAATTTTCTTTTTTTTTTTCCCTTTTATTTACTAATGACAACAATTATTATTTGACGCAAACTGCAGCCTTATCTCTTTCTTCCTTTTCTTTTTCTTTTTTAAATAATTCTTGTATTGCCTATTTGTTATCTAAATGGTTCATGACAAAGCTATGACTAACTTGGTAGTTGAGTGTAACAGGTACTATGGATATCTGATAATGGTGTTCCAGACTTAGGAGGTGTTCGTGAAGAAGATACATGTTTTACTGATGAGGTATGCATCAAGACAATAAATCATTTGCATTTTGGGTTCTTCTAGACAGTGTGTTTCCCTTTAATTAGTTGCTATTCAATTTTTTCGCTGTTAAATTGAAATTATTTTTCAGTGATAGTCATAGATTTCCTTTTGTTTATTACAATGTTCAATAAAAGTCTTTCTATGCTGAACACTTTTATGATACCTGTTACTTGGAATAGGTACCTCAACTACTGCTTACATACCCTGGAGCATATAGAAAGGTTTCTGTGGAGCTAAAGGTTTGGAAATTACATCATCCCATTGCCTTTTAAAGTTTTTAAACGTCTTCCTGTTTTCCTGCCCTTGCGTTCTGTCCTTTGTTCTGGACATCTTGAGGAGCATGGCGAAAGATACGTGGTAATAGAGTTAAACATATATGAACATATTTTTATACAGATCAATCACTTGGCTGTGAACGCTCTTCTGAAAAGCAACCAAGTGAATGAAATGGAAGGGGGTGCTCTTTTAAGTTTTGAACCTGAAGTGAATTCTGGAGCACACGGTTTGAATGACCGTTGTGATTTTGATGAAGCTGCCGCATGTGCTCCTGCATTCCGTGTCCTGAAACAACTGATTCAGAGGTGTCTTTCTGATGCAGTTACATCAGGGAATGTATTTGCTGATGCAATGTTGCAGCATCTATCTCGGTGGCTTTGCAGGTTTAGCATACATACTCATAACATGTCTTTCATTGTTGATTGATATTCTCACTGGATCTCTTTTTTGTTGAAGCCCCCAATCAAAACTTCATGACCCAGCTCTTCACCGCATACTTCACAAGGTAAACGTTGTTTGTATATGTCAGTTCTTTTTGTTTCATGCATAAAAAGATTTGGTTGTCAGTTAAAATGTTCTGTTGTGTTTGTTGGCTACAAGAAAATATCGCATGCTATGTAACGTTCTGCTTCTTTGTAGTTCTAGTAAATTAGATTTCCTTGATAAGAAGTGCTGCATTATGGGCTAGTGGAAATGTAGTGCGGGCAAAGCATATCTGTTCTTCTGGTATTTCAATACTAATTATCATTTGCCTTCTTGAGGAATTTTTGACTTCTCTTTACTGCTATTAATACTCAGGTTATGGAAAAAATGTTTGCATTGCTGTTGGCAGAATTTCGCAAACTAGGTGCTACAATAATATTTGCAGATTTCTCAAAGATCATTATAGACACAGGAAAATTCGATATTTCTGCAGCTAAAGCTTACTGTGAAAGCTTGCTGAAGGCACTTCAGAGTAGGTTCGTCACAGATATATTAACTTGCCGAAGAAAAGAATTTTGACTTTTGAAGATACTACCTCCTTATCTTCCATCAGGGATCATAGGATTAGGACCTTGCAACTCTTGTTTACGGGTTATCCCATTGTTGGGGAGGTGGATATTTTTTTGAGCCTTTTGATATTTGATCGCTCTGAGTGAGGTTTCTTCTGTACATGGGCGATTCCCCTTGGTTCTTTTTAATTTTATTTCTTTATACTTTTCTTTAAAGAAAACTTTCTTCCCTTCAATAATTTGTTTCTTTGACATTCACAGGGAACTATTTGAATGGATTGAAATTGAACCATTGCAGTTCTGGCATTCCTTGCTTTTCATGGATCAGGTTTATCTTGTTTCCCCTTGATTTTTATTCTTTTTTCCAAACAATGCCATGCAATCCTCTTGTTTCTCTTCTTTGCCATGTTGGTTGTTTTCCTCATAAACCATTATGGTTTACAGATTATTGCTACATTTTCTTGATAGTGGTTGATAAAAGAATGTTCTAATTGGACTCTTATCTTTAATAAAAAAGTTCTTAACTGGTCAGTCCAGCAGATACTACATAATCTTTCCATAGTGGTTTAAGTGAGAACATGTTGAGTCATATGATTGCTAAAGATTTTCTGGTTGATCTTTTCCACCTTTATCTTTTCCTTTAATTGGAGTAAGTATTATTCCATACTTTTGGATAAGTATTATTTTAATTTGGTTTATAAGTAATATACAAGTAGCATAGTAATTCAATTTTTTGAACTTATCTCTGGATTGCTAGTCAACTCAAAAAAAGAGTGGGTTGGTAGGAAATAATTTAGCTGAGGTGCTGGAATTGGAAATAGTCAATAGGATTTATGTGCTAGATTATCTTGGCCTATTATCTACCTAGGAGTTCCATTAAGGGACAACCCACAATGGCAATCTTTTTAGGATGGGATGTTTAGGAAGGCAACTAAATGATTGTGTTGAGAATCAGCAATTTAATTCAAGGAAATCTGCTACTTGATTCTTAGGGATACATGGAAAAATATTTTATAACTCTAGGGATTTGATTTATTTCCTAGAAATAAGGATGTCAATTTGTTTTTTGTTTTTTGTTTTTTGTTTCTTGTGTTTTTTTTTCCAAGTTGTATTTTGTCTATGAAAGGAAGAGTACTTTTGCCTTCTTACTCAATAAAAAATACAATCTTTTCATCACTTATTTCACATGTTATCAAAGACAACATAATTTACCCTCTTTCTTCTCTATTTTCTATTTACACAAGAGGTCACTAGGTCGAATGTGTGGATCAAGCATGTCTCCAAACTTTACTTGAAACTAAACTTCAATAAAAATAATACAGGCAGAGCTAAAACACTAAACCTGTGGCTCCAGTACTATGTGAAATTGTTGATCATGGTCAATTATGTGAAATACTTCAGCTTATAAGAAATGACCAAATCTATTATTTATATTGTAACAATCACATTGCATTCCGCCTTGTGTTTTAATCAAACTAATTAGTCTCATAAATTTGTAAAATAGTGCAAAGGAGAATCTTGATCGTGTTGTGCGTCCCAAAGAAAAAATGAAAGGAAAATGTTGTTAACAAATGGCTAAAATATTCGTGTCAAGAAATCGATAAATTGAGACTAAAAAATTTATCTTCTCATGGTGCTTTTTGATAGCTATAAACTAATTGATTCATAAGATAAATGAGGAGCAATTTGATTTGATGTCAAAATTACAAAGGAGTTTGCGATACAAACTAAAATCTCCCCTGGGGATGACTAAGTAGAGGTAAAAACCATTGTTCAAGTTAAATTCAATCCACTGATAACTTTACCTGGTATTATTTACCTGAAACATACTTTCGAAATATTTTGTCTAATTTATGGTTTTTTATTTTGTTTGAAAGTATAACTTCGGTGGAATTCCTGCAAAACATGATGAGGCTTCACTTGACAAAGTGGATATTGTATCAAGCTGGAATATTGCTCGCTACTTGCCTGAGAAAGTTCAGGTTGGTTGCTGTCTGAAATTTTCTCTCTCTCTTATTCTTTTCTGTTTCTATGTATGAACATACATGTCTATTGTCATGTTTGAGGAACCTTGTATTGGCCCAGTGAATTTCTAGAAGAATATCATTGCAGGCTTCTGTTAATTTGATGATCTTCACTCAAGTTCATATCTGGTTTTTGCAGGATCTTTTTGTTTTTAACATTTCTAAGTTTATATATGACCCATGGAAATTTGCACAAAATCAAGGTGTTGTGAGAACATCTGCACAGAATGACAGCTTATGCACTCCATCAATCACTGTTGCAGCTGCGGAGACATTTGAACTGCATATGGTAGACTATCTCAGGCAGAAGGTGATTATTATTCTGAAAGCTGCAAAATTATATTCCTTATCTGTTCTAGATTTTCCTTTAAGTTATCTGTTATCATATATATTCTGCAGATCAGGTCCACCTTCACAGAGACACTTCTTGAGAATGTTCAAGATATTGTTTCTCATATGAAGGAAATGAGTAGATCTCAAAATGCACAAGTTACTGGTAGTGTCTGCAAAGGAGATTATGCTTTAGAGTTCATTAAGCATGTGTGTGCAGTTCTTGCTCTTGATCACAATGTCCAGCATGATGTCCTGGTAATAATCTCACCAAGGAGGTTTCTTTATTCAAATCAATTTGTGAATATGCTACTTTTTAATGTAGCGGAAGCTAATCTGCATATAGGAAAAGAAAAAGAGATTCAAGAACAGAAAGAACAAGGGGGTGATTAAGAAAAGGAAACATCAGGGAAGGGAGGGAAGAAAGACTACAGCAACAGAATAGATACAAAAAAAAAAAGATCTAGATAATCAATAAATTAAAAATACTCCTTCTAAGATAAACTAACTGTTGACTATGATATTTTATTATTTTAGTTTACTATTTAATTAGTTAGTATTATATAATTAGAATTGTAGTAGAGTAGTTATTTTCTAATTAGTAGTTTAAGGATTTTATAAATATTCAGGTGTAACAACTTAAACGCTGAGAAATAAAATTATTATTTTTTCTTCTAAAATCTACATGCTATCAGAGTTAAATAAAGTTATTTTAGGGTTTTATTTCAAGATTCTTTTCAAATCCTAAAATAACACAATATGTTTGGTTGGTACTCTTTTATCAAGATGTACTCTCATCACCACCCAAAATAGATTTGAATATGCTGATGTGTTCTGTGGTGTTTACAGTAATTTTCAGCTGTGGTTCAGGCGTCGGTAAAAAGTGCAGCCGCATTCTGCAGGCGTTAGAAAAAAGTGCAGCCGCACTCTGGAGACATTGGTAAAAAGCTGTAACTAAATTTGCAGACGTCGGTAAAAAAGTGCA